>NW_004624823.1:2770127-2821056 GCF_000247695.1 Heterocephalus glaber | reverse complement strand
TTATTTATTGCTTTGGTACCAGGGATTGAACTCAGGACCTTGTGCTTGCAAAGCAGGTATTGGCACCTAGGAGCTAAATCCCCAGCCCAAGGCCATACTCTTAAGTGAAATAAGTAGGACACATATATGCAAATACCGAAGTTTCTCTGGTGTGAGAAAGTGTAAATAAAGACCAAGTTGTATAATAGATAATGTGAAATAGGAAGAAAAGGTCCAAAGGGGAAGGGGAAGTGGGAGGGTAGGGGAAAGGAAAGAAGAGAAAGGAATAAATATGAGAAAAGGAAAAAACAGAAACAGTCTTTGTAAATAGAGGTGGAGGGGTTGAAGGGAGGGCAGGGGAATGGGGAAAAAAATAAGAACCAAGATTTATGATGTAAAGGTACAAATTCCCAATGATGAATGTCATCATATTCTATACCTAAAATGTACCAATAAACTTAATGAATTAAAAAAATTGTTAAAGAATATATATGTGGTATTAATTGCATTAAAATATATAGCACTTATCTCAAAATAATTACTAGTGTTTATTAACATTAGCATTTAGTATTAGCAATACTAGTATTTAGTAATCCTTTGTCAAATAGTACTTATTGTTATTTATCTTAAAACATGATTTACAATATTATAAAAAGCATTGTTTGCATATGTTGTATACACTATATAATGTACTTACTATATTTAGTACTGCATTTATCCTTAAATAATATTCCCAAATAAAATCCTAATATAAATAAAATTCTAATGCATTTATAATAATATAATGCTACCTGGTAATAAAAATTATTTTAGAATATTTGGAAAATTAATCCCAGGTACACAACTCCCAAAGTCATCCTCATGTTGGCAGTTTAGTCTCTTTCCTTTTGGTCTTTTTTTCTGTACAAAAGTTGTGTTATTGTTGTTGTCATTTTCCTTGGTCATGAAAGCAACATAAAATTTTGTATTCTACTTTTTAAAAGAAATACTATAGCCATAATATTTTCTAAGTGTTTTTTATAAAATCTTCACAAAAATTTAATAATAACACAAAATTTCACTGGATGATGAATATTGAGTATATCATTTCAAACTGGAAATAGATTATTTCTAAATACTTGTTATGGTTATTCTTTTAGTTGTTTGCTTTGCAGTGCTAAAGGTTGAACCCAGAGCCTCATGCATGGTAGGCAAGGCCTGGACTACTGAGCTATGCCTTCAGGCCTTCTTTGGATGTTTCAAGTAAGTCTTCATGAAAATATCGGCCTACCTCCCTATTATCTGTATTTTACTCTTTTCAGTGTGCTTAGGTGTTTTAAATAGTCACCATCAATCTTTTTAATTCATGTGAGATTGAGGGATTTCCACTTACGATACCATGGAACTTACTACAGTCTGCTAAGGAAGCCGTGATCAGACCCTTGAGGACCGAACCACTGGTGCCGATGTGTTTTAGAGTCTGGCCTCCTAGAACCAGGGAAAGTGCTTCAGTGCTAATATCTGGACTATTCTTCCCATTGATGCCTTGTTTAAAACTTTTTTATATAATAAAAGTGACACGTGTTTTGACAAGCCAAACAGTACAGAAACACGAGGAACTTTAGTAACCTGTACCCAGCTCCTCTGGAGTCCCCCCACCTCCCACCCAGGTAATCCCACCCAGGCCTTCTGTATCTTCTTTCTCAATGGTCATCTTAGAACATGCATACATATAATCATACAAAAATTGTTTAAAAATGACATGCCACATTCACTATTCCACAGAGTCTCTCCCATTTAGTAAATATATGAGAAGTCCAGAGCAATAATGCATACTTAACATCCTTTTGAACAGCCGCATAATAGCACAGGATGTCAGTGTATCATAATTTGTTCAGCCGTTCCTTACAATGGACGTCTAGATTGTTCAAAGGTGGATTTGTTTCACCATTATGTATAAATAATGTCATAAAGAGTCTTAAATACATACATTTTAGTTTGTATTTCTCTAGGCTACATTCTTCTGAGAATCTTTATATGGATATGTGAACTCTCACATATCCATAATATGTGGATATTCCAGTTTAATTTCACAGAAGACTACAGCAATTGGGATTTTTCATCAGTTATAGATTGGATTGCCAACTTCAGCTCTCCTCCCCCAGCAAATTTACTCCCGTGGCTCTTTTTTTTCCATAGAACAAATATGCTTACTTTTATTAGATTCTGTCAAATTTTTTTCTTTTTTTTAAAAATTAAATTCTTTTATTGGTACATTATAGGTAACTCCCGTGGCTCTTAATGACTGACGATCTGAAGCTGAAAAATTGTCCCGATTAACTTGTATTTCCACCCTACTAATGAAGGTAAGCACATTTTTGAGTGTTTTGTGATAATTTGCTTCTTGCTTTGAGCACTGTCCAGTCTTTCATTGTATCATTAGTCTTATTTAGCGAATAACAGGAGAAAATTGTGTGTAAGGGAAAATGACGCTGGGCCCATCACATAGGGCAAAAATATTTTGCTTCAATCTACCATTTGCTTTTCAGTTTCATTTATGAAATCTTTCCAAATAACTTAGAAATAACCATGAGATTGTTTTGTTAGCGGGGCATATTTCAGATGGAGAGTAAATTATGCCTACACCATTTATTCAATTAATTATGCATTACCCTGAGTTGAAATGCCAACTTGGTTATTTATCAAGTTATCGTATATCTTTAGATTTGTTCTTGTCCCCTATATTTTATTGCATTTCTTTATTAATGTCTCTACTGTGCTAAATCATGATTGAGAGTTTTATACTATAATGAATACATAAGTAAAATAATAGTGTTACTTTGTTGACTGAATAGACAGCTCTTAAATACTGTCAATATTATCCCAATAGATCTAAAATGAACAGGAATACCATTTTATCATAGTGGCTTTGTAATAAATTTTAATATGTGGCAAGGCAAGTTGGTCTCCATCCATCAGTAATATTTTCTATAAATTTTTATTCATTTTGATTAGAGCTTTGCTTGCTTGTAGATTTTACAGGTCTGGGGCTCAAACCCTATACCTGACATTGTTAGGCAAGTGCTCTACCACTGAGCTACATACATCCTCAGCCCATGACTAGTTTTTAAATATTAATATTATTATTAGTTTTTCTTTAAATTTTTCATCCATTTAGAAATAATTGGTTTTTTTTTTTGGTCCTGGGAATCGAACTCAGGACCTTGCACTTGTCAGGCAGGCAGGGCACCACTGAGCTACATTCCCAGTCGGCACAACATGCTGGGAGACCGAGACAGGAGGATTGCAAATTCAAGCTCAGCAGGGGCACATTAGTGACTTAGTGGGACCTTGATTAAAAAAAAAAATTGAAAAGACCAGGGATGTAGCTCACTGTGAAGGCCCTGGGTTCAGTCCCCAGGACCACACACACAAAAAAAAGAAAAGAAAAGAAAAGAGAGAGAATAAAGTAAATGTTTTTGTCTTCTCCACTCTTTTTTTAATATTTGTAATCACTATTTTCTTACCTCGTTTTTTCAGTTGTGGCCATAGTTCTTGATCCTAATTTTATTTATTTTTACTTATATTTTTAATAGTTTCTTTTTAGCTGGGCATGGTGGTGCATGCCTGTAATCCCAGCACTTGGGAGGCTGAGGCAGGAGGGCTGCCGTGAGATCAAGGCCAGCTTGAGCTACATAGTGAGTTCAAGGCCAATCTGAACTATGTAGCAAAACCCTGTCTCACACACACCCCTCCTCCAGGTTTCTTTTTTATTAGTGTATGTTTGTAACATGTAACAGTTACATTCATTCTTAGGGAACTGGTACATATGCATATGACATATGAATCATCATTATTTGCCTTTCCATTTCCTGCTCTCCTGTCTTCCCCCATCCTCAGATCCTCGCTTAATGTGTCTGTTGTAGGATTTGGGGAGTGCTAAAGACTGAACCCAGGGCCTTGCAAATACTAGAAGTGCTCTACCACTGAGTCATACCCCCCACCCCCCCATTTTTGTTTTGAGACAAGGTCTTGCTAAGTAGCTTAGGCTGGCTGGAATTTAAATGCTACCTTTGCCTGCCGAGGGGCTGGGATTCCAGGCAAGCACCACCGGGTCCAGCCTGTCCTAGGAGTTTTATAGAAGTCTTTACTATGTTTTTTTCTAGTCTATGCTACTGGGGGTTTTGTTGAAAATGGCTGAGTATTGATATCAGAATGTGGTCTTTTTCTTTTAGTCCTTTTGTTTAACGAACTAATTTCCAGTGGTAAAGCACTCTCCTAGCATGTGCAAGTCCCTGGGTTCAAGTTTCAGTGCCACAAACAAACAAATTAATTATTTAAGTCAATAGATATCTAAAACTGAATAATACTCATGGAATAAGGAAATTTAAATTTTCAGAAATGATAATTTCCATTGGAATGACAATCTTTTAATATAGCTTTTGAGGTTATTCTTTTATATTTATTATCAGCTATCAAATGAATCCACAGAAAACATTTATTAGGGCTCTGGTGACATTTTCGTGCCCTTACATCATTTCTAAAATCCCATGTTACAGAAAATCACACTGGCTGGGTGTGGTAGTGCACACCTGTAATCCCAGCACTCAGGAGGCTGAGGCAGGGGGATCACCATGAGCTTGGGCATAATAGTAAGTTAAGGACAGCCTGAACTGCCTAGTGAGACCCTGTCTCAAAAAAAAGAAAAGAAAAGAAAAAAAGAAAAATCACTATATAGGTGAAAAATTAAAAGGTAGCCTACTTGTAAAATAAATTATTTGGGCAGACTCTAGTTCTCTCATATTTGTGTTATAGGTCTAATAGAAAACCTTTGAGAAGCCAGTGGTATGTATCCCAGGAAAAAGCACATCAACATTGACGTACAATTTTTTTTGTTGTTTTTTTGTTTTTTCTTTTTTTGGTACCGGGGATTGAACTTGGGTCCTTGTGCTTGGGCAGCAAGCTGTGAAACCGCTGAGCTAAATCCCCAGCCCCCCTACAATGTTTTATACCGTTTGCAATGAGGGAAATTTGCTTTTCTACTTAGGCAGAGTATTAGAACAATCTTTATGCGTATGCTTCCCTTTCAGTTTTTTAAAGCAGAAATTAATGGCTGTCCTTGAGCAATATGCAAAATAATTGCAAAGCTATGCAAAAATAGACAGAACTCTGGCATACAAGCAAATAAAACAAGATGCACTTTAAACTGCTCGAAAGTGGAATCTAACAGCAAAGCTGCTGCTGCTTAGCTTGAATGAGAGGGTGAAACTGTGGCACATATTTGATGAAATGCAAATGTCATCTTCTACAGTCAGTGGATTTCATGTTTTATTTTGACTGACAAGTGACAAAAAGCTCTCGTTCACCATCATGGTTCACAAAAGTGCTTTACAGAGCCCCCACAGGATGCTTTACAAGACAAGGGCAGACTTAAATCCGCCCAGATTTCTCTGAGACTTTCAGAATTAGCCATGTAGCATCAATTCCTTTGTGAGGTCATTTTTGGCGGAGACTGCAGACTTGATGTCAGCAAAGTTGGGATCATGAACACACGTTTAATTTCAAGATCACTGGAGCAGAAATTACCATCAAAAGAATTTTGCAGGGTTCCAGGTGACTACAGATTTTTGCCTGTAGAAAAATTGGGGAAAAAAACCCAACAACAATGACTCTACTTCATTTTCAAGAAACTTTTCCCCTTTAGCATTGAAAAGTTAATATGATTGCCTCCTCCCATATCCCTTTCCAGAGCAGCAGTTTGGATAGAAAAGCACATAGTGGCTCTGAAGGTTTCCTAATGGCATGTAAGGCTTTGAATGGAAAGAATTACCTCACTGAGCTGATCAAAGGTATTCACCAAATCAACCAAGCCATGAAAAAACTCACCTGTTTCCAACTGTCCTAACTAAATGTTTCTTTACTCTCAATATTCCCTGTCCCTCCCAGTTTACTTTTTATGGTGTGTGTGTGTGTGTCTGGTTTCTGCCTGTTTGAAGGTCATTCAAGTGTTCAAGGTTCATCTTCCAGAAATCCACTAAATTTTTCTCTTAAGGAAAAGTACATCATTTTCTACCGCTCTTCCTTTATTGGAAAAAAAATAATCTTGAGAAAGTGGTGATTTGAGGCTCCAAGTCTGATAAAGTTAATGTTTTTTGTGGAAATGGGACAGATTTATTGCAAAAAGACTGACAGTTGCCTTTGCCATCAGCATGTGTTTAGATAGAAAGCCACATCGTTCTTTCTCCAAAGCCACAAGCACAGATGTACTCTCAAAAATCACAAGCTCTATCTTATGCCAAATTATTAAGATTCTTCTTCTTATGGAAGTTTTGCTCTGGGAATTCCATTCTGAAATTATCAGTGGTCTTTGCTTGTTCAAAAGGAGATTGCAGCCAGGCACAGCGGTGCACACCTGTAATCTCAGCTTCTTAGGAGGCTGAGACAGGAAGATTGCAAGTTTGAGGCCAGCTTGGGAAACTTAGAGAGATCTTGTCTCAAAAATTGAAAAATTTATAAGAGGGCTGAAATGTAGCTGAGTGATAGAATAACCATGGGTTCAATTTGCAGGACCACAAAAAGGAGAGAGAGAGAGAGAGATGATAAAATGGAATCTTTGATGGTGTCATTGCAACACAAGGAAGGAAAAGCAAGAAGTCAAGAAGTGATTGTACTGGTAGGTCATGCTAAATGCAGAGCTCACATGACTGTCTTAGAAGAAATGGCAGTAATTCTGGTGGATAGCATCCTTTCATTAAGGAACCACTTCCGTTTTCTTCTTCCTCTACTCCATGCCATACGCCAGCTTTGCCATCTCCAGAGTACATGGCTTCACAAGTTCTCCATAATTACCTGTGCAATTTTCTTTCCACTTGGGTATGTGATAAGCAAGCCTGGAGAGAGAAGATTTTGTGCTGCAGCAAATACAAATTTTGATAGTGTTTTAGTCCTCATTGAGTTACCCGTTTTCTCCAAATTGTTTTTGTGTTTCTTAAAGTAGAATCTAATAAAATTTCACACATGTCTTTTGTTATCTCTCATCAAATTTCCCCATGTACCGACTTCTTTATTTTTTCTTTTTTTGGTACCGGGGATAGAACTCAGGACCTTGTGCTTGCCAAGCAGGCGGCGGAACCACTGAGCTAAATCCCCAGCCGGGTATGGGCTTCTTGAAGAGACAAGGTAACTGTCTTGTAGGAGAGCCTTCCTCTTGCACTTGTCTGATTGCTTCTGGAGGGGGATCCTGTGTAACCTCTTCTGTTCCTGGTAGGTTCAAACAGTTTGATAAGATTCAGGTTAAACCTTTCATGGAATTGCAGGTGGTGCTGTGAACTTACTGGATTATATCAGAGGCACTTAATGTCAGTTTGTCCCATGGTCACTGATACTAAATTTGATTTGTTGGTTAACATGGTGGCAGCCAGATCTCTTTTGTCAAGATTGTTTTTTTCCAATTCAAGTAGCAGTTAACTTGTGGATGTGGGTTAATCAATCTATCAAGTAGATTAATACAATCCTATCATCTTTTCTTAGCTCCGCTGGCATATAATTGCCATATAATAAACTGTATGAGTTTAAAGTGTATAATTTGGTCAGTTCGGAAATGTCTGTGTACCTGTGAAATCATCAGCACAGTGAAGATAATGAACATCTTCAATTGCTCCCTTTCAAAAGAGTTTCCTCTTGCCCTGTCCTCTTCCCCATCCTAGGCAATCATAGGTCTGCTGCCGCTATAGACAAATTTGCATTTTCTAGATGGAACCCTATATTTTAAAAACAAAATCTGGCTTTTTTCATTCAGTACAATTATTCTGAGATATTTCTGTGTTGTAATATATGTCAGTAGTTTTTCTCCATTTTATTACTGAATAAATTCTATTGTAAAATTAGTACACTTCTTTATCCATTCACATGTTGATGGAAATTTGAGATATTTTTGGGCTTGGGCTATTTCAGATAAAGTGGTTATAAATATTTATGTACAAGTTTTGCATAGATATGTGGTTTCATTTCTCTTGGGCAAATACCTCGCTGAATTATACAGTATGTGGTAAATGCATGATTACATTTATAAGAAACTACTCAACTATTGACCAAAGTGGTCTCACTATTTTATATTTTCACCAACAGTGTATGAGAGTTACAGTTGTACCATATCCTTGTTAACACTACGTATGGTAAAAAAATTTTTTATTTTTACCATTCTAATCTGGATGTTGTGGCATCTCCTTAGTGGTTTTAATTTGCATTTCTCTAATGACTAATGATGTTGACTATTTTTCTTTTTTTGTTTTTAATTTGAGGTGGCACTAGAGATAGAATGCATGACCTCACTCATGCACTACCACTGAGCTAAACTCCCAACCCTTTTCAATTTTATTTTGAGACAGGTTCTGACTACATTGCCCAGGCTGATGTCCATTTATGGTCACCCTCCCAAGTAGCTGAGATTACAGGTATGTGCCACCACACCAGTTACTTGAGCATCTTTTCATGTATTTATTTACCATCTATATATTTTCTGTTAAAAAGATATCTATTCAATTTTTTTGTCTGTTTTTTTGTGTATATTTTTTCTTATTATTGAGTTTTGAGAGTCCTTTATATGTCCTGACCATAGGTGCTTCATCAGCTCTGTGAATTGCAAGTGTTTTCTCCCAATCCACTGTTTGTCTTTTAATTTTCTTAGTAGTGTCTTTCAACAAGAAAAGGCTCTTAAGTTTTATTATATGCAATTTATCAATTTTTAATTTTATCAATCATGCTTTTGTTGTCACATTTTAGAAATCTTTGCCATATCCAAGGCATAGGGTTTTTCTTTTGCTTTCCACTAAGAGTTTTAGAGTTTTGGTTTTATGTTTTAATCTATAATCTAATTTGAGTTAATTTTTTATATAATTCCAGGTATACAACACAAGTACATCAAATTGTTCCATCATCCATTGAAAAGATTATTTTTCCAACTGAATTGCTTTGCATCTTTGTTGAAAATCAATTGACCCTATACATATGAATCTATTTCTGAGTCCTCATTTTGTTCTATTGAAGTAGTGTAACTCTTCAAACTGCATTTTCTTTTTTTCAAAGTTGTTTTTGATATTCTAAATCTTTTGCTTTTGCATATTAATTTTGGAATCAACTTGTGAATTTCTACAAAAAAGTATACTGGTATTTTAACTGAGATAACATTGAATCTGTACATAAATTTGTAGATAATTGACAATTTAGCAATATTATATCTTCTGATCCATAAACATAGTACAGTCATCTGTCTGTAGTATTAAGGGACAGATGCCAAGATTTCCCCTCTAATACCAAAATCCGTGAACACTCAAGTCCCTTATATAAAATGATCCCTTATAACCAATGTGTGTTGGTTATATGCAAATATTATGTTAATGAAATCATGTTAAAATTACTTACAATACTTAATATAATGTAAATCCTATGTAAATAGTTGTTACATTATGTTGTTTAGAGAATAATCACAAGAAGTCTCATATGTCCATACAGATATGACTTTTTTCCTGAATAGTTATTAATGCACTTAGTTGAATCCATGGATGTAGAATCTGCAGATATGGAGGTTCTTTCTCCATTTTAGTCCTTCTTTAATTTATTTCAGCAATGTTTTACAGTTTTCAGGGGACAAATTGTATACATTTTCATCATATGCATACTCAAGTATTTCATGCTTTTGATGCTACAGTAAATAGTATTGCCTTTGAATTATAGCTTTTCACTGTTTCTAATGCATGCACCATTCAGCTGACTTGTTTTATGTTGAACTGACATCTAACAACCTCGCGTAACTCACCTGTCAGTTCTAATTGATTTCTGTAGCTTCTTTAGATACTCTTGCAAATGTTCATGTGACAGTTTTATGTTTTCTTTTTAACCTTCTATTTCTTTTCTTGACTTAATGCTCTGGCTACAACTTCCAGTACAATATTGAGTAGAAGCAGCAAAAGTTTTTCCTGGGGCAAATTGGTTAATATTTTACCATTGATTATGACATAAACTTTATCTTTAGAGCTTCCCTTTATCAGGTTGAGAAGGTCCCCTCCTATGGCTAATTTGTTAGCCTTTCTTTTTAGAAATACTGATTCTCAAGTGCTAAGCCAATTTTGTATTCCTGAGAGAAACCTCATGGGGTCATGATTTTTATATTCTGTTGGATTCCGTTTGGTAAATTTATATGTAGATTTTCTGCATATATGTTCATAATGGATATTGATGCATAATTTTCTTTTCTTTTATTATTTTTAGTAGAATTCAGATCTGATTTTGGTAGCAAAACAATGCTAGTATGATTGTATTGGAAAGTATTTCCTTGTCCAATTTCTGGAAGACTATGTAAAACGGATGTTATTTCACTAATAAAGACATCCTCAGCCCAGAGGTTTTTTTTTCCTTGCAAGTTTTTGTTTGCTTGTTTGCTTGCTTTTTGGGTTACTTTAAGTGTAACATTTAATTTGCTCTAATTATTTAGGTAGTTCTTTCCCTGTTCTCAGGTAGTTTCCTCACGTGCATGTGCTGATCAGTACTAGTTGGAGATATAAGTGAGTCTTCTCTCCAGGATTTTTTTTGTGGAAGTCACTTCTTTTCCACTCCACGGACTCTGGGCATCTTTGCTTCTTGGACTGCCACTTCCATCTCCTCAGCTCATGGATATCTCTGAGCTCCTGCTCCCTGAACTGCAGCCTGGATTCAGATCCCAAGCAATAAGCTAGGACATTCACAGGGCTCAGCTTCTTTTTTTCCCATCTCTTAGGGTCACTGTCCTTTGTTGCCTGATGGTCAGTGGCTTGAATGTCATCATTTCATGTATTTTTTCCGATGTATTAGGTGTGTCAGGTAGAAGAGCATGTACTGCTCCTTAACAACTTCATGAGTTCCACTGACATTTTACTTTACATTTTCATCATCCATTAATGATGGTTGCATTAATTGTTTCACTGGGTCTTGATTTTTTAAAAACTTACTTTTTAAAAAATTAAACAGCATCCCTCAGTAAAGAAGAGCTTTCTTGCATCAACTGGAAACACGTTGTCATTTCTTCAAGAAGGGCAGAATTAATGTCTCACTCTTCCTCTCCATTCAGAATGAAGATCTGTAATCATTGGCTCCCATAGTGTCAAATCAGCGTCTGCCTTTTTTTCCTGTTACTTTTAGTTAATTTTGAGGATCATTATGAACTGAAAGGGTTTATGTATTTATTTTGTTACAATCACTTTATAGTCATTATTCCTTCCATGGCTCAAACTGTACCCAGTGTAGCCAATGGAAGCATGTCACTGTGGCTTTTGAGTCTGCATGAAACGTGCCCATCGGACTGAGCAACTTTGCTTTGGAGCCAACAGCTATTTCAAGATCTATCATGTAATTTCCAGACCTGAAATTGTCCATTTCTTTAAGAAGTTCCCCTGTTTGCCCTTAGTAGAAAATGTTATTTATAAATGCAGGTCTCGGCACTGGTGGAATTCTGTGCTGTGTGGTTGTCAGCAGAGGAACCTATTTTAGATGTCATAGCCTGACAACTGCATTAATCACACTTGGCCTTGTTGTGCACAGTAGCATCCCTCGCCAACAAAGGCACCTTCTAATAAATCCTGGAATGAAATGATACTTTAGCATATTTATTGTACGTATTTTTTCAGGATGAATTTTAAAATCAATGAAAAAGATTTGGGGGGACAATAAAAGGACCTTTTCAAGGCTCTCCAGAACTTGTGGTTAGGAATTCATTTTAGGTTAGAGCATCTGTTCTTGCTTGGTTGAGAACAGGTCCTTATTACCTGAAAAAAACTTTTTTAAAAAAGCAATACTGATACCAAAATCCTACCCAAAAAGAATTAAATCAGAATTTGGGGGGATATATCCCAGCATCACTTTTTTGTTTTTATGTTTTTTTGTTTGCTTGTTTAAATCTTCTCAGTTGATCATAATTTGCTGCAAGTGCTGAGAATTATTCTCTTAGGATCTTTTTTAAAATTTTTTTTCTAAATTTTTAAAATTTTTCCCCCATTAAGTTTATTGGTACATTTTCAGTATAAAATACAGTTACATTCATCATTGGGATCTTGTACCATTACGGCATCTTGGTTCTTATTTTTTTCCCCTTTCCTTGCCCTCCCTTCACCCCCTCCACCCTTCCCTATTTGCAAAGACTTTGTTTCCATTTTTTTCCTCTTCTCATATATTTTCCTTTCCCTTTTTTCCCTTCCCCTACCCCTCCCAATTCCCCTGCTCTTTTAGACCTTTTCTTCCTGTTACACAATATCAATTATACATTTTTTAAATTATAATATTAAGATCTAGGAGACATTACCACAGATTTTACAGAATTTAAAAGGATATAGAAAGCATATTACAAAAATCTTTTTTGAAATAAATTTGACAACTTCTAAGAAGTACCTTGGAAGACAAATTAATGAAACTAACTCTGGAGGAAATATAAAATTGGAATAGCACCTATTAAAGAAAGTATATTCCTAGCTTGAAAACCTACCTATATGACAACAGCAGGCTCATAAACATTTTAACTGATAAATTATATCGAACAATTAAAGCGGAAAAAAGAAGGAACACTTCTCCCTTCATTTTAGGAACTCAACATTGTGCTAATCCTAAAACTGGATAAAGATAATAGAAGAAAAATGTATGAACATAGATAGAAATTTGTTTAACAAAACAAACTATTAGAAGTCAGATCTGGCAGGATGTAGAAAGTGGTTTTATTACAGGGATGGGGGTGTTGGTTCAGCATTGGAAGATCCACCCCCAAAAGTCATCATTTTAACAGAGGAAAGGAGAAAGCCATATGATCCTGTCACTAGTTGGAGAAAAAGTATTGGACCAAATTCTACAGCTGTTCATGGTAAAAGCTATCAGGAGACTAGAAGTAGAACAGAAACTTCTCAACAGATTAAAGACATGTACTCCATACTTCCAGTGAGGATGCCTTATATAAATGGAGAAGGTACAATGCCTTCTCCTTAAGGTGGGGAACAAGGGCAGATATGCTTACTCTTTATCTGTCCATTAAACTTTGAAACCTAGGCCCCACCAAAATAGTCTGTTAATAAAATGACACAACTAGGATAGGATTGGCACGGCAGAAGCAAAATCTTTATATGTAGATGAAATGATCATCTACAGAGAAAATACTAAGAAATCTCTGGGAGCCCCTAGAACTTGTACTTGAATTTAGCAGGATTAGAAAACACAAGGTATATATAAAAATTCAGGTCTGTGTATACTTGCTGTAAATGAAGAATTGGATATTGAAATTTAAAAGTTATGTAGGAGTACAAAGGACCCAGAAAAGTTGAAAACAAAAACAAAAACAGTGTTGGAAGATGTTTAGTACCTAATTTTAAGACTTCTTCTAAAGCTACAGTAATCAAGGCAGTGTTGGTGTAAGGAAAGACATATAGATCATTGGAATAAAACAGAGACTCTAGAAACAGAACCACACATATATGGTCCACTGAGTTTTGAAAGATTATTTAACATTAGCATTTTATAGAATATAAACTCAATTCAAGAGCTGAGGAAGAGATAGTGTTTTCAGCAAATGACACTAGAACACCTGGTATCCGTATATAAAAAATTAGCCTCAACCCTTTTTTTCCATACATGAAAATAACTTGAAGGGATCTATGAACCTTCTCTTAGGATCTTGATGTCATTTAAGAATGCGAGCATTATTGAAATAAGTCAAACTGAAGAAATGGTCATTTCTTTTTACACTTCACGGATGCTAGAGAGAAAAGAAATCCCCAGGTCTTTTAGGTAGCTAGACATTTACCGAGAAGAACCGTAGCAAGGAAGAGATAAGCAGTGTAAGCAAACAAACTGCTTTCTTGCTGGATCAAATCCAATGATCAAGGCTTGTTTATGAAAGGAATAAGATCTTATTAAGAAATACTTGTTTGACCTGTTGGCTGATTGGCACAGTTAAATGCACTCTTTGATAACCCAGCATCGACATCTTTTATTCATGTCATTGTGTTCCAGTGCTGGCAAACTGCAAGTGCCTCTGCTTTCAGGTGACTTGGAGCTGGAATTCATGGCAGTTGCCACACTGTCCTTTTATTCTGTTGCATGAAATAATTTTCCAAATTAACCATATCACACTGTCTCCCTCCTATAATGGCCTGAAATCTGAAACAAGGGAATTGCTGGTGTGGTGAGAAATGGTTTTCTCACTTAATTTGTCAAACTCCCAATGACTCGTGTATTCTCTAAGCAGAGCTGCAGCCAAGTCTTTATATTTCAGAACTCAGTTATGACTGATCGAAATATTGTTTCTAAAAAGCCACTTGATGGAAGAAAGTATTCTAGAAGGTTTTCCTGTCTTGGTCTGTTTGGGCTTCTAACACCAAATTCCATACATAGACAGGGTGGCTGATAAACAACAGAAATTTATCACTCACAGTTCTGGAGACTGAGCACCAGATGATACAGTTTGGTGAGGGCCCACTTCCTGTTCTCACACCTTCTCCCTGTGTCTTCCCACGACGAAAACTCTGGGCTTTCCTTTCCATCCCTTCTTACATTCATGAGGGATCCACCCTCATGATCTCATCACCCCTCCAAAGCCCCGTCTACTAATTTCCATCCCAGTGGGATTTCAACATAGGAATTTTGCAAGTCATAATATTCATTTCAGAGCACCCTGCCAATTTCATAATATTTAAATATGCAGAAAAGTTGAAGAAAGAATAGAACAGTGAATATGTGCACACCCATATTGGGTTTCCACAATGGAAGCATTTTGCCGCTGTGTGTTACTCACCAACTACTCCTGATTTCATGGCTGAAACAGGGGGAATTGATTTTCTCACAGTTCTAGAGGCTGGAAGTCCAAGACAAGTGCCATCAGGGTTGAATCTATGACCTGTCCGCTTTCCTTGTGGTGATCATCTCTCTTGTGTCTTCACATGGTCCTCACTTTGTTTGTGTGCTAATCTCTTCCTATGAGGACACTGGTCAGGTTGGGTTATGACCTACCTCAGTGAGCTCATTTAATTTAGTCACATCTTTAAAAATTCTCCTCTAAATTTGCATTCTGAGGTACTGCAGATTAATATTTTCACATATAAAACTGAAGGGCACAATTCAGCCCACGACTACCTTATCTCTTTCTTCCTATCATGTACAGGTGTATTGATTTGATGCTCCACTCGACAATATGTTACAGACATTATTATAGTCCACTACCAAATGTGTCACCTTGCATCTTTTGAGAATATGAATGATATCCAGCCAGGCTTAGTGACACACACCTGTAATCTCAGCTCCTAGGCAGGCTGAAACATGAGGATCAGATATTTGAGGCCAGTCTGGATAATTTAGAAAGAAATAACTTATCTCAAAATAAAAAATAAAAACCTCTAGAGATGTAGCTCTGTGCTCCTTGGGTTCAGTTTCCAATATTAAAAAATAAAAGAAAGAAAGAAACAAAAAATGATTTCCTGCATAACCTTAATGTTGTGTCATATTTAAGAAAATAAATGAGTATTTAAACCATATTCAATTTTCCTCTAGTGGCCAAATAATTTTTATAGCTGTTATTATTTTCCTGAGTAATAACCCAATAAAGCTTTTATATTGGATTTGGGTATCACATCTTCTTAAATCTAGAATAATCCCCCCACCTACTCACTCTTACATCATGTCTTTTTTCCCCTCTATGATCTTGCGTTTTTACAAGCATTAAATGGGTTATCTATAAAATGTTTCCGATTTCAGATTTGTGTGTTTGCTTAAAATACTGCCCTACTTAACTATTTCCTCCCAAATATAAACTAGAAGTTAGATGTTGTTTAGATTGTAAAATGGACGTTATTTTTTCTACCAAGTGGTATAATTTCTTTATCCTCTCCTTGACTCTGGGCCTGGCCAGGAGACTTGCTTTGGCCAGTGGAACATTGGCAGATGTTAATGAGCAGAGGCCTCAAATAGACTTGTGCCCGGGGCTGGGCCACCTCACCTGCTGGTGATCTGCTAGCCTGCTGGTTACAGAGACGTGTGTGGCCAAGTGATGCCCGAACCCACAGGTGCCATGCAGTGAAACCATCTTCTACCATGCAGATGGCTCAGGTTAGAAGAATTGCATCTGACTCCGAAAGTGAAATAATAGAGGGCTGTTCCTCTAAAACATGAACTTCTTAGGTGATCAGTTGTGGAGCAAATGCAATTGAAGCAAATATAGAGGTTTGATCAGGTTAGGTGGTTTGGCAAGAACACATAAATGATCTGTGTACTGTTATTGCATCATGTCTGAAGTTTCACTATGTCAACAGAAGGCTTACTTTTGAACCTGGTCCGATGTGGATTGAAGAAGACAGATACTGCTTAGAGATTCTTCAAGTTAACGTCTCTCCCAGATTTTAGTATCTGGTGATTGTTCAGTCACCAGGGTGTGCAGGATACTAATGGTGACAATAGTGATGTTCCTCCCCCATGCTCAGATTGACTTCTGCCCAAAGGTGCCCACAGCATTCACCAGGGAATGAAACTGTCTCACCAGGGCATAGCCAAAGGTGGCATTATGTTACTCCGAGGACTTTGTCTGTATTTACACATGTGTCCTATTTATTTCACTTAAGAGTATGGCCTCAATGTGCATCCATTTAGCTATAAATGTGTCTCGTTTCTTGTTCTTTATGGCTGAGTAGTACTCCATTTTATAAAAAACCACATCTTCTTTATCCAGTCTCCAGTTGATGGGCAATTGGGCCGTTTCCAAGATTTAGCTGTTACAAACTGTGTCACTATGAACATAGGTGCGCATATATCAATGTGTTATAATGCTTTTAATTCTTTTGGGAAGATACCCAGGAAAACAGCTGGTTCAAATGGGACCTCTAATCCTAGTTGAGGAATCTCCACACTGACTTCCACAGTGGTTGCACCAGTCTATACTCCCACCAACAGTGGAGAAGTGTTCCTTTTTCCCTCCAGCCCCTCCAGCATTTGTTGTTGGTTGATTTTTTTTTTTTTTTTTTTTGGTACTGGGGATTGAACTCAGGACCTTGCTTTAGAGGCAGGCGGCAGAACCACTGAGCTAAATCCCCAGCCCTTGATTTCTTGATAACAGTCATTTTTTCTGGAGTGAGATGGAATCTCAGCATTGTTTTAACTTGCATCTCTCAAATGATAATGATGTTGAACATTTTTCATATATTTATTTGCCTTTCTACTTCATCTGAGAAGTGACTATTCATTTCAGATGCCCATTTTTGGATTGGGTCTTTAAATTTGGGACTCTGACTTTTTTCAGTTCTTTGTATGTTCTACATATTAGTCCTTTGTCTGAGGAACAACTGGCTAGAATTTTTTCCCACTCTGTGGGCTGTATCTTCACTCTGTTGGTGATTTCTTCGGCCATGCAAAAGCTTTTTAATAAGATGAGTTCCCAGTTGTTAATTCTTTGTAGAATTTCCTGTGTCATTGGGGTTTTGTTCATGAAGTCTTTGCCTACACCTATGTCCTTAAGAGTTGTACCTATTTGCTCTTCCAGAAGACTAAGTGTTTCTGTCTTAATATTTAAATCTTTGATCTGTTTTGATTTTAGTTTAGTGCACAGTGAAAGATATGGGTCTAGTTTTAGTCTTCAGCATGTGGAAAGCCAGTTTTTCCAGCACCATTTATTAAAGAGGCTATCTTTCTTCCAGTGAATGTATTTGACCCCTTTGTCAAAGATAAGATGGCTGAGTGTGTTTGGGGTTATTTCTCTATCTTCTAATCTGTTCCATTGATGCTCAGGTTTGTTCTTTTTGTTTTTGCCAGTACCATGCTGTTTTTATCACAGTAGCTCTGTAGTATAATTTCAAGTCAGGAATTGTGATGCCCCCTTTGTTGTTCAGAATTGTTGTTTTTGCTATCCTATGTCTCTTATGGCACCAAATGAATTTCAGGAACATTTTCTCTAGTTCTGTGAGGTGTGCAAATGATATTCTGATTGGGATTGCATTAAATCTGTGTAACAATTTTGGAAGTATGGCCAAAATGTTTACCATTAGTTGTCATTTTGACTTTAGGAGCAACCAGCAGTTGCATAGTGACAGATCTGGTGAATAAGGCCATATGATATTTTTACAAGCCTACCTTTCCATTGAATGGAACTCAGCAGCAGCATTCACTGGATTTTTTTATCATACATAATGACATTCACAAAAGAAGACTTGCAGAACTGCTTCAGAATGTGGGAAGAATGATGGGATAAGTATGTTCAAAGGGAGAGGGAGTGTTGTTTTATTTTTTGGTACTGGGGATCGAACTCAGGTCCTTGCACTTGCACAGCAAGAGGGAGTGTTTTGAGGAAGATTAATGACAATGTGTCTGTCGTGATGATAATTTTGTTTAAGTTAAACATTCACTGTATATTTCAGTCACACCTCATGATTATTTTTTCGGATGATTACTATTGTTTCTTCACAAATTATGTACATATAAATTCATGTGATTTTTGTCTTCACTTTGTTGTGTTTTTTGGGTTTTAAAAATAAAGAATATACTGCTTTTATCACTAGATAAAACTGTAGATGAAGTTAATAAGGCATCTAGAAGTTGAAAAAAGAAATATAATGTCCTTATAAACTTTTCCTATGTAATATTTCAGGCTTGGATTATGTTTTACATTGAATTATATATAGTTCCAAAACTATGTGTAAAAGTAGAGAATATCACAAACCCTCATAAATTTATCATAGGACTTCAGCATCCACTTTTTAACATATATGTATATGTAGAAATCAATTTGTAAACATATAACACTTGATACACAGACATTACTAATCTGCACATTAATTTCTTCTAATTATTTTTCTTTCCTTTTTGAAAACTTTTTTTACGTTTTTTTTTTTTTTGTTTTTTGTTTTTTGGAGACATGGTCTTGCTATGTAGTTCAGGCTGGCCTTGAACTCACTATGAAGCCCATTCTAGCCTCGATCTCTTGGCAATCCTCCTGACTCAGCCTCCAGAGTGTGGGATTATAGGTGTGCACCACCACACCCACCCCCCTTTTTTAGTTTTTAAAGCTAATTTCAGACATTGTATTATGGTAACCTTAAATATTGTTTCATGAATCTGAAGAAAGGATACTTCTCTTGCATAACCACACATAATAAAACTAAGAATAATTCCTAATTCCATCTAATAATCAGGCCATAATACAATTTCTCCTTTCTGTTAAAAAAATCTTTCTAAAAATTGATTTGTATATATCAAGTTCCAAACAAGCTCTACTCACTGTATTTTGCTATTGATAATCTTTCTCTTCCTTAACCTTTAGTCTGAAATAGTCTCTACTTTCTTCTATTTGTTTCTGGGCCATTGGTTTCTGCCATTGCTTTGCTTCTTTGTCTTGGTGAAGAGATTAAAGCCATGGCCTTGCATGTGCTAGGTAAGGGTTCTACCAGTGGGGTACATTCCCAGCTTCTCCACTGACTGCTTGAAGAAAAATGGTCAAATGTCCTATAGAATGGCCCACATTGAGACTTGGCTGAAAAGATAATTAAAAAAAATTTTTTTTTGCAGTACCAGGGATCAAACTCAGGGCCTTGTGCTTCCGAGGCAGGTGCAGTGCCACTGAGCTAAATCCCCGGCCCAGAAAAGATAATTTTAAAGAGGAAAAAAATCAGCACTGTGGACATGATTCTATAAAATTTGTCTGCCTGAACATCTGCAAAATATGAAATTCTTATCAATACCTAAAAATCTATACAGTAATAGATTTTTACCTGATCCAGATTAATTGGACATAGTAAATTTTGTTCCCTTTTTTGAATGTGTCATTTGAAATCAGTGTATCATTGAATGTACCACAAAAAATAAATTAGGTTATGGGCATTTAGGTTTTCCAGGAACATTTGAAATAGTACATTTAAGGACTGTAACTAAGAAAGATATTCTTCATTGCACACCTTAAGCATATATATATATATATATATATATTTAATTAATTAATTAATTAATTTTTTTGACCAGGGATCAAACTCAGAATCTTGCACTTGCCAGGCAGCTGTGGAACACCATTATATTAATTATGAATTGAACACTAATTATAGAAAAGTTAGAAAAGATTAAAAGTGATCTTTGAAATTTGAGAATATGGGTGTTTGGGTTCTATTCCCATGTAAGTGATATTGTTGGATTGCCAGAAAAAACACAAGATGCTCAGATAAATTTTAATGTCAGATAAACAACAAATACTTTTTTAAAGCATAGGTACATCCCATGCAATATATGGGACATACTTCTAGTAAAATTACTCATTGTTTATCTGAAATCTAAATTTACTTAGGCATCCTGTATTTTTACTTTCTTTCTCTTTTTTTTGGTACCGGGGATCGAACACAGGCCCTTGCGCTTACGAGGCAGGCGGCAGAACCACTGAGCTAAATCCCTGGCCCATGTATTTTTACTTTCTAAATCTAGCAACCCATGGATAAAATCTTGCTTGGTAGGAAGAGACGACCTGAGAAGGAAGTATAGTGCTGAGGAAGGAGTCCCATAGGAGGGCACTGTCACTTTCTTGAACTCTCTTGCCTTCTTTCTTTTTTTATTCCTTCTTTGCATCCCCTCCCTCCTGCTCGCCCTCCCTCCTTTCCTTCCTTCCTTCCTTCCTTCCTTCCTTTATTCCCCCTTTTCTTTCTTGTTTTTGGTGCTGGAGATTGGACAGAAGACCTTGCACTTGCTAGGTGTGACCACTAATTGTGATGGACTGTTTCTGGAGATGATTGGCATGGGGACCAGTGAAGTTAGGGAGGAAGACTCACCCCACTTTTGGTGGCACCAGCCAAGAGCTATATAATCTGGATGAAATAAAGAAAGGATGCAGCAGGTGTGCTCATTTTTGAAGAGCTCCAGTCTTTTTGTATGGGTGGATCCTTTGCTGCTGCTGCCTCCAGAGATCGGTGTCCAGCTCTGCAGTTTTCAGCTTTTCAATGCAGACTTAGATTCGTGAATCTCTGGTGAGTTCACAGACCCTGAATCTTGGACTGGGGCTGCATCCTTGACTCTTTTGTTCTGCAACTTCCCTCTTCTTGGGATGAGCAGCTACTGGATCCTCTGGCTCTCCAGCCCACAGACGGCCACTATGGGCTCCACTACCTTTGATCCTGTAACCCTGCCTACTAAATTCCCTTGCATAATTATACACATATTTTCAGTAGATTCTGTTCCTCTAGAGAGCCCTGAACAACACACTAGGCAAATACTCTACCACTGCACTAGCTCAGTTTCTAGCACCATTTCTAAAATGTGGGAACTGCTATGTGTCCATGTACTCTTCATTTGCCTCATACTGCCTGGAAGCTGGGACTACAGACACACACTGTCTGGCCTGGTTTCCAGGTTTTTGATTTGGTAAACTTAACCATTACTTCTCCTTCCCTTCCTCATGTATCAGTAGCACAAGAATGTGGCCTTTTTTCCTGTCCTTGCTGGCTGCCATGCTCTAGTTATACCTGGGTAAAGGAGGCAGATGGATGGCATTAATGGTGCCAACTTTTCACTCCTCCCGGCATCTGCACCC
Source organism: Heterocephalus glaber (assembly GCF_000247695.1). Next base: position 2,799,551 of record NW_004624823.1, on the reverse strand, counting down.
TTCGGCAGTCCCCTCCATACACACACGTTGCCCTCAGGGCTTCCCATGTGTCTCTGGCCAATGGGACAAAAGCAAATTTAATGAAACAGAAGCCTAAAAAGCATGTGCAAAGTTCTGCTTGCTCCCTTGCACAACTGAGCCCTCTTTTTTGGACCTGTTTCACCACCTCAAGACCATGTCTCAGCTGGCCCACTGGAGGACTCTGAGGGACATGGCAGGGGAGACAAGTGTCCGGCTAAAACTGCCCCAGACCAGCTGATTCTGTAACTAACAAGCCAGCTGCCCACAGACTCAAGGGAATGGCTTGTTATTTCAAGCCATTAAGTGTGGGGATAGTTTACTGCATAGCAATAGTTGATCGATATAGTAGGGAAGATGAATCGCATACTTAAATTGAGGGCCATCATATTCCTGCATAAAAAGGAGCTCCATAAATTCTCATCAGATGAATGAGAGCATTTTACTTTCCCAGAAAATATTCTGAATTTTCTGATATTCAGATGAGTCTTCTTAAAAGTCCTCAAGCTTTGCTTCTTGTAGGATGCAAGACAGTGATAACAGTCATTGGTCTGGAACATTCTAAGCCAAACCTTACTATGTCTCCTCAGTCATGAGCTATGAGGAAAATTATTTCAAGGGCAATGGAGTTCACATTTGGGTCAAAAGATTCTGGTATCTCTTAAGCAATCCAGATTGATACTATTATTTTGTGAACCATGAAATTGGGAGCTCCTCTATGATATTTTTGATCTAGCAGTAAAATCTGACTTCACTTTTTCAATCCAAGCATGAATACTTCAGTGATTACAAAAAGAGAAAAGCACGAGAGGGGAAAACCACAGAAGAATAAACATTGTTCCAAAGAGAAGATTAAGCCAGTAAAAACGATGGAGATGAGAGGAAGGGCCAGTCTCCAGGTTCCCTGGAAACCCACCTTGTAGTGCAAAGAGAGAACCATCGGTGCCAAGATCAGAGAACTACACATGGCAGTGAATTCAATTATCTTTTAAATTAAAAAATAAAATATTCCTGGAGTCAATTACAGCTGGACTCAGTCCTGACTCCCCTAATTGAATATGGGGAATGATTTGGGGCTATAGCTTGTGTTTTGAAGAAACAGAATATGTGATACATGCTCTTTTTGTTAAAATGAATTTTTTTACAATTAATTCAAGTATGTACCAAATTTTTTTCAGTCTTCAGATATATACCAGGTCCTCCTAAGGCCAGGAAATAATAAAAATGATCTTTTAATACTACATTTTTCTAAGTAAAACACACACTCATTTTAGTATTACCATCTGAGAGAATATATCCTATGGATCTATAGTTTAGAGCTCAGAAGTCAATTAGTTTTCTTTTTAAACTACTAAAGGAGAGGTTGGAAGTTTTGTTAAATCACCCGTACTGGCTACTCCCCATACACCAGCCCAAATGAATCACAACAGACAGATCCTGAAGGATGAAAAATTGTGGCAAAGATTTGGAGAGGTAAATTGATGGTAAGGTGATTGCCTTGCATGCTCAAGGCCCAGGTTCAATCCTGTGAGAGAGAGAGAGAGAGAGAGAGAGAGAGAGAGAGAGAGAGAGAAGGGAGAGAGGAGGGAGAGAGGAGAGGAGGGGAGGGGAATGGAGGGGAGGGAAGGGAAGAAAAAGACCTGGAGGAGGATGGGAAGGGCTAGGCACAGTTATTGTCTTCATACCACGGAAACTTCATTCCTTATGTTTCTTTGGACAAGTCTTATGCCTGAGGCAGATCTCTGAGATGGCTAGAAACTGCAAGTAGAGGGCTTTAGAAATAATCTCAGCCCTTCCTCTTACTTTGCAAAGACAAAGCTTCGTGCAGCCATCAGAGACGTACCCTGTTCTGAGCATCACTTTGGATTTTGTGAGACCTTGCCACCAAGGCTCAGTGTACCCCAACAGAGCACCGCACAGCCAGGATGCGTCACACGACCCTCCCAGACTGTGTGTTCTCAAGCTACACAGCTGTGTCATACACAAACACAAACCAAGGTTCCTTTGTTGAAACAACCTTCTGGTAAACCCAGAGCTTGACCCCAGAGACTTTGCAGCAGGAGCCACTGTGGGGGCTGAGCGAGGGAGAGAGAACCCCAACCTAACCCAGATGGGTTGCAACATGTCTGCACACTTTAGGGAGAAACAGAATAAGTGAAGAAGCGATTGAAAATAAAACCTTTACCAACAAGGAGGAGTCCAAGTAAAGCAGGCGGGTAAGCGTACCGGAAGCCATGCGTGCAAGCGTGCAGAATCGGCCTTCCCTCTCTAACCAGCTGATGCTCTTTGGGTACTGTGGTGACAAGTTTCTTACAGCACTGTTCATTTGTACCGATTTTATTATCATTGGCTTGACTTTTCAAAATATAGAGGAAAAGGAAAGGAAATTACTGAGGTGAGCTGGGGAGTGTGAGTGTATCAAGATGACATTGCACTGCTGGCTCCAGTTTTCCTTCGAATTGCACAGAGAAGATCACAGAACAATATGGGAAATGCGCCCGATTACACGGTGCATTAAAACAAACGTGAGTCACTTCCTCCACTCCACAACCTAGGCGGTGCCATGGACCGCTGCCTTTCCACGAAATGGAGGAATACTTTCCATCTTTTGGAGAAGTCTTAGTTTAGTCCTTGGCGATTATATTTGGATTTCTTTATTCCATTTTCATACTTGTCTCCCTTGTTAACATATTTTGTAAAGTACAAGGTCTACTCCTGGTCCCTTTGGCAGGCAATGCTGTGAGATGGAATAGCACACTGTTTCAGGTTCTGTAAAGTTTATCAAAGATCAGGATGCTTTCCTGTTATTCAAGAATTAAAGAGCATACCAAAAATCTCTTTGGGATGACATTGGTTTTATTTTCCTTATAGAAGAAACAGACTACTGGTTACTATCATTCTTAAAAAACTAGGTTTATTTGTGTGCACTTGTATTATAAATATGAATCATTTCAAAGTAATTCAATATATTTTCTTTAGTTTGGCTTTTAAGTTCTACGGTAACAAAAAAGAGTGAATTGATGCAAGATCCAGCTGCCATAAACCATATTTAAAAGTGGAATTTTCTTCCTTGCTTCTCTCTAACTTACCCTTGATGTGTCTCTTCTGCAGAATATTTTTCAGAAGTCAGTTTAATATTCCTTTAAAATTTAGCCTAAGGTCAAAAGACCTCTTGTCAGTTTGCTTAGCCCTGGGCTCAGCTTCCTAGATATATAAGAGGTATTAATTCCTATAAGCAGAGTTCATTATTCTGCCCAGTTTAAATAAAAATGACAGGAGAACAGTGCTCCCCTGAAACCTGAAAAGTTTGCATCTTTTAAAATAAAATATTTTCCTTATTAAACAAAATAGCAAAATTATTAACTAGACAGATTTTTATACTGTGTTAAATATATCTCACACATTGAACTATGGAAAACCCAAGGTTTTTAGAAGGCAAAATGTATTTCATTGTTATGTTACTGAAACTAGATTTTGAATTACAAGTTTATTATGCAGAATGTAATACATCTAATTAATACTGAAAGTGTTTCTCTGCCTTCAGAGCTGTAGTTTCGTCTTGTTTCTACTTTTTAGAAAGTTATGACTTGGGTATTTCGCCGGTGTTCTGAGAAAAGATCCCATGCTCTGGGGTTTCTTCTCCCCACATAGAATCACCCTTCTTTTGCAGGAAGGGGGACACACATGTGTAGCTTGGAAGCTTTATCACCCAGTTTATAATGTTGGTCATTTATCACCCTGTAAAATTTGATCTTTCTGATCCTTCTCAAGTACCAGCAAAAGATTGTCAAATTTCTCCAAAATTAATAATGAAGAAATCAAAACTTAGAGGTGCTAATAAGTTGTCTAACCCTTTCTTCATCTGCCATAGCCAAACTGGGCTCCTCTGTTAAGAGGTTCCCACTCACCTCCAGTCAGTTGCTGTTTCTTTTGCCTGGGATGCTTTTCCTCTGGACTTCCACTATTCCTTGAACTGAGGAATATGTGGGCTGTGTGGCTTTTAGTGCTAAGACTGGGAAAATTCCAGGGAAACTGGCTGAGTTAAAACCTATATTAATATGAGAAAATGAAAAACTGGAAACATAGCCTTTGTAAATAGGGAGGGGTGGAGGGATTGAAGGGAGAGCAGGGGAGTGGGGGAAAAATAAGAACCAAGAGAGATTATGTAAAGGCACAAATTTTCAATGATGAGTGTCATTATACTGTATACCTAAAATGTACCAATAAAATTAATTTTTAAAAAACCCTATATGAGTGGTCCTTCACTTAGCATGGCTCCACTTTTGATATTTTGGGTCTATGATGGGGTAAACATGTGCCTGTGGGACCATTCTGTTTTTTCACTTTCAGTACAATATTCAAACAATTATGTGACATGTTCAATACTTTATTATACAACAAAATCTGTATTAGACAATTTTGCCCAGCTGTAGGCTAATGTAAGTGTTTCAAGGAGGCTAGGGAGAGCCAGGATGTTTAACACGTTAGGTGTGTTACATACATTTTCCACTTACAATATTTTCGACTTACGTTCACTAGGACATAACCCATCATAACCTGAGGAGCCGCTGTGCTTCACAAAGCCAGAAGTCTTTCTTGTTTCTTGGTGTTTCCACAGCCCCTAGAAGAGACCCTGGCATTTGGTAAGTATTTGTTGCATGAGTAGAAGAGTACTATGCAGAGTCAGTTCTGGCAATAAAAGGCAGAGAGGACAGCCATCCTAGTTTGCAGAGAAAACACTCAGAATCAGAATCGATGGTGTTGGTGGCACAAGATGCAGCCATCCAGAGAGTAGCCATGGCAGCAGTGGTATTTCCACCAGATTGCTGCAGTGGGACTTGAGGCATCTTCTTGGCTATGCAGCCTCCAAGTGTGGGTCTTTAGCCCTCCCAAATATGTTGTGGACTATCGTGTTACTGTAATAAAGTTGGGACTTAAAAAAGATGATAGGAAAGACGTGAGGGCAGCCTAGACAGGCATAGTTAGATGTGATGCACTTGAGACCCCATATCTGGGGGAGATTAGAGGAGATCAGCCACCTGACAGAGAGACTGAAAGAGGGCAAGACGAAGCTGAGAGAGACCACTGGTGAGGCCAGCCAGTGTTGTGAGTTTTATCCTGAAGCGGTGAGGATGTATTCCAACTCGAGCCAGACAGCCACATCAGGAGGAAAACAAGTCCATCTAGAGAGGCCCTGAGATGAGGAGAAAAGACGCCTTGAAGATAGTTCTATCTCAGTGTCTGCTTCCAGTTAGAGTGTACAAAGTCTCGGCAGACCCTAGTTATCATCCTCATGACCAAATCAAACTATAAAACCATTTTTTGGAAAAAACTAATGAAAGAACTGAGGATGCGAAGAAACTAAAAGAATCAAATTCCAGAAACAGACTCCTTATAGGAAAGGAGAGGCCCACAGTTGCTCCTCTCCTGAAGGGAGGGAAGGGGGGGAAATAATGCAGCTGAATTTTGGACACACATGAAGCCTATGTGAGCAAACGCGACAAGTGGGGATGCCGTGGGAATGCAGCTCACAGATCTCTCCTGAGACAAATGAGGTTGTTCCAAAGATAAGGACAGAGCAAGAGAAATGAGAGAAATCCATGTTCAGGCTCTGTAGGCTGCCAGCCACCAAGGGCTGAAGATTAAACAGGAGAGGCCAGAAAGTATTGGAGGCAGCGGGGGCTTCCAGCACCTGATGACAGGGTTGGACAGAAAGGCTGGAGAAACAGAGAAACTGCTCTGAAGCACCCTGGAGACTTCATGGAGTGCAAGATAGGAACCCTCTAAAGACTGGCAGGAGAGAGATGCTCAACACCCAGCAAACAGAGCATGCGACTGAAAACAACAACAACAACAACAACAACCCACAATACCGACTTCTGACTTCTGAAGCTCAGTGAATGCTCTCAGCATTTGAAAACCGACAGCTCTGGTGGAAGGTACAGGGCTGTCCAGACATTTTCAGCCCCAAAATATCCTGTAGGGAAAGAAAGCCTGATCCTATTTGCAAACATTTTGATACCAGCAATGAAGCTAGTGAAATAAGCCTGCAGCCGGGCCCAGATCCAGTTCAACCACTGATCAAAATAAGGTAGACCAGGCTCTAGGAGCTGGGCAGAAGAGAGGTATGCCCTGCTTTCAAGGTCATGACTACTTACTGTAGTCTCTACTGGGCTGTTTGTTTTGGTGTTTTGTTTTGTATTTTGGTGCCAGGGATTGAACTTGAAAACCTGGGGTCTTGGATGTGCTACTCATTCACTCTATCGCTGAGCTACACCCCCAGTCCCCTACTGTTTTTTATCTAAAGTATACTACACACAGTGACAGCTGTGTGTTACACAAAGGAGTAGGAAATGTGACTCATGGCCAAGAGAGGAAATAATTAACCAAAGTACACATAGGGATGGCAAAGATGCTGGAGTCACCAGATAGGAAGATTATGAGAAAAAGGCTGATGTGTGTATCAGAAAGTTAGAAAACATGTGTGAAGAAACAGGAGTGTCAGCAGAGAAGTGATCCCTCAGACAAGCTAAAATAAAAATACAATACCAGAACTAAAGGATGCATTGGATAGGCTCGGTAGCAGGCTAGAATCATCAGAGGAAAAGATTAATGCCACCGAACGCAGGTTGGTAAGAGTATCCAAAATGAAACAAAAAGTGAGGGGGCAGAAGCACAGAGCAGCGCATCTGAGATCTGTGTGACAATATCATGTCACCTAACATTTATGAAACCTGATTCCTAAAAATAGGGGCGAGAGAAAATGGGGCAAAAAAAAAATACATGAAGAGATAATGTCAAGAACAACCCAAAACTGACAGACGGTAGATCCTAGAAAACTCAACCAAACCAAAGCAGGCTAAGTACAAAGAAAACTATAACTAGGCACATCATAATTAAACCACTGCGAATAGAAGATAAAGGCATCCAGAGAAAAAGACTCATCATCTGTAGGAGGACACTATATAAATAACAGGTGACATTACCAGGAAAAATGGAGGCCAGAAGATAATAAAATAACTTATTTTTTCCTGTAGTACAGGGGATTGAACCTAGGATCTTCATACTGAACTACATCCTCCGCCCTTTTGATTTTTTATTTTGAAACAAGTCTTCACTAAGTTGCCCAGGCTAGACCCAAACTTTGCAATCTTCCTGCGTGAGACTCCTCATTAGCTGGGACTGCAGGTGTGTATCCCTGTACCTAGCTTAAAATGACTTCTGTAAAGTGCTGCAAAAGCCAGAGATGTAGCTCACAAGTAGCATGATTGCAAGGCCTTAGGTTCAAGCCCAGTACCAAAGGAAAAAAATGTGTTGAAAGAAAACACCAGGGCCTTCTGCATGCTAGACAAGCAGCCTACTTCTGAGTTACATAGCACCCCCAGGTTCTATCTTGACTGCCGACATGGTGTGGTCATCCAAAGACAGCCAATCACACCTGTGCCATATCAGGTACTTAGAGCTGGGATAAATCAATAGACCGGATGAGCTTGGAGGGAGAAATCAGAGGCTTGAATAACACAGTAATTGGGTGAAAGAGGGAAACCAACAAAGGAAATGGAGAAAGTGTGTAGAATTGCAGAGCTCTGCATTGCAGAGCTTCCAAGCAAGGATGCTATCAGCTTTTGAAGCTGGGAAAATCCCTCAGTGCCTGAGTCTGTGCTACACTGCAAGGTGTTTTGCATTCTTAGCTCCCAGCATAACTGTAGCTAGCATTCCCAAGTCATTCAGTCACTGCAACCACCCAAATAATGTCCTTTGTGCCCTACATTTCCAAATGTTCCTGGAAGCACCATACCACTTGTATGAAAGGGTTTTCCCACCTTGGCGACAATGACACTGGGGCCGTAATTTCCTGTTGTGGGTGGCTGCCCTGTGGCCTGAAGGATGCTTAGCAGGATTCCTGCCTCCAGTCAGTCAGTGTCAGCAATGCTATCCCCATCACGATGACCAAAAGTAAGCCTAATATTGCAAAAATCCCATAGGTGCAAATATCTCACCCTCTGTCCTCCAACTGGGAATTACTTGGGTTTAAGACAACAACAACAACAAAAGTAAATCTTTTAAAAGAGGTGATGAAGCACACTCTTAGAAAGAAAGAGGTAAACAGAAGAATGCTTCTGAAGAAAAAGAAAGACTTTAAATACAGAAGTGGAAACTGAAGTCCGATTGCAGCGTGTTAAGGAGCGAGTGGCCTGAGCCCCAGAAGCACTAATGATGTTAGGTATTGATTGAAGAGGAAGGGAGAGACTGCAGATGAATCCCCATGGGGGAAAAGGTTTCTTTCTTACCTCAGTCCCAAGGCCAAAATGAATTCCAGAGAGATCAATATTAAACTAAAAATCTGAAATCAGAAGAATGTTGGGAGAAAATGTGAGTAGCTCCTTAAAAAATAATATAAGCATCTAGAGGGGCTTTTAAAACATTACAGAATCCAAACTCCATGTACCAAAAAGCAGGGCTAAATCTGCCTATATAAAATTCTAAATTCTGCATGGAAAAATATGACATCAAAATCAAAGAACAGATAAAAACTGGAAAATTTGCCACACATATTGTGGACAAGAAACTATTTTTGCAACTATACAAAATGTCTATAGGCAAGAAAGAAAACAATGGGGCCGGGGATTTAGCTCAGTGGTTTCACTGCCTGCTGCGCAAGCGCAAGGACCAAAGTTCGATCCCCGGTACCAAAAAAAGAAAGAAAAAAATATGTGCAAAGAAAAAAGATTAGAGTGTTCACAGCAAAAGGGCAATAAACCTTTATAATTATAAAAGAACAAATCAAAATAATGAGATGTCTTTTCATCTACCCGAGAAGGAAGTGTTTAAAATGTTGGTCATGTTCAGTATCGGTGAGCATATAGTAAACTAAAGTTCATACCCTTTTAGGGGACCTTTAAGTTGGTGACATCTCTCTGCAGAACAATTTTAGGACATCTTTGAAAATTGAAAGCATACAACTCTCCGACCCACCAAGTGCATGCTGAGGTCCTTGTCCAGAGCGGCTCACAGAAGCCCACACTGAGTGCAATGCAGCAGTGTGCCCCCTGTAGCCTGGGTTGGAGAGCAAACACCAGCAGCCACCTTAGTGTCTCGCAGTTGTGGGCCAGATATGTAGCTGGAGGGTGGCTTTTCTGTGTGCATAAATTAGTTAAAAAAAAATGAGTTGTAAAAACTTAATTCATCACATACAGGATTAAACATAAGCCACATTAGTAAAATAATTACCTTCAACTGCTTTAAATAACAAGCAATATGAGTAAAAATTTAGTATGATCAAAAATAAAATTTTTTTTCAAAACTGAGGATCTAGAGTTTTTTTAAGGAATAAGAAACATCACATTCAAGCTGGGTGCAGTGCCACAGTCCTATAATTCCAGCTCCTTGGGAGGCTGAGGCAGGAGAATCATACGTTTGAGGCCAGCCTGGGAAACTTATCAAGACCTTGTCTCAAAAGATTCTTTCTTCAGTTTAATTCTAAAGAAAAAAATTTTGATAGTAATGTTTAGTTCAGAATATAATAATGGGACTAAATAATACATTTTCTCAAAAGCAGAGAGAATTCCCATATCAAAAGCTGGCAATGGACATGTTCTAAACTAGACTGTGGTACGTACATTTATAACCATACATACTTACGGAAGCTCATCATACTACTGTACACTTAACACAGGTGGATTTTATGATAAGTGCTACAGCTCAACAAAGTTTCTAAGCCACAAAGAGTCCCACAAAACTTAGTTTGTTTGGGCCAGGGATTTAGCTCAGTGGGTTCACCACCTGCTGCGCAAGCACAAGGACCCGAGTTCAATCCTCGGTACCAAAAAAAAAAACACAAAAAAACTTAGTTTGTTTGTTTGTTTATTTATTTATTTATTTTTGTAATGATGGAGATTGAACTCAGGACCTTGCGCTTGTAGGCAGGCACAGCACCACTAAGCCAAATCCCTGGCCCCCAAAATTTAGTTTATTGCTTTTGCAAAAGGGAAGGCTCGGGTGCTCCGACGAAGTGGTCTCTAGTGGGCCAGCAGTTAAGGCAAAGCTGGAAAGCCGGAACTCGAGGGTGCAGAAGGCCAGTCACTTGGAGATGAAGGTGGCAGAGCCGGAGGAGTCATAAGCCTTTGTCCCTAAAAGGGTTGTGTGTCCATGATGACAAGGCTCCCTCTCCTTGGGGCTGGCAGTTTCCAAGAGAGAAGAGCAAGGCTATGTGCAGTGGCAAAAAGTCTCAGAGGTGGTGTGGAAAGCAGAGCCACACAGGAAGGCCCAGGGCCCACATTCTGCTATTTTTACAAGCAGTTTTATTTCTTAAAAAATTCATTTAAAAGCACCACAGAGTAGAAAAGCAAGCTGGCATAACTTCTTTCACACAGATCTTTAGAAACTGCAGGGGCTTGGAAAGCCAGAACAAAAGACTCCTGGGGCTCTGCCCTGAGCCGTGGCTGATGTCAGAGTTGGTATTGCCCATCTCCCCATCCAGTAGCTTTGCTGTGAAAAGACGCAGTCCTATTTGCCGTCGTCTGTGTTGGAATGTGCTTTTTTTTTTTTTTTTTTGGTACCGGGGATCAAACTCAGGACCTTGTGCTTGTGAGGCAGGCAGAAGCACCACTGAGCTAAATCCGCATCCCTAAACATGCATGTATTTGAATAGGACTCACGAAATTCTCTTAGAATTTCCTACTCACTCTTGAATCTTTATGCCTTAAAAAAAATAAACACTGCCAACTTCCTCCTTCGAATGATCCTGTATGATCCACGACAGGCTTCTCCTTTCTTTGCAGCTGTTTGACATGCGAGCAAATTGCTGGTTAATTATGTGACTGTGAAACTGATCACCATGCTCAAAGCCAAGCTGGCAGCAGAACAGTTAATTACTGAACTAATTTCTCCAGTATCAATAAGCCCGAGCGTCATATCCATCAAATTAGAGTTTGGAAGAAATGATTGCTTCCAGAAAGACACTGCACAAGAATGAAGTTGGGAAATCAAAAGATAATTATTTTTTAAAGATATGCATGTATCTGGAGTACTTAACTATATATTAAAGTAGGTGGAACACGTGAGACTCTTCTCTAACTTATATTGACATGAGAGCTGGTGTTCCCATAAAATGGAGACAGAGCATTACCACACTTTTTCTGGAGATTATTTATGTCTATATTTCCATCACATGTGCGTTTTAAACGTAGCTATGTCTCCTGCCCAGATTTAGTTCAAGACCTTGATTAAAAAAGAAGACATTGATCAATACTTAATTTAATAGTTCTTAGAAGTTTACTTGGAATATATTTTCTCCCAGTTAAAACATTTTTTCAAAAGCACAAATCAATACAGGCCTTCTTAGGGCCTGTTATTGCTGTTTTTTGCAATTTACCTAATGTATCTGTGGTAAGGAACATATTGTGGTCAATACAAAAGTACAGATTGTTTATTTTAATTAAATCAATTGTCTCTGTAATTATTGTTTGCATGCCTGTGTCCTCCTCCCTAATACACACACACACACACACACACACACACACACACACTCCCCTTTGTAAACCTGAGCTCAAGTCCTAGCAAGTGCTCAACAAACATTTGTTGAACTAATGATTGTTATGGTTTGTGTCTAAATTTTCCCCCAAAGTCTCATGCAGTCACAGGTGGGACTTTTCAGAGGTGGCTTGATTGAGAGTGTGTGATTCTGGAATGAAGTGTGTGATGCTAGGATCAAGGGTGTGTGATTATTGGTTTGGCATAGTTCAGGGAGTGGATAATGGGAAGACCCTCCAAGAGTGGGTAGCCTGGACAGAATATAAGGGACAGAAAGAGGTCTACTGTGGCCACTTGCTGCTTGCTGTCTTCCTGCCTTCTGCCCACCATAGGCTGTTTCTCCTCTGCCATGCCACCCTGCCTTGCCACCCTGCCTTGGAGTCAGCTGACTATAAACTGAAACCTCCACACATTGTGAGCTACAATAAACTTTTCCTCCTTTAACTTTAGATGTTGGGTAGTTTGTCTCAGCCATGAGAAAAGTAACTAAAACAATGATGAAATATTCTTTCCAACTATGGGAGACACCATCTATTATCCAGCTTGAGTCCACTCTTGCTTTGGTGCATCATATGAAGGAAACCCTGATTTGTTCAATTAGGGATCTATACTTAGCCCAAGACAACGATCTGTCACTGTCTCAACTCAGTCCTAGCAATCTCATTCCCCTCAGCCAACACTGGTCTCAGTGCACCCATGAAATCCAGTGCTGGTGATTGAGATGTGAGTGAATCCTCTGAATGGAGCTTTCAGAAAATCTTCCACTTTCCTATACGAAAGATCAGATTCCACTGACAAAACTTTTTCACAACCCTTTCTTTTTTCTTTCTTTTTCTTTTTTTTGTGGAACCAGGGATCGGACTTGGGACCTTACACTTGCGAGGCAGGTGCAGGGCCACTGAGCTAAATCTCCGGCCTTTCACAACCCTTTCTTCCAGGCTAGAAAGCATGGAATGCCTGGAGCAACCATGTCAGCATCACAACACATGAAGGTAGGGTCAGGGATTTAGACCAGTGGCTCCACCTCCTGCCTAACAAGAACAAGGCCCCGAGTTCGATCCCGGGTACCAAAACACAAAAAACAAAAACACACAAAACTCTTAACAACACATGAAGGCAAAAAAAACTAACACATTCAAAAAATTCAAAATGGCAGAGATTCTGAAAAATAGAAAGAACCCATGCCAGCATGATCAAGTAGCTGCATCAGCTTTGGAGTTGAGTACCCATGACTCAAAGTGTTCCTTACTGACACCACCCTTAAAGGTGCATAATAATAGGAATATAAGCACTTGGTTGTAGGGAAGGCTATTTTTGTCTCTCCAATTCTCTAGGTATCATTAATTGCTGACTTTTGTGGTCTCCCCAAATTCCCTTCAGCATTAGTTTTCTATTGCTGTATTAAAATTACTACAAGCTCAGCAGTTTAAAACAATGCCAATTCATTATCTCACAGTTCCTGTGGGTCAGGACTCTGGGCACAGCTGAGCTGAGTTTTCTGCATAGGCCTGTTAGTCAGCTTGCTGTCACTGTGACAAAATACCTCAGTTAAGTTCAAAGGAGGAAGGATTTATGGTTTCAGAGGTGTTCCTCCCTGATAGCCTTTGGGCTTGTGGTGAGGTCGGTGGTGTTATGCATTGTGGTGGAGCACATGGCAGACAAAACTGCTCACCTTCAAGAAGCAAAAAGAGGGAGAGGAAGGGGCCCAGAGCCACAATATTCCTTCCGGGGCACTTTTCCGATGATCCACTTCCTCCCGAAGTTTCCACCACTTCTCAGTAGTGCCACCAGCTGGGCCTCAATGCATGAAATTTTGGGGGACATTCAAGACCCAAACCATAATGTTAGCATTTCGTCAGGTTGAAGTTGAGGAGTCGGCAGAGCTGCACCCCTTTCTGCAAATCACACTCCTCTTTCAAGCTTACAGGGCTTTAGTAGAATTCAGTTCCCATTTCCTTGTAGTGATGACAAAGGACTGTGGTGACCAGCAGGGGCTCCTTTCATCTCTGAGGGACAGCCCACTTTTCCTGCTCCTTTTCTCTTTAAGCCAGCAATAATCTCCTCTTGCATCAAATCCCTCTAGAGCTTCAAAGTTCTGACTTTTTCTCCCATTAGATCCTAGCTGAAAGAATTCCTGTGATGAATTCTGGCTTGCCAGAAAAATCTCCCTGTTTCTAGATCAACTGATTTGGGATGTTAATTACATTGAGATAACCCACACAGGGTACCAGATTAGAATTTGATTGAATTTTTTTTTCATTGCTAAGGTTTACTTTAGTATAATTGTGTCTTATCTTAAAAGGCCACCTCTTTTCTACTACCTACCATATACTACCATATGAATACTTCAAAGCAATGAAAACTGAATGGACTACTGCTACATTAAACAATACGAATAAATTACACTAATACAATGGGAGCAGAAGAAGTGAGATACAGAAAGGTTATATACTATGTGATTCTATTTATATACCGTTCAAAAATATGCAAAACTAGTATTGGAAGTCAAGATAATGGTTGTCTATGAGAGGAGGGTGGAGGGGCTGGCAGCACTGACTGCTTTTGGAGTAGGGTGCTTATAGGTTTATATTTTTTTTTGCGTGAACTTGTGAAAGCGCTATTAGCATCTATCTATAACACCTAAATAGGACATGTAGAATATTTTTCAACTTCTGAACTTTTCTTTCAACTTCTGAACTTTGAAACACCTCAACATTCCCTGGGAATTTGCCAGCTGGGGCCTTTCTACCACTTCATAACAACTTTCAGTTAAGATATCTATAGTGACATTTACTTGTATGTTATTTTACTATTTAGGTATACTTTCATTATATAAAGAATTCATGTAGCTCCTTGGCTTCTTCAAAGTTAAGTTTTTAATCTTTATATTGTAAAACTTCTTTTAAAAATTACACTACACAGTTTTTTGCAATGAACAGCTATACAAAGCTTTACACTTTTGACAAAAATAACTTGTTCTAATTTAAGAAAGAAAACAAAAAAGCTATAAAATATTAATCTCTGTAAAAAGTAGTAAGATGGTATGTGAAAATTATTTTATGGCTTGTTTTTCATAAATTTTGACCTACTAGAACAAGAGCAAAGCTTGGATTTGATGAATGCCCATAAGCATCTCCATAAGTTGGTGTCCAATAGTAATTTTTTTTTTTTTTTGGTACCAGGAATCTAACTCAGGACCTTGAGCTTGCGAGGCAGGCAGCAGAACCACTGAGGTAAATCCCCAGCCCCAGTAGTGTTGCTTTTTAAGGCCACTGGAGACTTCTGCAAGTTACACATGTCCATCTACCACAGATGGCTCCACATCTGTTTTTCTGGTTTCAAACAATTCTTTTGAATTAAATCTGAGTATGCCACACATGTAGCCTCATCAAATTTGTTTCCCCAAATGTAGAAATGATGAGATAGTGTAGGATTTGTTTTCACTGGTTGTGAAAGTACAAGTCCTTCTCCCTCTATATTGTTGCTGACTACTGACAATGCTTTAAGACTCCTGTTGTGTGAAGTAAGAGACTCACTGAAGTAGTTTGCACCTGCATTTTCTATTCTGTTAATAGAAAGATCTATTATTTCCAGGGTAGCATTGGTTTTCAGTACATCAGCCACATACACCATTCTGTCAGGAGTTATTTTATTGCAGCTGACATCAAGGTATTGTAGGCTACTGTTCAGATATAGTGCATTGCATAACTGATGGAAACCCCAATTTTTTTCTACCATGCTTACATGTGTGTAGTACAAAAAGGCACTGAATTTCTTTCAACGTGTGACCTAGACGGACTGTGGACTCTTCCTGTTCCCCATACAGTATAGGTTTATTCCCTTAATTGCTTACTTTTGAGTTAGTACTGTGGCAAATGCTGTCACACTTTGCATGCCTTGATCACAATTACCCAGATCTGATTTCTCTAAGGATGAATTAATTTACAACACTGCAGCAAAAACCATTCCACCTTTATTTTCAATCTTATTTTCAGTCAATCTTAAGTATTTCAGAGTTGTATTTTTATTTAATGCTTTGGCAAACAATTCTCCACCTTTGGGCCCAGTATCATTAAACATAAGGTTTAAGTAAATGAGGTACAGTTGTTTCTGAAGAAGTTTTGCAGTGTAGTGAGCACCAACATCACTTATGAGGTTATATCTAACATCTGAACCATTAATATATGGATGATCCTTTAGAATTTTAGAAAGAATGCAAAAATCTTCACCTGTCACTCTTTGTACTGGGATTAAGCGATCGTTACCAGAAATGTTCAGTGCAATTCCTTCTTTGGGTCCCTTTTTAATTTCTTCATCCACTTTTTGGAGAACATGCAATATAAAAGCTTAGTTTTCTGAACACAGTTTACGGTAAACTTCCTGGAGAATAGCAACAGACTCTGGAGCTTCTTGTCAAAATGAGTATCAAATATGATGGACAAAAGAACACTGGTCACATGTACAGCTCATTTCCACTAGTACTTTCTCCTTGCTCCTAGAATTTGACTGAATTTGAGAGTAGGGTACACCAGGGCGAGGAATCTCGGGGCCGCTTAGGTTCTGCTTACCATACCTTTGGGAGGGCAGAGACTGGGACTTGTACATGGTTCTTCTTAAATTTATTTTTATTTTATTAGTACATGTTTGGAGTTCATACAGTTTACAGTAATCTTGGGGAGTGGGTACATGTATACCATGGCTCATTTCTTTTTTTTAATCCCTTTTTCCTTTCCTCCTCTTCCCTCCCTCCTACAATTCCCCTATCCTATTTTTCATTCTTGTTGATATTACTAATCTTAGCTCATGTTTTGGCATATAATGTTTACATTAATTGAGGTTATTAGGTTCCTGGACATGACATATCTTTATTCTACTTATTTCCCCTTCCCTTTCCTCCTCAAACTTTGCACTTTTTCCCTTAGACCACTTCCCTATTGGAAGAGACTCAACTCCTTGTCCCCTTCTATCCATCCTTTAGTAGTCTCTTTCTTTGTACTTTGCCTCACTCAAATGAGAGATACTATGTGGTATTTAAGCTTATGTGTCTGTTTATTTCATTCAAGATTATATTTTTCAGGTGCATCCTTTTTCCTACAAATGACTCAAATCTGTGATTCTTTATAGCAGAGTAGTATTCCATTATGTATGGACACCACATTTTTTATCCAATCTTCTGTTGATGGGTGTATAGGCTGTTTCCAGGATTTAGCTATCTATTATGAGTTGTCACACATGGTTCTTAACTTTCTGCCTTTCCTACCACAATGACCTTGTGATGGTTTTCTTCTACCATCAGAGGTTCTGTTTGTATTGATCTATTTCAGTAATCTCAGGTTTAAGTTGAAAGCATCAAAAGACACTGGTATGTTTACGAGCCACCTTTGTAGAATATTAGCCAATGATTTATTCCCAGTGGATCTGATTTAGCAAGTCCAAAGTGAAGCCAAGAATTTTTATTCTTGTACAGTACCATTTGAAGGTTGTGAGGTGGATGGGCCATAGACCACTGGGGATAAACAATTCCCTAGACTACACATCACTTGAGGGCAGATGGCATTAGTGCTAGGACTGCTGTGAGGCATTGGCACTGCAACATGTGTAAGTCATGTGGTGCTTAGTGGGAAGGCAATGGGCGTTAGTCCCTTAGCTTCTTTAATACCATATAATATGCTCTGCCTGCCATACTGCACACATGAAGCATATTTACATTAAGTAAATAAGGTGTATAGCTAAGAACACAGTAATTTTGGCTGCAAGAAACAGAAAACCTAACTAATAGTGCTTTTAAAGGCCAGGGTTTACTGGGTATGATTTTGCACATCTGTAGTCCCAGCACTCTGGGAGGATGATGCAGGAAGATTAGCAAGTTCAAACCCAGCCTGAGCAACTTAGTGACATAGTGAGAGTCTGTCTTGAAATACAAATTTAAAAAGCACTGGGGATGTGGCTTGATGCAAAGCCCCTGGGTTCATTCCCTCATACTGAAAAAAATAAATAAAGCCAGGATTCTTTTCCTCTCAGCAACAAGGTGCTTATAGGTACACATCTTTTGTTTCCATTTTTCATTAGTATGTGTTTGTGTAGATAACAATAAAGTTCACCTCGGGGAACTGGATATAGATGCATGGTTGCAGATACTGGTTCAGCAGTTAATGATGTCTGAGCACATGTGTGAATAACTCTGTTTTTGTTTTTTAAGGAAACTTTATTGAATGTAACTTACATACCACAAAGCTTGCTTATTTAAACTGTAAAATTCATTGATTCCTAGTATATTTGCAGAGTACTGAAACCATCACCATAATCCAATTTGAGAACTTTTTTTATCATTCCCAGAAGAAACCCTGTGCCTATTAGCAGTCCTTGTCATGCCCCTTCTCCTTCCCCAGCTACAAGAAGCCACTAATCTCCCATCTCTACAGATTTACCTTTCCTGAACATTTCATGTAAACAGAACCATATGATATGTGGGAGCCTTTGCCTGGCTTCTTCCACAAAGCACAATGATTTTAAGGTTTATCCATATTATACGCAAATTGTTTACCTTTCATCTTTGTGTGCTGAATAATTTTCCAGTGTTTGTATGTATATCACGTTTTGTCTCTCCATTTTCCATGATTCCCTTCATCTTCTCCTCTTGGTAGTAGCGTGGATAGTTGAGCTCCTGGCATCACATTCTCATTGATCTGCACTTCATGCAGCTAAGAAGATGCAGCACCTGACCATTTCTTCTTTTATTGGGGAGCAAAATCATTTCCACCAGAGCCTAGGGGGGTTTCCTCTTAGATCTCATGAGTTAGGATTGAGACACATGGCCACCCCTGCACAGAAAGCTGAAAAAGCAAGCATTTTTGACAGAAGTAGGTCAAGGAAAGAGGGGATGGAGCTCTTGGGTTTCTGCCCTGTGGGATTTATAATTATTTCTCCACTGTAAATGAATACTTTGTTTTTCTTGTTTAATATATATTGGTATTTTTGGTGTAAGACTTAGAGTTATATTTAGCTGCATATAGTGTCTTTCCACAAAGTCACCTCAAAAGCATTCTTAGGACTTATTTGGGGCTCTGATAATAGGTTCATGGTTATCTCTAAGACTGGTTTCTTTTTAAACATTAATGAATTAATTTTTAAAGTTGACAAAATTGTGTGCATTCATCATGAAGAACCTGTTGTTGTGAAATATGTGTATACTGTGTGGGATGGTTTGAATGTTTTTCTCCCTCCAAAATTCATGCTGAAACTTAATTCCCAATGCCATAGTACTAAGAGGTGGGGGGTTCAGGGGGGTGCTTATACCATGAGATCTCTGCCTCATAAATGAGTTCAGTCCCTTATAAAAGGGCTTTGGGAACTGACAGGCCCTCTTTCCTCCTTTTGTAATTCTAGAACAAACAGTTAACAAGGTGCCACCTTGGAAGCAGAGCAGACACTCAGTCTGCCAATGCCTTGATCCTGTACTTACTATGAGCCTCCAGACTGTGATAAATAAATTCCTATTATTTATCAATGATCCAGTCTATTGCGTTTTGTTACAGTAGCAACAATGGACTAAGACATTGTAGAAGGGCCAAGTCAAGCCAATTATCATTGTCTTTCCAGGGGAAACCAATCATGGCTGAGTGAGATGAAGGCCACCTTGGTCTGAAGGAGGATGCTCTGAAAAGCAAATCTTGCCTCCCTATTACCCAGGCTGCATTATAGCTCGACTTCTCCTTCTGCCCAATCCTGTATTCTCCCTGTTCCTTTCTGAGGTTCCTAGTAAACATCTACCATCCCAACTCTGTCTCACCATCACTTCTGGAATACTCAGCCTACCAAGGTCTTTGAAAAAACTTTTTGGAATTTTCATTGCAAATTCATCGAATAGTATAAAACAAGTTTGAGGTGAAATTTTTTAATATTTGAATTTCATACTTCTTAATATATTTTCTTCATTTATTTAGGTCTTTAAATCTTTCAACTAAATTTTTAAAAATTCTTATTTACACTTTTAGTTTTTCATGCCAGAGAAACTATTCAGTGTTTACATGTGTGTGTCCTGTTTATTTCACTTAAGAGTATGGCCTCAATGTGCATCCATTTAGTTATAAATGTCTCAAGTTTCTTGTTCTTTATGGCTGAGTAGTACTCCATTTTATATTTTAAAAAACCCCACATCTTCTTTATCCAGTCTCCAGTTGATGGGCAACTGGGCTGTTTCCAAGTTTTAGCTATTACAAGCTGCTATAAATATGGGTGCACATATATCGCTATGGTATGATTCTTTTAATTCTTTCAGGAAGATCCCCAGCAGGGGAATAGCTGGGTCAAATGGGACCTCTAATCCTAGTTCTTTGAGGTATCTCTATATTGATTTCCACAGTGGTTGCACCAGTCTGGACTCCCACCAACAATGGAGAAGGGTTCCTTTCCCTGCAACCCCTCCAGCATTTGTTATTGGTGGATTTCATGAGCGCAGCCATTCTTTCTGAGGTGAGGTGGAATCTCAGCATTGTTTTCATCTGCATCTCTTGAATGACCAGTGATGTTGAACATTTTTTCATATGTTTATTTGCTGCTTTTACTTCTTTGTCTGAGAAATGTCCATTTTAGATGCCCATTTTTGAATTGGGTCTTTATATTTGGGGGGGGTCTGATGTTTTTCAGTTCCTTATATATTCTAGATAGTAGACCTTTGTCTGAGGAACAGCTGGCAAATTTTTTTTCCCACATTATAGATTGTCTCTTAGCTCTTTTGGTGGTTTCTCTTGCAGTGCAGAAGCTCCCCCCACCCCCAGAAGCCTTTTAATAGGATGAGATCCCAATTTTTTCAACTAAATTTTTACATTTCTCATTGCACATATTTTTGGTTTTACCTCCCTAGTAAGATAGCTTGTATTTCTTACTGCATTTGCATATACATAACACATACATTTTAAAAATACATGCTTTTAAATGTTGCAAGTTTATGGAACCATAACTGGCTTTTGTATATTGATGATACATACATTCTTATTCACATACAGGGCAGAAAGCTATTTTCACACCTTGGCCACCAAACAAAAGAATTAGCCTTCATTTCAATGGAGCCAACTTGCATTACATCCCTATTCTAAGTGAATCACCCAAGCCAGGAAAATGCCACATATTGATTGGCTGGATCTGAATTCCATAGTGGATTAACACACCCAAATCACATGGGTAGGAAATTCAGGGTTTGAGATTAGAAAGGATGAGTGAAGGATTTGCTCAGGACACCTGCCAGGTCCACTATTCTGGAAAATATTTCTGTTGCAATCAGGGCACAAGATACCAGTTCCACCGAAGAGCATGGTGAGTCACTAGTGCTACTGCAGCAATGCTTTCAAAAGTGCTTCCAATCATCACCAAGGTTACAACAATATTTAGGTTGAATTTTTATTTTATTTTAAAACTCAGAATCAAGATAAAAAGGATAAGCATCATTTCTTTTAGACATTCCATTTTATCTTAATCTAAGTTCACAGCATCCAACAGTTTTGTTTACCCCATTTTATAGAACAGGTCTCAGAATTAGGAGATGGACTCGTACCCCAAGGAAACACAGGAAGGTATTAAAATGACTGAAAATCAAGTGTCTAGTGATACCAAATGACAATCATGTAAATATCATCTCTGTTTTACAACCAAAGGTCTCTGTTATAATGAGCTATCTTCAGGATAGAAATACTCTATGTACACAATGTCATCTGCCCTATTGGATGGTTAGGTCTCACATTTACAGGAGCATTTGCTTCCATTGCCAATTGATGTTTTGTGTTCATTCATCTGATGCTCCTGGGAAGTGGAAAAGCTAGATGTGATATTTTAATTTTGTCAAAGAGGGGTCTGACCACCAAGGAACCATGAGTCTGTCATTGCAGCAGTGTCTTGGGGCACCATGTTGCAGCAAGGTATTTTTAGCTTCATGCATATGCTCCTGTGTCAGCCTATTTGTTATTGAAGAGCCAAACAGTGATGTGTATTTTTAGCAGCATGATTATGCTTCTTCTTTTATCTGCAAGAGCCTGTCTCTTTGCCAAGTATTGGACCCATTAGTTGACCAGCTGCCACATGAGCTCTGTGCCTGTCACTAGACACATTTTTCTTTCTTCCTTTCATCATTTTTAGAGGAAATGTCCTCTCCTGAAGCAACACAAGTTCTGCCAAATAATATACCTGAGAGAAATGACTTACTTTTATCATCTTTGTAATCTCCCTACAATTGATACAATGAAGCTTTTCCCCTTTCATTTTGAGATTAACATATTCAGATCCAAACCATCTGACAAAAAAATGAATCCTAATGCATTTTAATGATGTTATATGAAAAAGCATAGAATTACTTTGTTACAAATAACCTGTTTCTGTGACTAACATGCCCTGCAACTGTTCATTAATTGGGGCCAAATGTAAGGTAATTCTTCTTCTTTAAGATATTTAATTGGGGGCCGGGGATTTAGCTCAGTGGTTTTGCCGCCTGCTGCGCAAGAGCAAGAACCTGAGTTCCATCCCCGGTACCAAAAAAAAATAAAAAAATAAAAAAATAAAAAAATAAAAAAATAAATAAATATATATATATATATATTTAATTGGCTCTTGGGACCTACTGTAGTCCTTAAAGTGATAACTGGCTTTACTTTCATGTTTTTTAAATCAAAACATGTAGTAACTGTGCTTGTGTTGAATGACTTTTTGGTAAATTAATACTTAATGAAATGTTTTCAGAGTCTTATTTTATAATTAACTTTACTAATTAGAAAGCTGTTTGGATCTTTGTCTAGAGAAAAAATTATTTGATATTTCAATTCCATTTTCACATAGCTTGTTGATGGCCACTGTTTACTGAATGCCCACTAGGTGCCAAGTGTTATCTGAAAACTAGTCCTTTATAAACATTATCTAATCATCACAGCAACTAATAAATTACATTTCATGTATAAAGCAACTGATATCTGGAAAGATTACATCTCTTGCTACAAAATACAATTTTAATCCATCATCAAATATTATTAACACACTAGTGGGAACCATTAAAGAATAGTCATGTACTTATGAAGGAAAAAAAAATCACTTATCTTCCATTAAGTGTTATTAGGGGAAAGTTCCATTCAGCCCTCTTATCTAGTGATCACTTATGAAATTATTGGGAAGGTCAATGTTATGAGCTGGTTTGGTAAAT
Organism: Heterocephalus glaber; assembly: GCF_000247695.1. The sequence continues at coordinate 2,776,822 of NW_004624823.1, read as the reverse complement.
AAGTTTGCCCATGAAGTGAAGAGGATGGATTGAATTTGTCCAAGCTGAAGGGATGGCAAATTAGATGGTCTGGTCTGCTCGCTCCAGCTGATTTCCAACTCCCTGCAGGATGTGAGACTGTCTCTGTATGGTTAGTATCCTGCTCTGGTCAGTTAATACATTCTCCCAATGTTGTTCAAATGCCATTTTAGTTTCAGGCTCTACAAAAGCCATACGATGGAATCCTGAATTCCTACTATGGGAGATAAAAAAAGATCCAAGATTCAATGCAAGGCCAAATTGTTTCAGCACCAACTAAATAAGAGGCACTATTTCAATTTTCTAAGGGTAGAAAATTGAAAGAAATTAGCATAGTCATTGCTATCCATCAATAGTCTGTTGCGGTAAATAAGCAGATACATGTATTGGCGCTTTTCCATTGTGGGGACAAAATATCTGACATCCATAAATTTAAAAAAGAGAGGTTGATTTTGTCTCACAGTTTCAGAGATTTCAGTCCATGGTCAGCTGGCTGGAAGGCAGGAAGATCGTAGCAGAAGGTCACAGTGAAGCAAAGGTGCTCACCTCATGGAGGCCAGGAGGCAGAGCACAGGGGAAGAATGCCAGTGAGAGGGAGATCCTCCAAAGGAGGATGACTCATTCCATCCAACAGGGCCTCACTCCTACCAGCACATTCAGCTATGAACTCATCGATGAACTTACCCACTGGTGAGTATAGCGGCCCCCACGATCCAATCACCTCTCTAGGAGTCTCTTAATCCAGTCATGTTAACGATTAAGATTCACTGGCACAATATGATAATTACTTATCATGACCTACCTGTGTTCTAAGGTGGCACAATGGGGAGACAAGGCCGGGAAATATTCATCACGACTGAGATATCAAAAGAAAGACAATGGAGGAGGAGGAGGAAGAGTTTGAGGAGGCTGTCAGGGATGAGACAGACTCCAGCAAGTTGAGATCAGGGAAGGAGATGTCTGAGAGAAGATAGAAGACACAACACACACACACACACACACACACACACACACGCACAAAACAGAAACACAACAGTGTGGGTGGAAGGGAGGGATTGAGGTGAAGGAAAGAAGCTATGTCAGCAGCTGATAGAAGAGATGATGGCAAGATGGCCCCATCGGGGTCTGACATGGAGGGTCTGGAGAAGAAAAATGATCCTGCTCTGTCACTGATGCTAGGGCTTCTGCAGCCCAAATAACTTCCAACTTAAAGGAAGACATGCATTCACTGGATCTGGAGGAAACCCCAGGAACAACCTAATCTAACTCCTCCCCACTATAATCTATAGAAAACCACTGCAGTCCTGAGGAATAAAAATGACAATGGCCAACATGCCATGAGAGCAGCAGGCACTCATGACTCCTAAAAGTCTTAGGTATGAATCTTATATAGCGTGAGATACTTCAACAATTTTCTAGAAAGCCGTGCCTGATATATAATCATCAAAGTCTTGCCAGCAATTTGGCCCTTCCTTTTGTATGAGAATTCTTCTTGAATCTGGTGCTAGGGGGCAGCATCTGACTCCCTGGTACTAAAGACTATGGAAAGATTAGCCAGGGGACTGTGGCTCATGGAATCCTTTGGAAATACCAGGGGTATATGGTGGAATTAAGATTTCCAAGATGAACTTTAAAAAGGTATAAAAGCATGCACACCTGGGAGGTCACTCTAAGACTTGGATGCAATGAGTCAGTCCTGTTTAGTTCCTGTTTAGTTCCCGAAGAGCTTTACTTCAGCTTCTTGAAAACTGATGATCTGAAGAAAGTGAATAAAAGCAAAGAAGGGTACCTAGCACATGCATCTTCGGCATTCCAGACCAGGCTCCCCAGCTGCTGGTTTGGCAGGCATGTCCGTGGGTGCTGAGGTCTGCTGTGTGGAGCATCGCCCAGGCACACACACTTACTGACTTGGGAAGGACAATGAGGAGGGGGAGGTTAGAATCCGTAATGCCTTGTAATGATCTGTACGGTCCTCTAGGGGAAAAAGGTGCACTATTCACTGCTCACCTGACCATCTTCTTTCTCCCTCACATGGGACCAATTGTACAAAAGTCTTTTAGACTTTCAATATAAGGGAAAGGAAAATAAATGACTCTAGATAGGAGAATCATTGATATATATGGCACAAGTTGGCCAAAATCAGAAGCTACTTTTTTTTCCCTCCAGCTCCGGGTATTGGACTCTCCAGCTCCCTTTTTATTTTTTATTTTGAGATGAGGTCGCTCTGAATTTCTAAGTAGCCCAGGCTGTGCCTGAACTTTCAATCCTCCTGCCTTAAACCTCCCAGAGAGTTGGGATTATAGGTGTGTGCCACCACGCCCACCTCAGAAGCTAGTTTTGATGGTTAATTTTATGTGTCAAATTGGCTAAGCCACAGATCCTCAGACATTTGGTTAAAGATTGTTGTTTCTGGGTGGGTGTTTCAGGGATGTAAGTAACATTTATATTAGTAGATTAAATAGGTTTGCTTTGTTTAAAATGTAGGCCTCACCTACCTCCATTCAGTTAAAGGATGAAATAGGACAAAATGGTTGACTCTCCCCCAACTAAGAGAGAAGGAATTTCTCTGCCTGACTTTAGACAGGGCTTTCTCCTGTCTTTGACTCGAACTGAAGCACCAACTCTGCCCAGGTCTTGAGCCTGACAACCTTCAGGCTAGAATTGCAGCATCAGCCTTCTTGATTTTCAGGGCTTTAGACTTCAACTGGTACTGTACCATTGGCTCTCCGGGGTGTCCAGGTTACTGACTCACTGTGCAGGTCCTGGGGCCCTATTAGCCTCCATAATTTCGTGAGTCAGCTTTTTGCAATAAATCTCTTTCTACACACAGCCTATTGGTTCTGCTTGTCTGACTAACTACTCTTTCTACCATTTTAAGTGGAAAGTTTAATCACAGGGATTAGGCACTCATTACCCATTGGAAAGACTAAGGCAACATAAATCATGGAATCCACTACTTGCCTTTAGGTGATCAGGAAATAGAAGAATTGTGGGATTCTCTGGGAAATGGGTGATTAACAGCAAGATGTGAAAAAGACCTCATGTCCGTCATCTGCTGAAGCCCCACGCCAGCCTGCCTGCCTGTGCTAATTGAGGCAAGTGGCTTCTGCTCTCTTCTCACCTCCAGGAAGAGTGAGTTTGAGAAATAGTTTTTAGGTCTCCTCCTACTGTGATAAAGGGGAGAGTTTAGAAGGATCATAAAGAAAACATAAGAGAAAAAACAAAACCCCAGTAGGATGAATCCCATTGATCTGAATAAGAAGAATAAAATGTCCTCCCTCCTCACACCATCAGGGTCACACAGTTGGAGCCACGATGATTTGGCAGGTAGCACAGGGTCCTGTGGATTCTGGAGAATCTACATGATTTCAAGAACTCACACTTTCTCCTGGAAGTCGGTAAGACTCCAGCTTTCCTGGTTTTCAGGCCTTTGGACTGGGTGACATTTACCTTGTATGGGTCAAGGTAACCACCAAAGGGAAAAGGTAACCAACCAAGGAAAAAGAGATTGAAAAATTTAAGTCGGGCTAGGGAGATTTTTCAAGTACTAAGAAGTAGGACAAACTCCTGGTTTTCATGAACTAGCAGTTCATTTCTAGAGAAGTGATTGGCAAAACACCTAAGGCTCTCCATCATTCTGTCTGATGTCTAACAAATTCAGATACCAATCACCCCATGTATAAAAACTGTGGTTAATAAGGTCAACTCACATCTGGAATGTGGATTTATAAGGCTGCATGAGTATTTACTAGCCAGTAATACAGTGGTATTTTAAAGGGGTATAATGTCAACAATGAAACGCCTTGTAAAAACTGTAAGCATTTAAGACTCTAGAATGTGAAATAATATATGCTGTTTAGAAGTCAAAGTGCTCCTGTTATCACTTCAGCTAATAATCATGAAAGCATTTCTTCCCTGCACATGACCACAAATGTTAGCAGTAAACAGAGTTTCCTAGCATTAAAACAAAGATTTTTATCTCCAGCAACAGACTGGCTTCCACTACATAACAAATTAAACTAATGATGTGGGTTACACTGTATCCAAGATGATGCATATAGAAAACATTTTGAGGATCTGGAGAAAATTCTACTAAAGTAAGAAAGAGGGCTGGGGATATAGCTCAGGGGTAGAATGCTTGCCTAGCATGCTCTAAGAAAAAAGAAAAGAAAGAAAGAAAAAAGCATCTCATTAACTCCATGAAATGATCCTTCAACAATAATAGTGTAGGGAATGATATTACCCAAGTTTCTCACATGGGGAAACAGGAATGCAGAAAAATAAAGAAAAGTGCTCAAGTATTAAGGATTATGAGAAACGCATTTGAATGTGGATACCCCTGCCTTAAAAAACCTTCACTGTCAGATCATTCCGCCTCTCAGCATTCTTGGTAAAAGAAAGGACACTGCTTTGCAATTTGAAAAAGTTGCTCTAAGTAATGAGAAAACACCAAGCACAAAATCATAAAGAGGCAACCTCTTCATTATTCTTCCAGGCAGGCAAATACTTGTTACTTAAGTCAGATACCATACCTTATTGAAATAACCAGTATACATAGTGACTTCCTAGGCGAGAACCACTGAAAATGTCAGGAGGGGTCAAATGTAAAGGCACATAAGGAAACTCAAATACAGGGGCATTTAAAGACAGGAGTGGTGCTGAGGAAAGCCAGTCAGAAGGCCAGGCCTAAGGCTGTGTTGAATGATGCAGATAGATGCCTGCCCTAACTTCTCCAGTGCAATCTAGATGACTTAACTCGAGGGCTATGATTTCTTTTTGAACTGAAACATCTTTAAATAGCTAGAAAATGAGTGGCGGGGCAGAATGTGAAATAATAGAGTGATGAGAGCTTGGGATCCCAGAGACAGGCGCATTGAGAGAGAGGAGCCCGTGTTGAGCTCCAGGGATTGTTCACGCTGGTTCCATGATGTCAGATCTTCAGCTTCGTAAGGAAAGACAGAGATCAGTATTTTACATGAGCTCATCGGACACATTTATTTTTAAATTGACAAAAATTGTATATAATTATAGTGTACAGCATGTTTTAAAGTGTGCATATGTTGCGAAATTAACATCAGCATTAGCTCACATGTTTGTTTTTTGTGTGGTGAGAATATTTAAAATCTATTCTCAGCAATTTCGAAGTATAGAGTACATGGTTATTAACCATACTTCCCACGGTGTACTATACACCCCTAGAGCTTATTCCTCACATCTAACTGACACTTTGTGGCCTTTGACCAGCCAGCGTCTTCCCAATCCTATTCCTGTTCCCGGCTGGCTCCTGGTGGCCCCCATTCTTTGCTTTTATGAGTTCAGCTTTTTCAGATTCCATATGTAAGTGAGATTGTGCAGTATTTATCTTTCTGTGTCTAGCTTATTTCTCTTAACAGAATGTCTTTCATTTTCACTCACGCTATTTCTTTTCTTTTTTTGCTTGTGATTTCTTTCTTTTTCCTTTTTTCTTTTTCTTGTACTGGGAATCGAACTCAGGACCTCGCAACTCTCCAGGCAGGCGCTGTGCTGCTGAGCTACATCCCCTTGTGATTTCCACGTGGCTCCGGCCTAACTAGCTTCATTAGAAAAAGAAAGAAACGTCAGCGTTTCCAAGAACCCAACATGTGTAGCCGAGGGCTGACAAGGGGCTCGCATCATGTCCGGCCCCAGGGTCAGCGTGTCCCCTCTACAGCTGTCCCAGGAACAGGGCCACCCGTCACAGAGGCTGGTGACCCGGATTGGGCCACTTTGCCTCTCTGGAGCCCCAGAGTCCTCATGGGCATATACGAGGAGAGCCGAGAGCCGTTCAGCCGCAGCAGAGGGTGAGGCCTGCAAGACAGGGCGCAGCACTCTGCGGAGCGGGCGGTGCCAGCGCTTCGGCCCAGCCCTTCTCTGTGACACCCAGCACCTGGCCTGCTGCAGGAACCCTCGGTGGAACACGGTTAAACGGGGCGGGTTTATACTCCTTCCTTTCTCAAAGCTCAGATTTGAACTGATTTATGAGCTTAAAAGAACTAGGTCCAAAGGAAGAAGGGCAAAAATACACTGAGCGAGAGGGTTTGCGCAATTGCTGAGATTGTGCCATGCGGCTTGGAGGCTCCCAGCACAAACGAGCCAGTCTGTCAGCTGCGAGCACCTTCTTGCGAAGACACCGTCCGGGGTCCGGGATCTGAGGCGTGAGATTTCCTGAAGGCGTTCACAGAGTGGATGGATGCGGAACAGGGCCGAACAGGCAGAGAATCCGGAAGCGGGAAGGAGAGAGAGGCTCCAAGATCAGAGATTGTGAGACCAAGCTGTCCCTGGCGGGCTGCTTCTCAGGGCGTGCCACTCCAGTCCTGGAGACATCTGTGTCGCAAGCACACGGGAAGCTCCTCGGGGGGGGATGTTATGCAACCTCAGGGTGGGGTCACTCATGCCATTTCAAATGATGAGATTTCATTCTTTTTAAAAGGTGGAAATAGAGCTTTTGCAATGGGAAGGGTAGGAGAAGAAAAAAGAATTAAGACTTACTATGTGCATGTACCAACCTCCCATGATAAATGTAGCCATTATGTAATGCAAACATGTACTAATACAAAATAATAAATTTTTTTTTGGTATTAAATTCTTTTATTGGTACATTGTAGGTATACAACACAATTACATTTCTCATTGGGAATTGTACCTTTACATAATGCATC
>NW_004624823.1:2738745-2763916 GCF_000247695.1 Heterocephalus glaber | reverse complement strand
TATCTGAAAAGTCTCAATATTTTGCTAAATCTGCCTGCCCTGCAAGCGCAAGGACCCGAGTTCGATCTCCGGTACCAAAAAAAAAAAAAAAGTTTCCTTTCATGGTCATTTTTACTTTGGAGAAGAGCCAGAAGTCACATGGTGCCAGAGCTGGTGAATAAGGTGGATGACGACACATGGTAATGTTTTTATTTGACAGGAATTTCCATAAATGTTTTGAATTGCAAAAGAGGACTTCCAAAACTGCTTCAGAAAAATAGCAAGAAGGATGGGACAAGTGTGCATGAAGCGAGGGGACCTATTTTGAGTGGTTATGTGTCTTGTGCTCAAAAAAATTGTTTATTTAAACATCCCCTGTGTTCTGTGATCACACCTTGTACATCATGTATTCAAAGTGGTTGGATTTCCAGTGAACCCCAGGGAGCAATTCAATGCCTCATGAAGTGACCTAATATCTCGTAGATTCACCGAGCTCCAAAATCTCTTGAGAACCCTGGATTCTGCAAACCCACAGAGGGCTGAGGTGGGTAGAAATTCAGTTTCCATGGCAGCAAGAAGAAGGCTTGCAGGAAGAAGGGATGGGGCCCGGTGACCATGACAAAGGTGCAAAGTGGCTTGGGTCTGAGTCCTGGAGTCTCATTTCCCAACCACCAGTCCTGGCTGTCTGGGTTGGATCTCTTTGACCACAAAGAACAGAAAAGGAGACTTTGTGAACAAGGATTCAGAGGAAGCCAGGAAACCCTGAGAAAGAAGAACCTCATGGGGACTGGAACCAGGCTCAGAGAGCCGTTTTGCAGGATGCTTACTTATTTTGTCTCTCTTTTCTGAATGCGCACTTTATTTTTCTCTTGCTAGCAAAAGGAAGAGTTGTGCACTGCACAGTGTAGTCTCCCAAGTCTGAATCTTCTTCTTTTTTGTTCAACATATGCCTACTGGGGTCTCTGAGCCCAGACTTCTCAAAAAGCATTTGATGAGCCCCAATTTGGTTAGGTGTCCAGTCCGAGGCCAGTTAGCTCTGGCCAGGGATCTGGGTCACATGGCTTAAACATGGTGGCCGGCCTCCTTTTCCACAGCTTTCCCATTCCAGGGGTAAATGCTGTCTCACAGAGCTGCTGGGAGGAAAAAACAAGAGGAAATGGGTTATGGTACGAAGACACTGAGCACAGATCTGTCTCAGAGTAAGTATGTGTACTGGTGTTGTGGCTTAGATGTAAAATGTCCCCCAAAAGTCTCATGGGTTCAGAGGTGGAGCTTTGGGAAGATGACCGGATCACAGGGATGCTCTATTTATCAGTGGACTCATCCACTAATGAGTTCAAGAGCTGAGAGGGCTTTTAGGAGAGGGGCCTGGTTAGAGGTGGGCCACTAGAGATATGATCTAGAAGGGTGGATCCCCCTCCCCAGCTCAGCCCTTCTCTTTCTGCTTCCTGGCCATGATGACTAGAGCAGCTTTCCACCACCAGACCCCTCCACCATGTTCTTCCTGCACTGGAACCAGCTGACTATGGATTAAATCCTTTAAAAATCATGAACCAAAATAAACCTCTCTTCTTTTAAGTTGTGTTAGGTATTTTGTCCCAGCAACAAGAAACTGACTCAGATAACCAGGCTGAACAATGTCTCTAAAAAATGTATGGCCACTAGGAGCCTTTGAATGGGGTCTTTCCAGAATTAGAGTTTTTGCAAATGTAACCACAGTTAGATGAGATCACATCAGATTAGCGTGAACCCTAATCCAGTGACTAGTCTTTATCAAAAGAGGGCAGTTTAGACATAGATGGTCACACAGGGAGAATCCTACATGATGACAGAGGGAGATACTGGAGTGATACTGTCACAAGCTATAGAATGCTAAAGATCAGGGCAACTACCATAAGCTGAACAAGTATGAACCAGCCCTCAAAGTTCACTTGATTTTGGACTTCTGGCCTTTACAACCGTGAGTTCTGTTAATAAATTTCTGTTGATTTAAATTGCTCAGCTTATGGTAACTTGTTATGGCAGTTCTAGAAAATTAATGATCAATGGAGGTTACCATTATTTTTATTAACAATTTTTTTACAAATGAAGCAAACAGTTACTGCATGACCCTTCTTTTTTTTGTTACTGGCGATTGAACTCGGGTCCTTGCGCTTGCACAGCAGGCAGCGGAACCACTGAGCTAAATCCCTGGCCCTCATGACCCTTTTTTCTGGGAGACTCTCTATATCTTTGAGATCAGATCCATCCAGTAAACCCTGAAGTGAGCAGGTTTGGCTCCTCTGCCAACCCACAAAGTAGGCCTGCAGCTCCCAAAGATACTTCACCAACACTGGCACCTTGGTAGGCATTGGATTACTGCTTCCTGGCATAGCAGGGTGAAGGTGACATTCAAGATAGGAGACTAGGGATCTAATATTTTCCCTGCAACTGACTAGGACAAATCAGTGTTCTTGTCCAAATTTGTTATCCAGGGACAAGAACGGATCATACAGTTCTGCCCAATTACATAAGGAAAGATGACTAGCATCTTCATAAGAGATGTGCAAATTAAAACTACCATGAGATACCATGTTTATCCTATTAAATTGGCAAAGACTGAAATGTTTGGTAATATTGTATAGCCTAGGTTATAGGGTAGGCAATTTCTTGGATAGAGTAAAAGTTGGTACATCCCTCCCTAGAAGCCATTTAGCAACGACTAACAAGTACAAATACATATATCTTTCAACTCAGCAATCTTGTCATTGCTATGAGTCTCTTGTACCAGGTGGGAACAAGGGTTACCTATAGCGCTGTTTTTAGTATCTTTGGAAACAACCCAAATGTGCATCAGTACAGAACTGTTACAATAAACCACAATGTACAGAATGGAATACTGGGCACAGTAAAACAGAAAAGAAATCTATACTGATAATAGACCAATCTCTAAGTGTGTCATAAACAAGACAAGCAAAACAGAGAATGTTGTGTAAAGAATACTACCATTTGGGTATCAAGAGAAAAAAAGAGCAGTACATTTGTGTTTGCTTACATTTGAGAGAAATTTCTTCCACCTGAAAAAAACATAATTTTAAAATTGGATTTATTGGTCTTGAAATTAACCCACATTTCCAGATTTTTCTTGGTTTCCATATATCATTCATCCAATAGAAAACTTCTGATTAATTTTCTGGAAACATAGCTTTCTTTGTGTCTTTCATTTGCTTTTCAATGATTTCTCATCGCCTCAAACATGCACTACACTATAAACCCACTCCTGCGAAGACAGATGTATCTTCCCCACACCATCTTCCATTGCTCAAATATAGAAACTCTCCACTCCAACCAAACTTATCCTTAGCTCTATTAACATGATGGGTAATATTGGTGGATTTTATAATATTTATATTTGTATTACTAAAGCAAATCTCAGGCTGGGGATGCAGCTCAGGGATAGGATACTTGCCTCACGTGTACAAGGCCCTGGGTTTGATTCCCTCCCACAAGAATGATTACTGGAGTTGTTTCACCTCCAGTGAGCCTTCTGAGGGTGGCAGCCTCAGCAAAGACATGTGTTGCAATCTTGTGAGAAACCCAGGGCCAGAGGACCCAGCTAAAATGCCCTTGGATTCCTGACCCATGGAAATGGCAAGATAATAAATGGTGTGCTCTGATTGTCTTTGTGGGGTGATTTGTTACACAGCAATATGTAACCAACACAGAGCTCAAACTCTATCTTGTCCCAGGAAACTGCCCAGCAGCAAATTGAAAGGACTAGAGGTAATCTGGATGTAACTGGTTCTTTAGAGATCTAAATCTAAATCAGAATTTAAAATACAATGTGTAATTAATATCTAAAATTTTCACTTCGAAGTGAAGGTATGATAACATCACTTTATTGCAAACCCTTCATTTTAATTTATTAAAGACTTACCAAATGTTCCTTGAAATGACTTATTTTTAGGACTACCTTTTTGTTTGGTACCGGGGATGGAACTCGTAGGACTTCCTTTTAAACATTGTATTTGCCCATGAACATTTAGAATGTGCCAAATTAAATACAGACCACTTAGATAAAGGTGGGCACAGGACAAGTTGAATTATAACATGGATTTATATTTTACAACATTTTAATGAACCTGGTTTATTTCTATACCCTGGTGAAGAAAGAAACAGAGAGAGAGAGAGAGAGAGAGAGGAAGAGAGAGAGAGAAAGAGGAGGAAGAGGAAATGAAAGGGAAGGAAAAGAAATGGAAGAGAAAGGAAACAAAAGGAAGGGAAAGGGGAAAATACCTATCTTCCTTACCTTCAAATATGGTGATATAGTTGGAGCTTACCAGAAACATTTCCAAGCCTTCTCTGAGACTGTAAGAGTCTATTCTCACTGAAAGCAGTCAGTCCAAGTGATAGGTAAACTTTTGCTCCACTTGCTCTTTATAAAATTGGGGCTCATGATACTCATGTCCCCATAATCCAGTTTCAATTGTGCCAGATAGGACAATGGCTTAGTAATGGTTCCCTGAAGGACACAGGAGAGCAAGGAAAAGAATGGACCCATGAGTAGCATCATGCAGCAGAGCTTCCTGCCAACTTCAGTTGCTCACTTGGACTGCTGCATGAAGAAGATAAATGTGCATATTTTTAAGCCACTGCATTTTGGGGTCTCTTGTTACAGCAACTTAACCTTTATCTATCCTAACTAATACACCCATCATTGACTCCTCTAAAATGTCACCAATACCCATGATGGATGTATTTACTATGTATTGCAAACATATGCTAATAATTTTTTTTAAAAGAACAGATAAAACTTCACCACAACACCACATGAAAGGAAACACTGTCTTACAGCCCCCGGAGGAGCATGCCTCACCAAACTCTCCTGTCCGAGGCTCTGCCACGTGAGCTCTGGACATAGCTTAGTCTCTGTGAGACTTGCCTTCTCCCTACAGGAAGTAGAAAAAATGATTCCTGCTTTCCAGGGCTGCTTGAGGGAACTAACTGGGCCATTGGGACAGCCTCAGACCAACACCCAGTGTGGAGCCAGCAGGATGAAAATTCCTTCTACAGCACCATCTCCCCTCCCAGGACCCAAGAGAAGGACACAAAGCCTTTGGGGGGATGCAGGCAGCAGCAGGGGGATATTTTATCCTAGGTAAAGTCACATTTGTCCTGGGGGATACAATCCTAGACCCCAGTGGATGCTGACACAACAGGTAGTACCCAGCCCTGTGTATGCTATGCTTCTTCCCATGCATACCCCCAATAACATGTCACATACAAATAAGAGACTAGCAACAATAACTAAAATAAAACATAGTTATAATAACACATTAAACGTTATTTAAAACTTAAAAAGTATGTCATTGAATAATTGTTGTATATGCACAATTGAGCTAAGTACAAATAACTGGATTTCTGCCCTCAAAATAAAAAGACAGTTTTAAAATATAATTCTCCCATCCAAGACCAATATTAAACTACCAAAGAACTACACACTATTTCTCTGGCACAACTTCTTCACCTCCTGACCTCGGGCTCCTGGGGACTGCCATTTAACATCTCTATGCTGCTACAGCAGTCTTTCTCCCTACCTCTTCTCAAAGGTGTGGATTTTTGTTAGACTGGTTGGGACATTTGTGTTTAGAACCTCAGTCTGTGCCTTACAGTGTGGCAATCACCACCAGCCCTCAGCTTCTCATCTCCCTGGAGCTGCTGAGAACCGAATTCTCCCGAGGACTCCTTCCTACACAGAATAGCTGCAGGGCTGTGCATACGGCTATGACTGTCTCCCCAAGACTTGTCTGGGGAGTTTCGTGAGAGTCTGATAAGAAAAACAAGAAGGGAGAATTAATGTTTCATCACAGAAAAAAATGAAGGCAGTTTCAACACATCATGAATGGCTGGAAGCCTGAAAGCCCCACCTTTGGTGACATACTTACGCTGAATGTGCCACGTTTGACTTTGCCTTTTCTCTTAACTGGGAGAAAGAAAAAACTGAAGCACTAGATTTGGGGGACACATAATGGAAGTTGCCTTCACAGGCGAACCTATTTCCTCGGACCACAAACACAACAAGTTCTGAATTATTATCCCTCAGTCTTTTAAAACTAAACCTCAGGGTGTGGTCCCTGTGCCTAAAGTCATACGGGAGCGCTGTAAAGCAGGCTGCTGCACCCTCGGCGGAGGCGGATAGACAGCTCTGGCTGTGACACATCAGGGCGGCGACAGCGGCCTGCGCTGCTTCTGCAAGAGAGAGTCCGCGTCTCCCCAAAGCTCACTGGTCTCTAAGCCACCTTGAGCTTGCTCACCAGACAGGACTGAGGAGCTAGGAAAGCAAAAGCTAGGGCACGAGGAAGACCAAACAGTCCGTTGCATCCCAAAGACTTCCGGGCCCGCGAGGACACCTGGATAAGCCAGGCGGTGCCCCGTGTTCCCCCACGGCGCTTGCGCAAACACATCCTTAGGCTTTGCGTGGGCAGCCAGGAAATGCGCAGCCCTCCGCTCAACTGGAGACAGGCCTGGGCTGCTGGGCCGACCCCTTGGGCCTGATCGAACTGTTGCCCCTCATTCTGCGTGAGGAGGCGCAAAGCTCCCCCTTCGGGATCCCGAAGACTCCGAGGCAGATTTAGCAAGGATGAGGGCAAATTAAGTCCAGACGAAAGCCTCCTCCCGAGCTGCTCCCTCCTGCTGAGCAGGTGGCAGGTGCGGGCGGCGCAGGCTCCTCCTCGCCAACCTCCTTGCGTCTGAAGTCTCCAAGCCATCTGGTCCCGGTCCCGCCAGTGTTTCTCAAACAGAGGCACAGCCAAAGCAAGAAGTAGCAGGGCGAGGTTAGGGTCTTCATCTTCGACGCAGAAACCCGAGAAGAGAGCAAGTCTACCCCACCTCCTAAAAGCGCTTCCCTGTGGCCGCCTCGCAGACGGCTCGGGCCCACTTCGAACTTCCTCGGTTCTTGAGCGCGACCGAGGGTGTCCGGAATCCGAGGCAACGATGCACCAGGCGGAGTTTGGGGAGAACTTGGGGGTCGTGGGAGCGAGTCTGCAAGAAGCGGGCAAAGGTGGATGAGGAGCTGGCTGGCGAGGTCCAGCTCTCCTGGGCGCAGGAGGTGGAGGAAAGGTCCCCGTGGGCTCGGCGCTGCCCGGGCAGGTGCCCCACAGCGCGGCCCTCTGTCCAGCCCAAAGGCGCAGTGGACGCTGTGCTCCTCCACCCCGCGGCGAGCCCGCCCGGGGAAAGGCAGGGGGCGCTTAGGGGCCCGGAGCCGCGGGGCCTGAGCCAGAGGGGGACTGGCCTTGCGCGAGGTGGAGGCGGGCACCTGGCTGGCGCGCCGAGGGCGGGCTCTAGGGCCCGCGCCGCGCACCTGTTGGCCGGCGCCGGCCCCGCCCCGAGCTGGTGGAAGGAGGCCGCAGCGCGAGCGCAGGAACCGCGCGACCGCGGGGACCGCAAAGGCGCAGCGCAGGCCGGCGCGGCTGCAGCGGCTGCGGGGCGCCGAGGCTCGACCCCGCTCACCATGGCCGCGCTGCTGCGGAGCCTGCAGGATTCCCAGCTCGTGGCCCGCTTCCAGCGCCGCTGCGGGCTCTTCCCAGCTCCCGAGCCAGGCGCTGTCCCCGAGGCCCGGCATCTTCTCGCGGCCGAGAGCAAGGGCGGCGGGGGCCCGCCCAGTGGGCTGAGGAGAGCCTCAGCCCTGCAGGTAACCGCGGGCAGGTGTTCGCCGGTTCCGGGGGGAGGAGGAGGACGTGCGGGTCCCGGCGACTCCGCGACGGGGACACTGCGAGCGCCAAGCCGCCCTAGCCGAGAGGAGGGCGCCGGCCTCGGGGGCTGGGTCCAGGTCTTGGGTGTGGAGATGGAGACCCGCGGAAGAAGTGGGTCCGGTCACCGGGAAGGACGCCACCCTCCAACCCTGCCAGTTCTGGGCAGACTTAAACACACCAGAGTCTTTCGAGCAGTCCACTGGGGACTTTCTAGTTCCACGGACGAATTCACGCTCGTGCATACTCTGCCAAATGTGCACGGTTACGTAATGAGGAGGAGCGGGGATGTCCTTGGCGCTTCCCGGGAGGCGTCCTGAGAGCCCTCGGTGATTCTGAGTCCTCCCAGCCCCCTTCCCCGGGTGTTGGGGGCTCGGGCGCTCTCTACCGCGCTGCAAGGACCCACCTTGCATTTTGCTTTAGAGAGATTTACAGCCTCCTCGCTAGCCCCAGGGATGGAGGTCTGCTGGCACCTCCGTTGGAAAGTGGTACCCGAGGCTGCTCACAGAGACTCGCAGCGCTTCCCTCTGGGCGCGCACAGCGTGGTTACACAACCCACTGCGGCTCTGGGGACGCGGGTGTGTGTGGAAGTCGCAGGGCACAGGGACTCCAGGCGGGAGGGACCAGACGGACGCTGCGTGTCCACCCTGGGCACTGCGGAGCTGCCCTTTGCCTGGGCAAAGTCAAAAGTGTGGCGCAGGGGGAAAGAAGCAACATACTGACAACTGGAATTCCTTGCTTAAAACAACAACAATAACAACAAAACCTTCACATTCTGTTCTTCTTAAAGTCTCTGGTGACAGGAAGCCAGCATTTCTTTAGGTATAGATTTCCGGATTTAGTAGGTAAGGAATTACGAACACCTGGTTCCGGCGCAGAGTGGAGTATCACCAGCTGAATTGCAGAATTCACTTGGGAGGCCGGAGGTGCGTTGTGTATCCACCCCAGGAAGACACTCCTCTATAATATTTTTTCAACTGTTTTTTCTTCTCTATCCCACGTGACATGCCAGCAGCTTTTAGAGGACTTTGAGCCTCCTCCCTTTCCTCTTGCTGTGTCTCAGAAATTGGGCAGAGGCAAGACAAGAACCAGTTCTGGGCCCAAAGGTGCCAGGCGTTTTCTCCGTCCACACAGCCTACACCCACAGGTGGACTCCCACAGGTAGTGGGCCCAGGGCTGGGCTTTCCCCTTACCACTCAACACAAGACTTCATGCATCTAGGTTATAAAGAAGTGAGAGAGCTGAAAATTCAAGATAAGACATCCATGTACTGGAGATAATTGGGAAAATATTAACCTCAGAGCATTTGATAAGGGAGAGGTTTCTGAATGGTTTTAATGATGGGTTGGTTTCAACTGACTTGGGAAAGTTAATAGTTTACAGATACAGTACATGGGAAGTTCCCAAGAGGAAATAATTATATACCTGTCCCTGGATAACTTACAGGACAGCAAAGGAGCAGTCAGTCCATTAAACTTCCCCAACAGCTGTCCTTTCCTCTCTGCCTGGGGTGTTTGCCCAGGCTGTAGCTTGCCTAAGCTGTCTGCCCTTCTCTAAATGCCCTGCTGCCACCCTTCAGCTTTCAAAGATCAGTTCTTAGAGAGGCAGTTGCACCGAGCCCTAACCCTAACTAACCCTAACCATAATTCTAACTTTCCAAGGTGGCTCCCCCTACCTCCTCCTCCTCCTTCTTCATTTTGCAGTGGCAGGGATTGAACCCAGGGCCTTTGCACTGAGCTACATCCCTAGTCTTTAAATTTTGAGACAGAGTCTTGCTTAGTTGCTAAGTTGCCAGACTAAGCTCAAATCTGTAATCCTCCTGCCTCAGCTTCCCTGAGTGCTGGATGCATGTGTGACAACCAGCTGGTCCTTTGTTTCTTTTGATTTTTTCCTTGCAGTATTTATCACACTGTGTAAATGTGCATCTGATTACTCCAGTGTCCTCTGGTAGATGTGAGCTCTAAGAATACTCAAACTATAATAAACCAATAAGATTACAAGTACAGGTGCTTAGCTAACATTGATCCAATAGGGAAGCAGGGCAGGTCACAAGGGCATGTGGATGACATCATTAACTTGGCTTATCTATGACTTCTGAAACAGGAACATTGGGGAAGGGATGGGCCCAGGTGTTCTGGACTTAATGGACTGGGTGGTATCATTTACAGTATAATCTCAAATTTCCATTCATCACTTAGGGAAGTATACAAGCCTGGCCATGACTTTAACCTCGAGACCTGGCCTTCTTCAGATGCACCTCCTGCCACAGTTCTGATGTCTCCACCTTTCACTGACTTCCCTGAAAACCCAGTCTCTTTCTGAGTGTACACTAATTTTTATCTAACTTAGCTGCCTATAATAATAGGAGCTCAGTGAATTTTGTGAGTACCTGAGTACAGATTGCAATAGAAAAATCAAGATTAAAAAAAAAGATTGAACAGTGAATACTGAAAATCTAGTAAAAAACCAAATGGTCTTTCCACATAGCCTAAAAGGCAGCACTAGGACATTGGTTCAAAATTTTTCAAACAACAGAGAAGTCGATTCTTCATTTGAGGAACTTTAGATCTCAATAAATCTAATTTGACTTCCATATTTTCTGTTTATTTTAATCCTTAACACTGGACAAGTGCAGAAATGATGGACTTCCTCTACAAATTCCTGTAATACTACAGCAGGTTAGTTTAAAGATTAACTATGTCTCTTACAAGCCAGGGCTGGGCTGGGCTTGGACAAACATGGAATAAACAGGGCTGAGCCTTAGAGAATGCCCAGTTGGTCTGAATCCTTCAGGGTTAAGTGACTTTTGGGGGCTGCTCAGATAGAAGCACAGTCAGTGGAAGCCAGATCTCTTGACTGTCAAGTTTCAATTTCTTCCCACTGTGCAGCTTCCAGGGGACAAAGTCTAGAACTTCTCTGTGTCTGACCTACTAAGAGGATGAAGGGTCAGTCCTGACAGGGCAGAGTGGAGATCAGGTATAAGGAGAGGAGGAGGAGGTATCACTTGCAGTTTGCAAGGGTAAACCAGTTTGCAGTATTAACCATCGGAGAGCATTCTTGATAATCACCTTAGGAAGGAGTATCCTGAGCAAGGGGCAGCAATGGTAGGATCAAGAGAGGGGGCAAAATTATGTTTGTTCTGGGGTCAAGCCAACCTTGAATGCAATGGAGTTTTGACTTCTGACATCTTTACTTAATGCCATTGTGTCATTGGGTAGCTCCTTCTAAAAGTGGGTCTAAAAGTGGCCAACTAAACGTTACTAGATTCTGGGTTGCTTGCCTTTCCCTCTGGAGTTAGATTCTAGGTTCTTCTCATCTCAAGCAAAGAACTGAACAAAACAAAATAAGCAAAAAGCAGCGGCTAAGTTTATTTGAGAAAATAAAAGTGAAGAGTGAGGAGGGAGAAACTGACTGCAGAGTGAACTTGGGCTGAGTAAAAGGGGGAAAAAGCAAGATAAAAGTACACCCTGGAGAAAGCAGGGTGTGCTACTGTGAGGAAAGTCAGGA
The DNA here is from genome assembly GCF_000247695.1 of Heterocephalus glaber. The sequence continues at coordinate 2,752,703 of NW_004624823.1, read as the reverse complement.
TAGCAGGCTCCTCCTGCTGTCTGTGTCCTTATGTACTGTCCAAATTTCAAGAAAACCCATGAGAATTTCTACATATGGGTCCTGAGAGGCGATGCTGAGACCCTATGCCTCAGACTGATGTCAAGTGTAGGCCATCCTGTTGAAAACCTATGATTTCTTGGAAGAAGTCTGCATGCAGGGCTTTGTGAACTGTTCTGAGATCATGTAATTGAAAGGCCATGCCCACTTCCCCAGCCGGTTTTGCCAGCCCTAATCTCCTGTGTCAGTTGATGTTAGCTAGACTTTGCTGTGCCTTTCCCCGCCATTAAAATAGATTGGAGATAGCCAGGCGTGGTGATGCACACCTGTAATCCAAGCACTGGGGAGGCTGAAGCAAGAGGATCAACAGGAGTTCAAGGCCAGGGCTGGATAATAAGTTCAGGCCAGAACTGTCTCCCCCCAAAATATACTGGAGATGATCTTTCCAAATATCACTGTATTCACTAAATTTTTTTTTGAAAACTACTTAGCTCTAAAGTTGGGCTGGGGAAGTCAAAGATAGGTAACTTCCCTCTTGAAGTATTTCAGGCCCTCCAAGCCTGTTCACCTAGATAACTCCACCCTTGAATGGCATGGCTTGTTCAACTGGTAATTAGGAGATTAGATCTGGCTCCGTCTCTGTGTCATTTGAATTTCTCTGGTCCTTCAGTGTCATATCTGCAAAATGAGCAGAGTGGAATATAACTGGTTTTCTAACTGTGACTATATCTCACAGTCACTTAGGGGAGCTTTAAAAGCAATACAAACACATACAATGTCCAGGATCCAGGTCAGAAGTGGAGCCCAGAGAAGCTGACAAGCAGGTGAGAAGCTCTGAAGTCTCTTTTCTGGGACCTACTATGCTGAGTGTGTTCAGGATGAGGGTGGCAATAGCTGAACAGAGCCTATAGCAGCTGGAACACTCTGGCTTCATCATAATTAAATTGGCCAATAGGTCAGACTTCAAGTTTTGATTATCTGTAGCTCAGGTTCAAAGCTACAGAGTTCAGGTTTCAAAGGGTAAATGAGCCACTTTGAAAATGTTCATTTGATCATTTTTCTAGTTACATATGCCCTCATTGTTCAGAGGAAAAAACAAGAAAACACAAAGAAAAAGTTTGAGCCATGACCTTGTACCACTGATCTCTGCCCAAAGATGATCACTCAGAAAATATTCAACCTGATTTTTTCTGGTCCTGTTACCAGAATACCACCTTTAGCTCAGTGGCTCCATGCCTGCCTTGCAAGTGCCAGGTCCTGAGTTCAATCCCCAGTACCAAAAAAAAAAAAAAAAAGTGGCTCACTGAATAAATGTTACTGAGTTCTGGTTGCTCACCTCTTAGGAGTTGGATTCCAGGTTCTTCTCATCTCGAACAAAAACCTGAATGAAATGAGCAAAAAGCAGTGGCAAAGTTTATTTGAAAATGTAAAGCTGAAGATTAAGGGAGAAACTGCCCAAGTAACAGAGGAAAAAGCAAGATAAAAGGAAACCCTGAAAAAGCAGGGCAGACTGCCATGAGGAAAGCCAGGACAGCAAGCTCTTCTTGGCATCTGCATCCTTATATGTTGTCCAAATCTCAAGGAAACATGGGAAAACTTCTACATAGGGTTCTGAGAGGCAGTGCTGGGATCCTACACTTCAAGCCGATGTCAGATCTAGGCCATCCTATTAAAAATGTGCTTCAAGTTCTTATGAGAGGTCCATGTGCAGGGTTTTGGGAGCTGTTCTGCAAATACTTTCCAGGATCTTGTAATTAACAGGTCACACCTATTTGCCCAGCCAGCTTTGCTGTGCCCTGATCTCCTATGTCAATAATGCATCAATTTTGAAACAAATATACCATATTAATATAACGTGTCAATAATAGAGGTATCTCCTCAAAGACCTAGGACGGAAGTCCCATTTGACCCCACTATTCCACTGCTGGGGATCTTCCCCAAAGAATTCAAAGAATCATACCACAGTGATATATGTGCACCCATGTTCATAGCAGCGCAGTTTGTAATAGCTAAAACTTGGAAACAGCCCAAATGCCCATCAACTGGAGACTGGATAAAGAAAATGTGTTTTTTTATAAAATGGAGTACTACTCAGCCATAAAAAATGAGAAATTAGAGACATTTATAGCTAAGTGGATGCACATTGAGGCAATACTCTTAAGTGAAATAAATAGGACACACATGTGTAAATACCAAATAGTTTCTCTGGTGTGAGAAACTGAAAGTGTAAATAAGGACTAAATGTATAATAGGTCATGTGAAATAGGAAGAAAAGGGGCAAAGGGGAAGGAAGTGGGAGGGCTAGGGGAAAGGATAGAAGGGAATGGGATTAACATGAGAAAATGGAAAAATAGGAACAAAATCTTTGTAAATAGGGAGGACTGGAGGGCTTGAAGGGAGGGCTGGGCAAGGTTGAAAAATAAGAACCAAGAGAGACTATGTAAAGGTGCAAATTTCCAATGATGAATGTCATTATATTGTATACCTAAAATGTACCAATTATTAGAATGAATAATCGATAATGTAAAATAGGAAGAAAAGGTCCAAAGGGGTAGGGGTGGTGGGAGGGGCAGAGGAAAGGAAAGAAGGGAAAGGAAAAAATGCTGAGAAATGGAAAAAATGGAAATAAAGTCTTTGTAAATAGGGAAGGGTGGAGGGCATGAAGGGAGGACTAGGAACGGGGGAAAAAATAAGAACCAAGATGCATCATATAAAGGTACAATTCCCAATGAGAAATGTAATTGTGTTGTATACCTACAATGTACCAATAAAAGAATTTAATACAAAAAAATTAATAGAGGTATCTGACCCCAGCTTGGGGATGCATACATATAATCCCAGTACTCTGGGAGGCTAATGCAAAAGGATAACAAATTCTAGCCCAGCCTGGACAACTTAGCAATTTATCAAGACCTTATGTCAAAATAAAAAGCAAAAAAGGTCTATAGATGTAGCTTAGAGAAAAGGCCCTGTATTCAGTCCCCAGTACCACAAGAAGAAAACACAAGCAAGCAAGAAAGAGAAACTGGGTGCAGAATATATAGGTAGATATGGAGTATATGAGAATTCTATACTTCTAAATTTTCTTTCCATTTAAAACAGTTGTAAAAATTGAAGTCATTTAAAATTCTATAAAGGAGGAGCTAATAGAAGAGAGTTCAAATATGGGATCATTTACAAATATGTAGGAAAGATAGGAAGAAAATCAACATGGCAGAAGGAAGCATCTTGGAGTAAGCCAGTTCAGCCTAAAATAATGGAAAGGAAATAAGGTTCTGGTAACTCCAGATCCAGTGAGAGCTGAGCTGTCAGAGAGGGGCCCCTGAAAGGAGTTGAGGGCTTTAGTAGAGAAAGGTGGATTGGGAGTGTAGCTCAATGGTAGAGCACTTGCTAGCATGCAGAAGGTCCTACGTTCCATCCCTAGTACTGCAAGAAAAAAATTCTTTAATGGAAAAGGGCAACCACAACCAGGCAGGGAGGAGTGAGATAAATATATCTCAAACCCCTGTTCCTGTGCCCCCTCTCTCTGTCATCCTGCCAGTGCCCCCTTGGGCACATTCCATCAGTAGCCAGAGAACTTGAACACTGGATCAACTGCTGCAGTCCATATAGGTGAGCCTCCCCGCAGAAAGTTGGAGGGCGGACCTGGAAGGTGAATGGAGGCTCCCTGGCACAGGTTGCATAAAGCACTTGGTGTGATAATTCTGGCTGAAACGCTGGGATAGGCCAGAGTCTTAGATCGAAACCTTAATGTGGCTTTGTGCAGAATTTGGATTTCATCCCATGGGCGGGGGTGGCATATCTGTTTCATCCCTCGGGCTGAATCAGAACTGGCGACTTGGAACACTGACTTAGGAAGGGGTCTCAGGGGTGTCTGTTTGGGAGAGATCGATAGCAATGCCTGGTAGAAAGCCTTTAAGACACAGCGACGACATTAGGACTAACACGAAACCAAACCTTAATGTCTGTATTGGGTGCTTCATACTATTTCGAGTGTCTCTCTTGTACAGAGATAGCTTAGGGGGAAAGTACCTCAAATGGCTTCTTTAGATGCAGGTCGCCTTGTTTTGAATCATGGGACCCCATCATTAGGGCACCAGCTGACTTGATCCAGGATCAGCTCCGGCTCACAGGCAGTCTGCTGCAGCCTGGGAAGCATCTAATGAAATGGCTTGGCATGAAGTGGCCTTCAGCTACCTGGGCTCTGCATGTTGGATGGGGACTCACAGAACCGAATCGGATTGTTCCTTGAAGGAGTTGGCATGTAAGACCCAGGCATAGGGACATAAACCATGGACTGCTGGTGCACCTCAGAAACAAGAGATAGGCCATTAACAACAGGCCTGAGAAAGCAAGAGGAATGCAGAAGGCAAGGTAGAGTAGAGTGGAGAATGTGCAGCCATGTAAAACCACAAGAAAGAATTAATTCCAAGTCTAGAAAGGAGCTGAGACTTGAGTACAGTTGTCTCCATTCCTGAATGTGACCTGCAGGAGGAACTGCTGAGTCTGGGGACAGAGTAGCTTCAGGAAAGGGAATTGCCAGCCCCCCAAAGCTGCTGCCAGGGCAGCCTTTCTTTCTGAGGAAACATTAACACCCCCCTTTCCTGGAGGTAACCTTTGAGGGTCTTCCCATGCAACCAGAAGGTGCTGGTCCTTAGTACTTGGAAGGATTTACACATAATTACAATTCGATCATTATTTTTATGACTTTGTGAGCTGGAAATGGTGGGAGGTGAGAAAGAAAATAGGGAGTGTGGGTTACATCCTGCTGCTCGGCTGTGTACCCCCGGGCCTGGAGCAAGGTGGGAACACATGCCTGTTGGATGAGGCATGAAGGGTATATGAAGCTTGCCCTTTCCCTCCTTGGCATAAATGTGATCACCTGCTCTCCTCTGACAGCTTGGGGTGGGGTAGTTTTAACCCTGAACACTTGCCTCACTGACTCTTTGTTTTATTTAATAATTGTTTTCAGGATTGGCTTCTTACTTTTTATCCAAGAGACTAAGAAAAGGTTTTGATTAATGAATAACTTTCTAACTGCTTTTCTTTTTCCTGTTGAACACCAGGATGGGAGTGTAAGCATTGCTGAAAAGGTGTTTGATGGTAAAACATCTCTTGAGTTAACAAATGGGACTGGAGTAGGATGTTTTAGGAAGGCTGTGGACAGCAAGCTTAGGCTAATGCTAACTTTCTTGACTTATAATTAAGATGTCAAGTCTGACATTTTGAAAAAACACTTGTGCTTTTGTTGGTGTAGTTTCTGGTTATGATTAAACCCTCTGCTGTCCCAGTAAGAATTGTTTCCTGAGCAAAAGCATCCTTGCGTTGTACATAGCACATGATTTCTTAGGAGAAAGCACTGTCCCCAGGTCCCAGGCAGCACATGCAGAGTGCTCCACTCTGTGTTAGGATTTCTGAAAATGCAAAAATGTGGAGCATCCACTCGTCTTCATTATTCTCCTTGCCTGCTAAGATACATTCCACATGTTGAGAAAATGAAATACTGGAAAAACTTAGTCAAGACTATGATTCACATTTTTCTCCCCATTTCTTGCTTCAAACATGAAATAAACTAATTGACAAAGTGTGTTTAAGAATAGAGGAAAAATCCTTAGGCTTGGCTTGGGGTGGGTGAAACAGGAAGAGATCACTTAAGATCTCGAGGATGGGGCTTAGTTGTCTTGGGACAGGGATGAGTGGTCACCTCGAACTGTTTTGAATGCATAATACACAATGCACAACACACAAGGACACACACACACTCATCCTCCCTCACAGTTTTATACCTCACTGCTGTTGCTTTGTTAGTGCTGTTTGTTTGGTAATCGTGCCTTCTCAAGAAACAAACTATATTATCCAGGCGTTTGATTTCTCTAAATAGCAGAAATTTTGCTTCTGTAGAATTTTATGGGAAACACTGATTAAAGCAGAGATTCCTGGGGATGGGAAAAGGCAGGGATAACAGAGAAAGAGGGTGCCCAGGGATAAAATGATGGGAGCGGAAAGGCAAATGGAGGAGAAAAGGCAAAACTGAGCGTTTTTTTGTTTGCAGCTTAAGAACAACTCTTTAAAAAACAACTAAAAATGGCTGTGAAATAGAACATCAAAGATTTTGTTTAAAATATGACAGGTGAAGACACTGTTCCAAACTGTTTTTATTTTCTCCCTTTCTGAGGTTTGATCTTTTGATGATCTTTAGCTAAGACATCCAAAATTTTTAGATTAGTTGACATTATTTTCAACCAGCACAGTAATACATACTTTTGTCAGAAGTAGTGAATAAAATGAAAATCTTGACGTATTTCACACCTCAGAAAAATATCATAGTTTGCAGAGGCTTGCTTCCTTTTCTTTCCATGAACGTACAGAACATTTAAGTTATGAGCACGCCTTCTACATGCTTTTGCCTTTTTTGCCTTTTTCTACTTGTGCCATAAATATTTTTTATTGAATTATCTTTATATGATTTTAATCTTTGCAAAATTTGTCATCTTTACACTGATCTCATAATTCACATCTTTAAGTCATTTCAGTGTTTATCTTTGTATCTCAACTGAAGTCCAAATATGAAGGGGCTGATCTCACAGCTCACCGCATTTTCACGGATCTCTTGCCAACTTGCCTCCTGGAAAATGTGTACCAATCATTGCTTCCAAAAAAACAATTGAAGTCTGATATCATCTTTTGTCACTGCTGTTTTCAAATTATGTAACTTTCACGTCTTGAGTGCACAGATCTGAAATACACAAACTGATAAACTTGCTAGATGTCTGTTTCCCCGTAACTGTCACTCTGGTGAAGTCAGGGGAGGAGTCCCAGACCCAGGTGTCCGCAGCAGACTCCCAAGAGTCAATGCCATTCTCACCTCCTGCTGATCACTGTTTTTCCTTCTGTATCTATGAACTGGTTTCACTTCTTCTTGAACTCACGCAAATGAAATTACACAGGAGGGGCTGGGGACTTAGCTCAGTGGTTCTGTCGCCTGCCTTGCAAGTGTAAGGACCTGAGTTCAATCCCCGGTACCAAAAGAAAAAAAATTCCAGTTTGAAATTACACAGGAGGTGCAGCAGCAGCAGCAATAGTTTCACTTTGCATGCCGTATGTGACAACTTCCAATGCATGCATATATGACAATTTACCCATTTTACCGTGTATAGACATGAGGGTTATTATGACTAAAGGGCAGCATTGAGTGTTTGTTTCATTTTAACTGCCTTTTGAAAATAACTTAAAATTTTTAAAAATTTGCAAAAATAGTGAAAAAATTTTCATAGCCTAATATTAAAAATTCTCCTAATATTAGCCACATGGACTTCCACAGTACAATAATCAAGACGAGGAAGTATTATTTAACCTACAGGCTGAATTTAGATTTTGCAGATTACCTCCATTAATGTCATTTTGCTGTTCTGGGCTCTAACCCAAACTCATAAATTGCATTTAGTGGACATGTCTGTCTAATCCAAAGTGGATCCATTCTTCAGTCTTTGCCCTTCCTGACTGTGTCACATGAAGAAATCCAGGCAAATTATTTTCTCAAGTACCCTTCAGTTTATGTTTGCCTGATATTTCCTCAGGATTATACTCAGGTCCTGTTTTTTGGTCTGAGTACTCAGGCAAGATACTCTATCCTTCTCAGTGCATCCGGAGGTACATACCGTTAATTTATTCCATTATTGGTGATTTTTTTTTTTTTTGGTACCACGGATCGAACTCGGGTCCTTGTGATTGTGCAGCAGAGGGCGAAACCACTGAGCTAAATCCCTGGCCCCATTATTGGTGATTTTAACCACTTTCAAAAGGATGTCTTCCAGGTTACTGTTTTTCTCTTTGTAATTAACAAGCATCTTGTAGACTGGCATTCAGAAACACTATAAATACCTCTTTTCTCTGCGTATTTCCATCTACTAATTTTGGCATCCATTAGCAAAATGTTCTTTTAAAAAGTAAATCTGCAGGCTGGGGATTTAGCTCAGTGGTTTCGCCGCCTGCCTCGTAAGTGTGAGGTCCCAAGTTTGATCCCCGAGTCCCCCCCAAAAAAGAAAAAAAAGTAATAAAAAGTAAATCTGCCAATTTGATAACAAGCCCCAAAATATTTCATTATTTGACTTTTGTATTGCTTTTATCTCTAACAAGATAGAATGTTTTCCTTATCAGAAGATGCTTGTATTACATTTTCTGGTAATGTCCTGGTCATATACTTTGTCCACTTTCCCCACTGTGATTTTAATGGAGTTTTTTCTTACCAGTTTTTGGTATCTTTCCAGTTTGGCTATTGTGCGTCAAAACCTTGCATTGTACATGCTTAACAAAAGCTTACAACTAATGTGTTTCTAATCTTTCCTTGCAAGAAGAGTGTATTTGGAGTCTTTGGGAGAGAAGGGAAATGAAGGAGGGCAACTCCCTTCTGGGTATCTCTGGGTTTAGCTGAGCCAGGCCTGGTTCTTGTCCTTCCCCCTGTGCTTTCTAGCTAAGGCCTGTTGTGCCCTGTGAAATGTTTGTGCTCTTTCAGTAATCTTGAGCAGGGATTATGGTTTCTTAAAGGGATAGGGAAAGAATACATTCTCTGGCTAGTCAAAGCCATGCAAACAGTACATACTTAGAGGGTGTCACCCACATTTATAATAATGGGCCACTGAAACAAGAAAGTGAATTCTTCCTGTTATGCATTGCAGAGGGTGGCAACTCCAGAAGCCACCCCTGAGTTCTTCTAATTTTGGTCTTCTCCTTCTGCAGGACTCCTAGGATGGCCCCAGGACTGCCATATTTCCATGTCCTCAATGACTAGCCCCCAAAGTTATTCAATAATATACTCATGAATAATCATTACTATTGGAGAGAGGAGGGACTAATATTCATTGATCACTTAAACTTGCTTCTATCTAAGCCCATTGGATGGTGCATGTCCTATTTTGTTGTCCCCAAATTTTGTTTCCCAAGGAATTATATGACCTTCTCCAATGTGATGGGTTATAGTCTAGCCCTTATTTCTTTCTACTTACTACCCAAGTGCCTTTGAGGAAGAGCACCAGGATTCGCCACACTTGTTCTGAGTACCTCCTGTTATAGCAGGTACACCTGCAGAGATTATGGTGCCTCTAATCAGTTACAATAAAGCTCATAAACAACACTCTCCTAGATTTATAGCAATTTACTTGGTAATCAGTACTTTTTTCCCCCCACCCTAACTGACCATAGGCCCTGATGACTCACCAGATAGATAATCAATTATGGAAAAAATGTTGCCTTGGGAAAGAGACTTGCTTATTTAACATTTATAAGTTAGTATTACGTAGACATGTATTATGCACCTTACTGTTGCACTCCTGGGCATTGACCCCAGAGACAGGAAAACTTATTCATGGAAATCTGTATAGGATTGTTCATAGCAACTTAGCCAGGAACTAAATAACCAAAATGTCCCTCACTAGAAGAATGGTTAAATATACTGTGATACATCCATACCATGGAATACTGCTCAGCAATAGAGATGAAGTGTTGACACCCCAACACTGAATAAAAAAAGCCAATCTCAAAGAATTGACTACTAGCACAGGCCACATGCCTGCAGACCCAGATACTCAGGAGGCTGAGGCAGAAGAATTACTCAAGCCCAAGAGTTCAAGACCAGCTGAGCAACACAAGAAGACCTTGTCTTAAAAAAAAAAATCACATAAATAGGAAGAAAAGGTCCAAAGGGGAAGGGAAAGTGGGAGGGGTAGGGGAAAGGAAAGAAGGGAAAGGAATAAATATGAGATAAGGAAAAAAAGGAAACAAAATCTTTGTAAATAAGGAGGGGTGGAGGGGTTGAAAGGAGGGCAGGGGAATGAGGAATAAAAATAACCAAGATACATCATGTAAAGGTACAAATTCCCAATGATGAATGTCATCATATTGTATACCTAAAATGTACCAATAAACTTAATGAAAAAAATCACATAATGTATAATTCCATTTATTTAACATTCTTGAAATGACAAGATTATAAAGATGGAGAGCAGATTAGTGGTCCCCAGGAGTTGAAAATGGAGAATGATGATTATGAAGGGGTAGTGCATAAGGGAGGTGATGGTGTTATTGGAATCTCCTGGATATATCAAAATGTTATCAGGCAGCTCCTTTTAAAAGTGGCTTGCCAATTAAATGTTACTTGGTCTGTGTTGCTCACCTCTCCTTCTAGATTTAGATTCCAGTTTCCTCATGTCCCAAAGAATTGAATGAAATGAACAAATGGCAGTGGCAAAGTTTACTTGAAAAAGTAAAAGTGAAGAGTGAGACAGAAACTGGCTCTGTAGAGCGAGCTTGGGCTGAGTTAAAGAGGAAAAAGCAAGATAAAAGAACATCCCAGAGGAAGCAGGGCGGGCTATCATGAAGAAAGCCAGGATAGCAAGTTCTTGGTGTCGGTGTCCTTTTACGCTGTCCAAATCTCAAGGAATCCTGTGAGAACCTCTATATAGTCTGTTGAGAGGTGGTTGACGTCAAGTCTCGGTGTATTGTTGAAAACCTGCTGAAGTTCTCGTGAGAAGTCCACATGCAGGGCTTTGGGAACTGCTCTGTGCATGTGTTCTTGGATCCTGTAATGAATAGTGATAGATTTCCCTCACCTTAAAATGGCTGCTATATATAATAGCTGCCTTCTTCCCATAATACCCTGCTTCCCACCTAAACCCAGTTCCAAGATGGCTCTTTTCCCACCCAAACTGGCCTTCTCCTTCCCATAAACCCTGCTTCCCACTTAAAAATATGGCTTCACCCACCAAAAGACAACCTTCTTCTTCCCAACATGCCCCTCTTCCTGCCAAAAGAATAACCCGATACTTGCTACCTACTAGCAACTAGTGATGTCACAGGATCCTCCAATCCCTAGCCACTACATCATTCAACCCCACACCAGCTCCTACAAGCCCCACCCCAGCTCCTATAAGAAGCACTCCCTGTCCTGGCCATATTACTCTCTCTCCTTTGGAGACAGCCTGGCAGATCATCCCTACAATACAGGCTTGTGGTTCTGGTCTAGTCTTGGTTTTTGACTCTTTTACCTGACACATCAGATAGGTCAGGCCTGCTTTCCCAGCCAGCTTTGCCATGCCCTAATCTCCTATCTCAATGGTGCATTGTCAGATTTACAGTTTTGATATTGAGCTATAGTTCGTGGGCTGTGACTACTGTGAGAAAATGGGTGGACACAATACAGGACATTTTGTATTCCCTCAGCTGTTTGTGAATCTGTGATTACTTCAGATAAAAAGAAGAAGGCCACTACTGCCTTGCAACAGTTGGCCCTGCCATCTTTCTCACAGCTAGTCCTACAGATACTCTGCTGGACACACAGTGTAGCATTCAGGTTTTCCTCCAAGCGGCCTGGCCATCTGGCTACCTGCTGTGGGTCTTCAGAGCCTCAGGAGTTGGCTGTGAACCTTCTGCTCCCTCACCTTTGCCACCTGCCCAGGCAGAACACAGAGAAGTGACCGTTAGAAAGAGCATGTTTGTCCTTTACTTTATTGTGACCAAGTGGTTTTGTGGCTTCGGATATTTCATGTTTTTTATCATTGTTTTTTTTTGTGCTTTATTTTGTCACACTGCTAGAAATAGATGTTGCAACAAGATCAAATTCTCTCATGGCATCTTCAATCTCTCTTCCAGTTGTCTTTTCTCCCTTTGGTCTACAATCAGGCTCAAAATTGCTAATCCTGTGCTTCCTCCACCACCAAATGTCTGCTTACCCTTCAGGCATCCCTGGAGCCTAAGACATCCACTGTCCTGTAGCCAAGAAACCTCTTATGAGACTCGCCTCGGATCTGCACTGGCTTCTACTTTTCCACCCATGCTTTGTCCCTGCTTGGCTTTACCTGGTGTCTGATGCACTGAACCAGAATAAACCCTTGGAGAAAGCATTGAGCATAAGATAAAATTTCTGAGTCTTATGTTGTAAATGTGTAATTTCATTGGGAACAGCTATTTATAAATTAAAAATTATAAAAGGTAATTTTCTTCTCATATACATAAAACATAAATTTGATTACTTTTTTACTTAAACTCTACCACAAATATTAAGGGCCAGAAGATGGGTCATACTCTAATGGCTGCTTGTCTTGATCCCAGGCTCAACAACATTCATTACCCAAATGACAGAGATTTGACATTTGTTTTTTATTTTGTTTTGTTTTTTTATTTACTTATTTATCTATTATTTTGGTTTTTTGAGACAGGGTCCTGCTATGTAGTTCAGGCTGGCCTTGAACTCACTATGTAGCTCAGGCTGGCCTCAAACTTGGGGCAGGAATCCTCCTGCCTCAGCCTACCATGTCCTGGTATTACAGGCATGCACCACCATGTCCTGCTGGCATTTGTTTAATCATTAGAATTATGCTCTCCCACATGTAGTTTTTACCACCAGAAAGTGTTTACCAAATACCTAATTGTAAAAAGCATTTTCAACTATATCCTATAAAAAAAAATCACAAGATGTAAAGGGGATACACCTTGAGACCATACTCCTAAGTGAAATAAATTGGACACACATGTGTAAATAGCACATTGTTTCTCTGTTGTGAGAAACTGAAAGGTAAATAAGAACTGAAATATGTAATAGATATTGGGAAATGGAAAGGAAAAGTTCAAATAGGAAAAGGAATGAGGGAGGGGGGAGGGAAGGAGGGAGAAAAAAGGAAGGGGAAAAAAGGGAAAAGAAGGAAAAATGGAAACAAAGCTTTTGTAAATAAGGAGGGGAAGAGGCGTGAGGGGGGAAAGGGAATGAAAAAAAGAAGAAGCAAGATATTTCATGTACAGGCACAAATTCTCCATGATGAAGGTTATCATATGTATATCTAAAATGTACCAATAAAATGAAAGAAAAAAAATAAAGAATACCTTACCACAATTCAAATTCCATGAATTTCTAGACATGGAAATACACCCACCATATTATTCACTCAAAAGATTAAAAAATGAAGTTTAGGCTGAGGAGTTGAGCCTCTTGGGCCTCCATACCACAGCCCCAGAGCACTGAGGAGGTGAGCCGTGTGGGCACCAGCACACACACACACACACACACACACCCATACACACACACACCTGGGTATGCCGAGCCATTACCAGGATCCATACCACAGAGAATTTCAGGGGTCATAAAGAACATTGTTCTGAGCTTGACAAGATAGAGTAGAAGTGAACAACAGAAAGAGGGCCTCTCTGAGGCCCACTGATGAAAATTAAAGTCCACCAGAAAAATGAAGAAAATCTCTTCAATAAAGGCACACCAGACCACCTTGGTTGGGGGAGCAGTGGTGTGGACCAGAACAGCACGGCTGCAAGCAGATCCCAGCCAGGGCCCTGCCCTGACCACAGAGGCTGGGGCATACTGGCCCAAGCCAAGGGTCCACTCGGAAAAGAGCTGCGCAGGCACACAAGCAATAGCCAGATGTTAGCCCCAATACCATCAGTAAGTGCGCAAGACCCTGGCCAGAAGCTTGCTCACAACAGGAACTGGGGTGCACAGCCCCTAGCCAAAGACCCTCCCAGACAACAGCTACATAGGGGCCCTAGCCAGTGACACACCTAGAAACCACCCCAAGTGTGCACAGGCCCCAGCCAGAAGCCCACCCAGACAACAGGTCAGTTCAGGGATCCAGAAGGCCACCTTTCTGAACCCAGGAATTAGTGTACTGGTGAGCAGCAGAGAAAAGGCAGCTCAGTGGCTTGCTGAGAATTCTTCAATTCTCAGCTCACCACTGGGTGAGCAAAAAGTTGCTTCAACAAAGCCACAGCAGGCTGAATCTGTTGAAATGAGAAGGCATGTAAACAAGTATCAAAACCAGACTTCCAGACCACCTAAGGCAACCCCAAAGGGAAAGGAGATGGAATACTCTGATACTCAACCACCTGGACTCCCTGAACTGGCAACAAAAGAGGATCTGGGAAAAATGAAATCAGAAATAATT
>NW_004624823.1:2545076-2737825 GCF_000247695.1 Heterocephalus glaber | reverse complement strand
TCCAATGGGCATGACAAGAAATTAAATGCAAAGGGGGAGAATCCAACAAAAATAAAAACTCATGACAATGATAAGTCAATACATATGAGTTATAACCATCAATGTTAATGGTCTTCATTCACCAATCAAAAGAATCAGATTGGCAGAATGGGTGAAGAAGCAAGATCCAACAATATGCTGCATACAAGAAACACACTTAATTTAAAAAGAAACTTGTAGACTGTTTAAAGGGTGGAAAACAGTACTCCATGCGACGGGAACCCAAAAAAAAGCAGGAGTAGCTGTCCTCTTTGCAGATTAAGTGGATTTCAAACCACAATCTGAAACACTTCTGCTCCCAAGAATTTCAGATAAGGGACAGTCAACCTGTATGTACTAATCTATTGTGAACATGTGTTTTCATTTCTCTTAAGTAAAAATTTAAGAACAGCTCTGTTGGTTCTTAACAGTAATACAAGAAATTTCTATATTGTTTTCCAAAATGGTTTTATCATTTTACATTCACATTAGCAGTATTGGAAAGTTCTAACTGGTTCACACCTAAGCTGACATTTGTTCTTTTAAAACCTTTAACTTAATCTCCCTAATGAGTGTAGAATACGATCCTGTTATTGTACTGATTAGTATTTTTCTGATTCTAGTGTTGCACATCTTTCCTTGTGCTGTACTGGCTATTTATCATCTTCTTGTATCTACTTTTTAACTGGGTTGTCTATTAATGAACTGCAAGAGTTCTTTATGTATTCTGGTTATGGGTTATACGTATTATAAATATGTTATGGTTAAGGAATACTTTTCATTTTCTTGACTATGTCTTTTAAAGTTCTAAATTTTGATGGAATCTCATTTATCAATTTTTTTCTTTTATACATCATGTTTTATTTTTCATATGCTAGGAAGTTCTTGCCTACCCTAAATTCATGGACATTTTCTCTTATAATTTCTTTTTAAAGTTTTATAGTTTTAGTCTTTCATATTTAGGTTCATAGATCCTTGCAAGTTATTTTTACTTATGGAAATAAAGGGCGGAGGTTAATTTTTTACATACAGATATCAGGTGTTCTAGTACCATTTGTTGAAAACATCTTTTCCTCCACTCTTGAGTTGAGTTTATATTCTATAAAATGTTAGTGTTAAATAATCTTTCAAATATCAGTGGACCATATATGTATGGTTCTATTTCTAGATTCTCTGTTTTATTCCATTGATCTATATGTCTTGCCTTACGCCAACATTGCCTTGATTATTGTAGCTATAGAAGAAGTCTTAAAATTAGGTAACAAATGTCTTCCAACACTGTTTTTTTTCCTCTTTACTTTTCCAGGTCCTTTGTACTCCTACATAACTTTTAAATTTCAATATCCAATTCTTCATTTATAGCAAGTATACATAGACCTGAATTTATATATATATACACCTTGTGTTTTCTAATCCTGCTAAATTCAAGTACAAATTCTAGGGGCTCCTAGAGATTTCTTAGTATTTTCTCTGTAGATGATCATTTCATCTACATATAAAGATTTTACTTCTACCTTGCCAATCCTATGCAATTTGTTTCTTTTTATTGCCAGACTATTTTGGTTTGGGCCTATACTTCAAAGTTTAATGGACAGGCATATCTTCCCTTGTTCCCCATCTTAGGGAGAAAGCATTGTATCTTTTCCATTCATATAAAGTGTTTTTGCTGGAAGTATGGAGTACATGACTTTGTTCTGTTGAGAAGGCTCTGTTCTACTTCTAGTCTCCTGATAGCTTTTACCATGAACAGCTGTAGAATTTAGTCAAATACTTTTTCTGCAACTACTGATAGGATCATATGGCTTTTTCCTTTCCTCTGTTAAAATGATGACTTATGGGGGTTAATCTTCCAATGCTGAACCAACACTGCCATCCCTATAATAAAACCACTTTCTACATACTGCCAGATCTGACTTGTAATAGTTTCTTTTGTTAGGCAAATTTTTATTTATACTCATACTTTTCTCTTCTATTATCTTTATCCAGTTTTAGGATTAGCACAATGTAGATTTGCTAAAATGAGGGGAGAATTGTTCCTTCTTTTTTCTGCTTTAAATGTTTGATATAATTTATCAGTTAAAATGTATATAAGCCTGTTGTTCTCATATAGGTAGGTTTTCAAGCTAGGAATATACTTTCTTTAATAGGTGCTATTTAAATTTTATATTTCTTCCAGAGTCAGTTTCATTAATTTGTCTTCCAAGGTACTTCTTAGAGGTTGTCAAATTTATTTCAAAAAAGATTTTTGTAATATGCTTTCTATATACTTTTAAATTCTGCAAAATCTGTGATAATGTCCTCCACATTTTGATGTTGTAATTTTTAAAAAATGTATGATTGATATTGTATAATAGGAAGAAAAGGACTAAAGGAGTAGGGGAAGTGGGAGAGGTAGGGGAAAGGAAAGAAGGGAAAAGAAAAAAATATGAGAAAAGGAAAAAAAATGAAAACTAAGTCTTTGCAAATAGGGAAGGGTGGGGGGGGTGAAGGGAGGGCAAGGGAATGGGGAAAGTATAAGAACCGAGATACTCATGTGATGGTACAAGATCCCAATGATGAATGTACCTGTATTTTATAACTAAAATGTACCAATAAACTTAATAGAAAAAAAATAAAAAATGAAGTTTATAATAGGACCCTAATTTTTTGGGGGGTGTTATGTGGGATCGAACTCAGGACCTTGTGCTTGCAAGGCAGGTGCCAGAACCACTGAGCTAAATCCCTGGCCCCGTTGGACCCTAATTTTATAACTGTGTGTGTGTGTTACTTTTCTCTCATTGCTGAGACAAAATATCCAACACCCAACGTTAGAGGGGAACGGGTTTATTTGGCTTACAGTTCCTAGGGGTTTCAGTCCATAATCAGCTGGCTCCAAAGCAGGGATGGCAAACAGGCCTCACAGAGGAGAAACAACAGGGCGTGCACAAGGTAGCAAAGGCAACAAGGGAGTTTAACAGCATTTTTCTGCCCCTTTTATCATATTCAGACTACTAGGGTTAGGGCGGTATCAAACCAGCCATTCACCTGTAGTGGTTTAGTAATCACACCCCCTTAACCCCAGCATCACACATTCCAGATGCAACTACCTCTGGAAAGGAAAGTCCCACCTCATCCCCATGAGGCTTTGGGGGGACGTCTAAACACAAGCCATAACCTTGTGTATGTATATATTTAAATGTATATTTAAGAAAAGGGTCTGAGGTTTTGAACTCAGTGTTACTAGTGATTCTCTTTGGGTACAGTAAGTTTAAAAACTTATTTTCTTATTCATGTTTTTCTGTATTTCCTACATTTTTTGCATTAAGAAGATAATGTTTAGGAAAAATTGAAACTACTTTCATTCTATGAAAAAATTCTTCCAGCATGTTGACGCTTGTCTATAATCCCAGCATTCTGGAAAGGTGAAGGCAGGAAGATTGCAAGGTCAAGCCCCGGGCTGGGCAGTTCAGCAGTTTATTGAGACCTTGTCTCAAAATAAAAAGTTAAAAAAGAGTTAGGGATGTAGTTCAGTGAAAAGGCCCTACGTTCAATCCCCAATACTCCAAAAACCAAAACCAAAAACAAAAACAACAAAAAACAACCCCAAAACCAAAAGCCTGTTATGAGAATGTTATGGGTTTGAAGACTATTAGGTAGTTACTAAGATTACCAGCATTATTCCATATTAGAACTTTTTAAAATTACCATTGGTATCTTCATGATAAAGTCCTAGTCTCGAGGGAACATTTATAAGCTATGTGAAGTACTCCTGTAGCCTTCCTAAATAAAACAAAACAGCACACATACAGAGAGCCCATGAGAAATTAAAGTGTATCTTTTTTCAGCTCTTTCTAAACCACTATATGCAATGCCAAGAGCTTAAAATACATGTTCTTCTACACTAATGGGACTTGGCTAATGCACTGAAAGATTTTAGTCTCAAAAAGATCTCTTCATTTTCTTGGCCAAAAATTGTATTATTAGAGAATTCAAGAACATCTTAAGAGAAGCAGATGTTGAGTGCTACACTACCCCCTCTCTCCAGTAAATTGCTAGCACATAATTTTTTGTTATTTCTTTCAAAGTTGCTTTGGAATATCTCTTATTTTTGTCATAGGTCCTGGATTTAGTATTTGGTCACCTGCAAGCCATGTTGTATGTATGTTTTGTGTTGGATCTTGGTTCCTCTTAATATGATGGCAGCAATTAAAGTAAAGAAGTCTCAAAGTAGATCTCAATTTGGAACCATCACAATTCCCATTTCCAAGTGCTCAGTTTGGTTCTTAGTCGGATGATACAGGAATTTATTGATTTTATTTTTAAATAAAACATTACTAATTTCAAAAACCAGAATGAAAGGATATTTTCTCTTAAAAACTGAAAAAGCTAATATATGTATATATTATATATATATATATTGCTTTCCTAAAAAGATGTAAAATAATTTTAGATTATATTAACCCTAATATAATTTTTTTGAGACAGCATCTTGCTGGGTACTCCATGCTGGCCTGAAACTTGCTATGTAGCTCAGGCTGCCTTGGACTTACAATCCTCCTGCCTCAGCCTCCTGAATGCTAGGATTGGAGCTATACATCACCACACCTGGCCAATTCTAATGTGATTCTAGTTGGGATGGTATTAAAATTGTGTGTTAATTTAGGCATAATGGACCCCTCTATCATATGGAGCCTCCTTTTACCTGAGCATGGTATATCTTTCCATTTACATAACTCTTAAAATGCTTTTCAGTAGAGTTTTGTAATTTTTCTCTGTAAAATCTTGATAGATTTGTTCCCAGATACCTTGTTTTCTGGTATTATTAAAATAATAGCTTTAATTGCATTTTCTGTTTCTGTTCATGTGTAGGAATGCCACTGAATTCTGTACACTGATTTGGAATCTTGTTAAAGGTTCATTAATTTAAACAAATTGGTTTGCTATGAAAACAATTAAAAAATTTTTTTACCTCTTCCTTTCCAATTCCTGTACCGTCCTTTTCTTTTTTCCCTCTTACTTACATAATGCTGAATTTTAGTGGTGATGGCAAACATTTTTTCTTGTTCTTGATTTTAAGGGAACGATTTTAACATTTCACCCCAAAGTGTATTTGATGTAGGTTTTCTCTTTTATAGATCTTTGTTTACTGAGATAGTTCCATGAATTATGATTGAATTTTTAAATTTAGTGACACAATCATTTTTTCCTCCTTTAATTTTGTAAAGGAGATTTTCTATTATTAAAAGCCACCCTTGGGCTGGGGATTTAGCTCAGTGGTGCTGCACTTGTCTCGTAAATGCAAGGTCCTGAGTTCAATCCCTGGTACCAAAAAAAAAAAAAAGCCAAGCTTATGCTTTTGGAATATACTCATCTTTGTCATTGTGTAATTGATAGCAATATTTAGCACTTATAGCAGACATTATAAAAATATTATGTAGTGGACTTTTTATAAAAGTGTATTTTAGAAGTATCAGCCTTCTTTCTCCCTACCCTTTTTTGGTTTTGTTGGATTACGTATTTCATAAGCACAGAAAAATGTCAGCTCAATTGTGTTGTTTATCTTGATGGATCCATGAATACTAGTTACTAGCATCTCATTTTTTAAAATTTCCAATTTACTGTATTACTGAAGGAAAGAATTCATGAGGGGCCAGCATAGAGGGAGGAGTGACAGTGATTTTCTTTCCTATCAGTCCTTCCTGCCACTTCTTCCTAACAGTTCCTTTGGGGATCTGAATTATGCCAGGAGCAAGTACCATTATAGTTTTTGTTCAAGGTTTGTTTTTAAGCATTAGTTTTGTGCCGTTGACGGAGGTTGCATACTTCAATGATACCGGTGGTCAGGACACTATCATGGCTGCACAGGCTGCTGGCTGAGGTCTGTGTGCTCCATGTTTGGGCTGTGCTTTTGGGGGAGGTAGCATAATAGGATAAATGGTGCTTAGCTTCTTACCCTTCTAAGCCATATCACCTTGGGCATAGCACATAACCTCTGCCACCTCGGTTCCCTTCTCTGCAAAACTGGAGGAAGCTTAGATCATCAGTGGGACTGTGCCTGGCATGAGTGAGCACTCTAAGGTTATTTTCACTGTCGTCTCTGTCATCCCAGCAGTAGCAGTGCTTTACTGCCGATGCCACTACAGGTTGAGTATCACGTGGATTAAAAAAAAAATGCTTGAGACAAGAAGTGTTTT
Source organism: Heterocephalus glaber (assembly GCF_000247695.1). Next base: position 2,731,634 of record NW_004624823.1, on the reverse strand, counting down.
GGATTTGGAAGCTTTCAAATGTTGGCATATATATAGTGAGACATCTTGGAGACTTAAGTGTAAACATGAAATTCATTTGTGTTTCATATACACTTACACACATAGCCTGAATATAATTTTAGGTTATATTTGTGCTGCACCAGTGCTTTATGATCTATCACATGAGGTGCAATGTGGAATTTTCCATGTTAGTGCTCAAAAGTGTCCGATTTTGGAGCATTTCAAATATCAGATTTTCAGTTAGGGAAGCTCAATCTGTACTATTACAACACTACTGAAAAAGTTTTTCCAGGTTCTACTTCCCCTCTTCGGAATGTATTATATTATGGAAAGTATGTTTTGGAATATTTTGTATTCTGAGCCAACACCATTATTATCCAGCCAGTAGCCCAGGAGGGGTTATGGTGTGCAGACCCTGGGCTGGGCCATGAGCCCCAAGATGAATATGTCTGTAGCTTCCTGCTCTTGAGGAGCCCTCAGTCCTGAGGTTGGGGTGCAGAGAAGTTGATGAGTAAAAAGGACTAATTCTTTCTCAGAGACCATCAAAATTCAAGTGACCCAGGTCTTTCTTTCTCAGATTCTTTAATTCCCCATAAGAAAATACTAAACCAACATTTTGAAGAATGTTGCTGCTAAGGTTTCTGATAAGGGATTAGAGGATTTGAAGCATAGCAAATGTACACATAATGTACAGTGCACAGTGCACATAATGATGGCTCTGTGGTGAGAGTTTGCATTTATAACTGTGGTTCTATAAGATTATAATGGAGCTGAAAAACCCCTGTCACCCGGTGACATCATAGCTGCCTTAACCTCCTACACTGCTCATATTTGTAGTGACGTCACCCGGTGACATCATAGCTGCCTTAACCTCCTACACTGCTCATATTTGTAGTGACGTTGGTGTAAACAAACCTTCTGTGATGGCAGTCATAGACAAGTGTAACACGTGTAATTATGTACAATGCGTAACATTTGACACAGAGAAGTGACTTGTTACTGGCTAGTGCATTCACTCTAGTGTACTTTTACCTTTATTTTTAGAATGCACACCCTCTAGTTGACTGTTAAACGGTATACTGTGTTACCCCAGCAGCAGGTTTGTGCTTCTGTTTGCTGCATCTCTTGGTTGCATGGATTGACTTGTGACATGTGATTGACTTGTGCGATGGAGGTTGGAGCAAGTGCATGCTGTGATGTCTGCACCGTGACAAGTCCCTCTGCAACACACTTCTCAAAACACATCCCTGTGACATGATGCGTGATGATATAATGTCAGGTAGGAATAAGAACAGGGAACAGAGAAATGGAGAGAGGAACGGAGCGTGACTGCAGCACCCTGAAGCAAATTCTGCCATCCCAATTTCAGTGCCAAGGACACTGAGGCAGGCAGGCCAGCAGCCAGAGTGCCCAGGTGGCCCTCGATGGAATACAGCTTCTTAGCCAGGTTGGACTTGAAGCACATGCTGGGGGGCCCATCATGTAGCTGGGACTTGGGGGACAGTTTAGCATCTGCACCTAGGTGAGACCCGGGGTCTCTCAGGGGACTCCATATGTGAAAAGAATTAAATCTTAGTGGCATAAAGCTCTCCTTAAGTCTATCTTCATTTATGTTGGGAACACAACAGCTGAATTTTACCATGACTCCTTGGTCTGTACTGCCAAGTGTAACTGATGAAAGAAAAGAACTGCATTCAGTTCCACCATGGCACAAGGTGCATGGGATTGACCAGTTCCCGGTTTCTGTATGAGATTCAGGGATGGTGGCAAGAACACAGGCTCTGGGCTCTGTCTCATTGGGTGGGAATACTGAGTCTCCTGCTCACTGGCATCTGGACATGGGCAGCTCAGCCTCTGTGGGTCTAAGTCCCCACCAACCCTTGTCAAATGGGACCAATCCTACTTCATAAAGTGCTGGTGTGAAGAGCATGTGGGATGCTGCAGGCAATGATGGAAACCAGAAAGTGCTCAGTAAATGCAACTCTGTGTGTTGGTCTTGCTGGTGGCATTCAGAGACTATGCATGATCTAGTATCAGACCCATGCTATGGAGAAAGCCTCAGAAATCTCACACTTACAAGTTTACACACTGTGAACAGCCTGGCAGCCGGGCTCCCTGGATGGCATGCTTCTTTCTGAGCTCACCATGTTCGAAATGTTGTCTCTCCATTTTGGATGCTGGTGCAGACAGCAGAATATGGAACCAGTCAGACTCTTCATCATGACAGCGGTCCAGAGCCAGGATCCAATCATCCAGTTGACAAAGAGCTTGATACAGAGAGTGGTGAACAGCTGTTCCCCATCTCCAGTGAGCATCAAGCAGGCGGAAATGGGTTTAAGCTGTGTGAAGGATGGGGTTATTTATGGCAGAATTTCCTGATGGTGAAAGTTGCCCAACATTAGGACTAGATTACAGAGGGAGGCTGGAGAATTCCTATCTGTGGAGACTTTGAAAACATGTTCTCTTTTGTGAGATTACTATAGGCACTGTCTTCCAACCATGCTCTGTCTTGTCTCCCTCCCCTTCTATGCATATGGTGCTTGTAACTAAATGAACCTTCTCTAAAAGACTAGGGGGAGGGAGGCTGGTGTGCAGAAAGGGAAGGAGGGTCTCAGCAAACTTTCTAAATCATCCACTGTTTGATTCTTCCAATGCGGGCTTTGGTATTTTGGCTGAGGACACACAAATACAAATTGAGCTAGCTAGCACCTAGGATTGAAAAGCCCACTTCAGCTGGGCGAAAAGCAAAACAAAACCAGCCAAGATTGATCTTTGATGAACATGATTTGCATATGTTCATCCCTTCTCTCTCTCTCTCTCTCTCTCTCTCTCTCTATGCTGGGAATTGAACTCGGGGCCTTGTGTGTGTTAAGCAAGTACTCCATGTGTCCCCAGCCTCATTCATGCCCCAATCTAAAAGGTGTAGTGGCCCTTATTATACCAGCCAGTTCTTGTCATGAGCCCTGTGGGAATGCATGCTGTTACCAGAGTGCAATTTTCAGGGGGAATATGAAGTCTGGAGAATTTTAAGATTTTGGCAACTAATTTTTTAAAAGCCAGTTACATGTGTGTCAAGTGAGCCGTGGACCTAGTTTTCATAACTCTATGTACTGAATGCTCTGGCCCCATCAGCACAGGATGAGCAACCCATCCAAGCTGAAACACAGAACTGGGCAGCAGATTCTTCCTTTAAGATTAGGACCTCTATATGTGTGGACTGAGCCATAAAAAAATTGCCATTTGCAGATCAAAAATAACCAAGATTGTCAATTTTTATATGCTTCGATCTAAAATGTGCAGACTTAAGAACAATAAGAATATAAAATATATACTGGGTTCTCCCCTGCATCAAGGAAGCTTTTGCCTCCTCAGAGATGGGGAAAACACTCACTATTGCTCTGGCACCCTGAGTTATTTGCCAGCAAGCTGTGCCTGGCACATGGAAATGACATAAGCAAATGCTTGGATAGCATTCATTGTCCCATTCGTACTAGGCGATTTAGAGTCTGCTCTTCCCAGGGCTAAGTGGCTTTAAGATCCTTGAAGCTCTTTCACAGCAGCCGAAGTATCTGTAGAAACCTCACAAAGAGATCAACCTTTCTTTTTTGTCTCTTTCTTTCTTCCACCTTAGTCATAGGTCACTGATTTCTATAAGTACCACTAGTTTGACATTAACAGGGTATAGCTAAGAATGAAACAGATGTTATCCACAGTCAAAGGCAGGAAGAGCTTCCATTCAACTGGCATCCACAACCACCATGATTCAGGTGGAAATCAGATTGCTTACTGATGATGCCATTCTCTTAAATTGGTCATCGGAGGAGATGTGCCTGGCTGACCTCCTCATAGGAACCTGGAGGGCAGGATCTACCTGCTACTATATCTTCTCCTGGGATGCGGGAGGAAAGGGTAACTGGGAACAATGATATGTCAACTTGAATGGGTCAAGAAACACCTAGGTTTATCTGTGGATGACTGACACATAGGCTAGAAAACAGAGACAAGACTCGACCCAGACGTAGGTGGCATCAACCAGTAGGCTTGTAGCTGGGACAGAGAAAAAGGGAAAGGAGGAAGAAGTGTTCCCGGAAGAGCACCAGTCTTCAACATCACCACTGGACATTGGCCTCCTGTTTCTTTGCCTACAGATGCAGACTTGCACCAGTGACTCTCTGTGAGCTTCCAGACCTTCAGTCTTGGACCGGTGCTGGATCTCTGATTTCTTGTTCTACAGCCTTCATCTTCTTGGACCTCTGGATCCTCCCAATCACCAGCACGCAGATGGCCATTGTGGACTCTCCCACCTCAGATCCTGGAAGCCTACATAATAAATCCCCTTGCATAATTATGCATGTATTTTTTACTGATTCCGTTCCTATGGAGAAAGCCAATATAGGGGCCAATCTTCTGTCATATTTGAGGAAAAAGATATGAGAAGAACTTCATCATTCTGGTTTTCTCATTTGTCGTAGAACCTAAACTCTGATGAAAGTATTTCTCCAGTTCTGAAAGCTTTCTTGATGAATAGGGTAATGATAGCTTCCTTCCTTCCTTCCTTCCTTCCTTCCTTCCTTCCTTCCTTCCTTCCTTTCTTTCTCTCTCTCTCTTAATATTTAAGATTATTCCATATTGATCTATAAATATCAACTCTATATTGAGATATAAATACTATGTATTTCCTTCACAATGGACTATATCAAAAATGTATTTTGGCCAAGTGTGTATGCATTCTTATTCTTTTAGTTAATTAGAATTCCAACATTTCATTGGGTTTTTCTCCCCTTCCACAAAGAGCTGAGGAGGACTCCACCCCAGTGGTCTTGGTGGATGCTGGCATCCAGACATACCCTTCCTGGTCAGACTCTGCACACAGACAGCAAGGGGATGTGTGCCACGCTCCTGTGCTGCAAGGGGAAACTTGTCCTAGGAGAATGTGCAGGATGAAGGATAGTGTTCAGGGCTAGCACAGCTCCACTTTGTGTACATTCTGAAGTGTGCTGCTCTGAAAGACCCTTCCAAATCCACATTCAGAATAATCTCTCCTTAGTGGGGACCACAGAGATTTCACAGATATGGTGGAAGGGAGGCCTCTAAGCATGTGGGGACTTGCTCCTGGGGAACTGAGCTTCGTAGACTTCACAGCCAAGCTTTTTTGCTGGGCTATCTGGAAACTCAGGAAGACTGAGCCTCATCAACTCCTCTGAAATCCAGGCAACTGAAGAAACAGTGGAGGAATTGGTTGATTGATTGATTGATTAACTTTTTGAAGCAGAAACTTGCTCTAGAATCCAGCTGGGCTTGAACTCTCTACGTAGCCCAGTCTGGGCTCAAACTTGTGATCCTCCCACCCTAACCTCCCAAGTGCTGGAATTACAGGCATGAGCTTTTTACAAATGGACCAATTTGGGCTTCACTACATATCTTGTAGATCAGATTCTAGGAATGGGGTCAAGGCCTAAGTATCTTCCAAGTCTACCTGGGTGGCCAGTAAGAAGCCTGGATGGCCACCTTCCAGCCAGTGTGTGTCGATGGTGGAGTCACTCTCATCTCTTTCTCTTCATTTCACAAGTGTTTCCTGGATGCTTATTCTATGGTGGGTAGAGAAATGGCCATTGTGCTGGATTCCAAGGATTCTGTAGAAACAAGGTAGTTGAGATCCCTGCCTTCCACAGCCAGCTGTCTGGCTCGGACAAACTCACAGTATGAAAATAAGAGGAGCTCACGTGTGATGTAAACAATGAAGAAGACGAAGTGAGATTCATCCCAGGGATGCAGGGATGGTTCAACATACAGAAATCAATCAATGTAATACACTGTATCAATAGAGCCAAGGACAAAGACCATATGATCATCTCAAAAGATGCAGAAAAGCATTTGAGAAAATCCAACATGCATTTATGATAAAAACCCTACAAAAAATCAGAATAGACGGTCTCTACCTCAATCTGATAAAAGCCATCTATGAAAAGCCAACAGCCGATATCATACTAAATGGTCAAAAACTGAAATCCTTCACACTAAAATCAGGAACAAGACAAGGATGTCCACTATCACCACTCCTGTTCAATATAGTTTTGGGAACATTAACCACAGCAATTAGACAAGAGAAAGAAATAAAAGGAATAAAGATAGGAAATGAAGATGTCAAATTGTCATTATTTGCAGATGACATGATACTCTATATCAAAGATCCCAAGTACTCCACCAAAAGTCTTCTAGACTTAATAACCAAATACAGTTGAGTACCTGGTTACAAGGTCAACACACAAAAATCAATAGTTTTCCTCTACATGAACAACAGATTCACTGAGAGAAAAATAGGGCAAACAATTCCTTTCACAATAGCACCCAAGAAACTGAAATACCTAGGAATCAACCTAACAAAAGAAATCAAAGACTTCTTCTCTGAAAACTATACCACTTTGAAAAAAGAAATTGAAGAGGATGTCCGAAAATGGAAAGACATCCCTTGCTCCTGGGTAGGAAGGATCAACATAGTGAAAATGGCCTTACTTCCAAAATTGCTATATAGATTCAATGCAATCCCATTTGAAATCCCAGCAGCATACTTCATGGACCTCGAGAAAACAATCCAAAAATTCATTTGGAACAAGAAGAGACCCAGAGTAGCAAAAGCAATTCTAGGTAACAGAGACGTGGCAGGTTGTATTACAACCCCCAACTTGAAACTATACTACAAAGCTACTGTGATAAAAGCAGCATGATTAGAAGATGCAGATTAGAAGATGCAGAAACAACTCCAGACACACTCAGCCACCTCATCTTCGACAAAGGAGCCACACACCCTCACTGGAGGAAAGATAGCCCCTTTAATAAATGGTGCTGGAGAAACTGGATTTCAACTTGCTGAAGACTAAAACTAGACCTATATTTCTCACCGTGCACTAAACTAAAATCTAAATGGATTAAAGATCTCAATATTAAAACAGAAACGCTGAACCAGCTGAAACAGAAGTTAGGTAGAACTCTTGCAGACATTGGTATAGGAAAAGATTTTATGAACAAAACCTCAGTTGCCCGTGAACTAGCACAAATAGTCAACAAGTGGGATCTCTTCTCACTAAAAAGCTTCTGCACAGCAAGAGAAACCACCAGCAGTGTGAAGAGACAACCCACAATGTGGGAAAAAATCTTCACCTGCTCTTCCTCAGACAAAGGTCTGTTATCGCGAATCTATAAAGAACTAAAAAAAAATCAGACCTCCCAAATTTAAAGACCCAATCCAAAACTGGGCATTTGAAATGAACAGACATTTCTCAGACAAAGAAGTAGAAATAGCAAATAAACATATGAAAAAATGTTCAACATCCCTGGTCATTCGAGAAATGCAAATGAAAACAATGCTGAGATTCCACCTCACTCCAAAAAGAATGGCTGCTATCATGAAATCAACCAATAACAAATGCTGGCAGTGCTGTGGGAAAAGAGGAACCCTGCTCCACTGCTGGTGGGAGTGTAGACTGGTGGAACCACTGTGGAAATCAGTATGGAGCTACCTCAAAGAACTAGGACCAGAAGTCCCATTTGACCTAGCTATTCCCCTGCTGGGTATCTTCCCCAAAGAATTAAAAGGATCATACCACAGTCACAGTGATACATGTGCATCCATGTTCATAGCAGCACAGTTTGTAATAGCTAAAACTTGGATACAGCCAAAATGCCCATCAACTGGAGACTGGATAAAGTAGCTGTGGTTTTTTTTAAATAAAATGGAGTACTACTCTGCCATAAAAAATGAGAAATTAGAGACATTTATAGCTAAATGGATGCACATTGAGGCAATACTCTTAAGTGAAATAAATAGGACACATATGTGTAAATGCTGAATAGTTTCTCTAGTGTGAGAAACTGAAAGTGTAAATAAGGACTAATAGGCATAATAGATAATGTGAAATAGGAAGAAAAGGGGCAAAGGGGAAGTGGGAGAGGTAGGGGAAAGGAAAGAAGGGAATGGAATTAATATGAGAAAATGAAAAAAAGGAACCAAAGTCTTTGTACATAGGGAGGGATGGAGGGGTTGAAGGAAGGGCAGGGGGAGGGGAAAAAAATAAGAACCAAGAGATTATGTAAAGGTGCATATCTCCAGTGATGAATGTTATTATATTGTACACCTAAAATGTACCAATAAAAGGATATACAAAAAAAAAGAACTATCACACTAAACCATATTCTCTTTAAAAAAAAAACAAAAAAAAAACAACTAAAAAGCTCTGGGGATGTAGCTCAGTGCAAAGGGATTGGGGTTCGATGTCCCATACGGGGTTGCGAGTCTCATGTTCAGTACATCCAGTACAGTACAACTTTTCTACCACGATGGGTGTGTTGTGCATTGCACTGTCCAAATTAGTAGCCACTGGCCACATGTGACTGGTGAACACTTGACATGTGACCAGTGTGACAGAGGAACTGGCTTTCTTTTATTTAATTAAATTTATATTCATATAGTCACATATGGCTACCATATTGAACAGCAAAGGTCTTACAGCAACTTCCAAATCCAGTCTTATCTCAGATCATTTTTCCCATCTCTCCTACCTCCCCAGTTTCAAAAATGTTTGAAATTTTAAAGCGTGCGCTCTACAAATTGTCATCTTTAAATGTATTCCTCATTGCAAAGAAAAAGGCTGAGAGTTCCCACAAGGCATCCAGATGCCAGGGGACAGGAAATAAGTCCCACTGGGAGTTAGTCCCGTGGGCACCGGCACGCGTGACCCTGTGTGCTTATGAGAGGACGGGGACCTGTGGTGAGCCTGGCCACACCTTCCCACCTCACAAGGGGTGAAAATGGTTCCCAAGGCAGAGTATTTCGAGAGAGCACAAAGCAAGGATGTTTCTGCTGCCCACGTTGTGGGTTCCATGCGACGACAAGAGCAAAATTGTCCCTTCTGGGTCCTGTCACCAAACTATTAGTTAAGAAGAATCAAAGACCCATGAAATCCTCTTTAAACTCCCCTGTTTCCACTCTTCCCCCCACCCCAGTTCCATTTGAGCCGCTTCTGCTATTAAAAAAGCAGTCTTCAGAGAGCTGCTGGTTTTTTTCTAGAGGATTTGCTCTTCCATTCTTCAGAAGAATAAAAGCAGCCTGGGAGGAGCCTTCAACGGTATTAATGTTGTAAACTATTCTGCGGTTTTTCTCATTGTTCTTCACTTCCTGTTTAGTTTTCTTAGACTACCACATTTTGCAAATATGAGGCATACATGAAGGCAGACATAGTTAAGATGCTTCTTGTCCTAAAACTTCCTGTACTGTTTGGGGGCAAAAAATAAATCCTTGCTATTTATTATGTATGAAGTTATGAAAAGACGAGATGGCCTATAATGAACAATGAATATAATATTTATCTATAAAATGGGGGATGTTTAGGAGAAGACCAAGAATGTTCACTTTTTCTCTGATAAACTTAGAAGAAAAAAATCCAGTCAGACTGACCTCTAAAATTTCAGGGTTTTAGAGTAAATGCACAGTGTAGACTGAGATCCCACGGATCAAAACACTGAAGTTATTTACTGAGCTGGAGATTATATATATCCTGAAAAGCTAGGTTCAAGTTTGGAATCCCCAGACTGCTGCGTTTCACATGGGAATGTGGCAGAGTGCAGGAGGCAGGAGGTGCCCATCTGGGGCCTGGCAAGAGACGCGTGTGTCCAGGCTCTCTGTGGCCCAGCCTCAGGTCTAGGGAGCTGCCTGCTGGTGCCCTCCTAGAGACAACCCACCTGGGGAGAGACCAGCACGGGCTGCAGATGCCGGCTTGGGCATTAGGCAGGGGACGCTGGGGTGCCAGACGCTCGGAGAAGGCCTAGGAAACGGGCACCTCCGTGCTTTGGCAAGGACCACAGAGGGACCTGCTCTGGGAGCAGGGTGAGCGTGGGGCATCTAGGACAGAGTTCAGGTCACGGACCCTGCTTTGTGGGTTGGGCTTGGAGCAGTGTGGAACCTCTTCTGTTTTAGGAGCCAACATCCACTGCAGCGCTTCTCTGTGGAAACAAACTCTGCTCCTTCGCTTTCTCTTTAAACCTCCCCAGGCAGGGACAATGGAACCGGCACTTGTCAGAGTCACCCTTAGTGCGTGACTTGACAGGTGGTCTCTTGAATAGTCAACTTTCAGTTTGCTATTTCTGAGGCTTTGTGTTTTCAGCTCGATGGGGGCGGGGAGGGGGAGACCACTAACCACCACCACAATCAATGTTAGAACATTTTCATCTCACCCAAAAGAAATCCGGACCCATTAGCGTTCACTCTCTTTCTTCCCGCCTCACCTCCACCTGCAAACGGCCACCATCTGGAGATTTTCCTGGTCCCCACGCAGCGCTTCTGCACTCAAAGCCCTTCCCTGGGCCCGTGCACACTCATAAATGGAAAGGGAAAGTCTCGGCACACTTGAATGCCTTCCTCCCATTCTCGGTAGACGTAGCTGATGCTGCTCGAGCTTTCAATTTCTCAGAATTTAATGTGCAGGAGAATCACCATGGAAACCTTGTGAAAATTCCCAGGGATTCTGCAGATCTGGGTGGGGCCTGAAGTTCTGAGCTTCTAGATGATGCCCGGGCTGCTAGTATGGAGACCACATTTCAAAGGTCAGAGATGGCAGAATTGTTATTTTAATCCAGAGTGGATCCACTTCAGACAGTTTGTCAAGGAGATTTAGAGAAAGGAGTTCTTGGGCAACTGGAGGGGGCTTTGCATACTTGGACCTCTGTCTGCCATTCTGAAATGAGAGTTATGAGAACTCCAAACATTCCTTTCTGGTGTTCAAGCCTACAGGCTTCCTAGTTTATTGTCCCCCTGTAAGCAGAGGCATGGCAGAATATCTAGCTTCATCCACTTCCCTTCCTTAATAAGGCTGCAAAACCAACTTTCTCTGACCACTCCTGAAACATCAGGGTCATTGGCTCTGGCCACACAGCACTTTCTGGAAACTGTCTTCTTGCAAAAGAAATGAGAGCTGCATTCTCCATGCTTTGACATTTCTACGCGCACTGCTTCTGTAGGTGCAGGGATGGCAATCCCTGTTTATAGAGGAAGAATCTGAAGCACGCAAGAACCGAGAGCCCCTGGCTGGATTTCGGGTGGGTTGTTGTACAGTCTGTGGCTTTCAGTTGCCATTCATGGAAGAAAGGCACACTTTCTCTGGGTTTCATCAACTTGTTTTTGTTCCTGTGGTTTCTTGCTAAATGACTGTATCATCAGATCCCACATGGCAGAGGCAGGGCCAAACGCAGAAGCTGGGCTCTGCTTGTCTCCTCCGATGGCTGCCAGAGTCCCCGAGCACCCAGCTTTGATGTCAGGTGTGAAGCAGGGACTTAAGGAGGAGCTGATGAGTCTACTGGGCCCCATAGCTGAGGCCATGTGTGTGGCGCATTCTCGAAGGACCCAGTGTAAGAAGTGGGCAGATGGTAGCACATCTGTGACCTCTCAAGACATTCAGATCTTTAAAAGAAGGGAAATCACTGAAAAAGGAGAAGAATTTGAGGATAGTCGTGGCATCTACAGCAGAGCATCTCTGACTGTGCCACTTGCTAGCTCGGGCACCTCCAGTAGGTCTTCATTACCCACAGATTCAATCCCACCTTTTTACTCTAGCTAGGGTCAGGACTCCTTCCTGGGCTGTGGTCCCTCTTTCTAGCCTTGCTGCCTTCAATTGTCATGCTAAGTGTCTTCCACTCCCTCTTTGTTGTTCTGGACTGTGTACTGGCCTGAGAACATTGCAGTAGCTTCCATGGCTCTCCTTGTACTGCTCTCTTCAGCTACAGTGTCCTTCTTCCCTTTCCCTTTCCATTAAAGTTGGAGTCACATCTGTAATCCCAGCACTGAGGGAGGCTGGGGCAAGAGGATTCCAAGTTTGAGTCCCACCTGAACAATCAAGATAAAAAATAAAAAGGGCTGGGGATACATAGCTCAGTGGGAAGGCTCTGGGTTCAGTCTCCAGTACTAACTAAAAGTAACTAACTAACTAAATAAATACATAAATAGTATGTATGTCACAGTAATTCTTCCAGGATGAATTACTTGCTTTCTCCTCCCTCCTAATCTTATTGGTTCAATTCTTAATTTTCTTTCTTTCTTTCTCCTCTCTGAATTTCCCTATAACTGAATATTCTTCTGCCATTTTCTTATGTTTTACACAGCTAGTAAGAGAAATACAAATGCAAACACTATTGAGCACACGTTGTATGATATGGTATGATGTGGTTTACATACAAGGTATGACCAAAAATACAGTGAATGTCAATTTTTAAAAAATGTATTAGAGTAAAAGTCACATTGCCATTAATCTCCCTGAAAATACCCCAACTATACTTGAACATACTTATCCCATCATTCTTGCCACTTTCTGAAGCAGTTCTAGAAGTCCTCTTTCATAAGTGTCTTTAGTTGCACTGTAGTGACTATCTTGATGTCCTGAATTGATCCAAAACATTTACCTTTCCTGGTCATTTTGACTTTGGAGAAGAGCCAGAAGTCGCATGGTGCCAGATCTGGTGAATAAGGTGGATGAGGACACACCATAGTGCTTTTACAAGCCTGCCTTTCCACTGGAAGGCACTCGGCAGCAACATTCACTGTATTTTTGATCATACCTCATACTGACACTCACAAAAGAGGACTTTCAGAACTGCTTCAGAAAGTGGCAAGAGTGATGAGATAAGTGGGTTTGAATCAAGAATATTTGAAAGGAGTCAGTGCCAGTGCATCTTTCATTGTGATAAATGTTTTTAATTTGAACACTCAGTGTATATTTTCATTACCCCTTGTAAATGGCTTCATTGCATCTTCCAAATGACTTGGTAGGAAGCCAGCATTACAACCACAGCACAGATGAGGAAGTTCAGATTTCCACAGAGTTGCCCAGCAGGTGTGGTCTTAGGCCCAAAGTTGGTGACAAGCCCCAGACCTTCTGAGCTTCCCTCTACATCCATTTATCTCTACCAGCATCTGGAGTTGATTAAGTGGGCTCCTGGCTCATGTTCAAACCCCTAGCACTTCCACACCATAGAGGACCTGACTTTATCTGCTTTGAGCTGACCAGGAGACAGTCCCTCTGCTCCACCACAGTGACTGCTGTGAGCCATGTCCATCCCAAGCCATTCTTCATATCGTCAGCAGTGTGTCCTGAGCATGGACCTTAGGAAGCCTCACAGTGTACTGAAGCTTTTTGCAAAGGGAGACTTTAGACCTTTGGGAAAACAAGCCAATAGCAACAAGACTGAGATATTCCAGCAGGTGACCATGGCAAACCTGGTTGGTGGGTGCTTATTTATCAGGGTAAGAGTGAGTGAGGTAGAGAGATGCCCACGGGAATGGTGCCTCCATCCACCACAGTGGAAGGGACAGGGAACTCTGGTAGAAGGCTCTCGGGTGACAGGGCTTGAGTTTGTGTCAGCTCTGGTCTTTAAGTGGACTTGTTTGCTGTATGTGTCAGCTCTTGGCTCTGCTGAGAGAAGGGATGAGTAAGGAAATGGAACACAAGCTGGGCATGGTGGCACACACCTGTAATCCAAGCACTCTGGGAGCTGAGGCAGGAGGTCACATGTTTGAGCCCAGCCTGGGCAACTTAGTTAGACTCTATATCAAAAAGGGAGTAGGGTGCTGGTGATCTAGTTCAGTATGAGGGCCTTGGGCTTAATCCTACAGAAGGAAGGAAGGGAGGGAGGGAGGAAGGAAGGAGGGAGGGAGGGAGGGAAGGAAAGTAGAGCTAAAAAGTCAACCAAATTCACAATCTAAAATATTATTTGGATTAGGAAATGCTCATAATATAATAAAAATACTCCAAAGTTTAAAATTCAGTGCAATCACAATTTTACTAGAATACGCACTACCATTTGCACTTATGTTTATGCATAGGAAAAAGACTATGTTCAAAGAGGTTGCAGTGAGGTCTAGGAGAGTAGGTGACTTTGATTTTGTTTTTACACAGCTTTTGAACTATCAGATAGTCTCCAGTGAAATGTGTTAATCAGAGAAAAATCAAGTGACAATCAGATATCAGAGGAAAAATGTGATATAAAAAAGCCCAAAAGTTTAACTCCAAAAACGAGGTTAAAAACAAAATTCACAAGGTCACAAAGAAATGAGAAGTCAGTGGTGGGCTGGGTAGAAAGGACATTGTTGAAACCCAGCATGACTTTCTCCTTCATGTTCTTTTATGTGAGTGTGCACAATTTCAAAGCTTTTCCTGAGTTTATTTTTGTGTCAAATGATTTTAAACTTCCTTAGTTAAAGCCTTGAAAATGTGATGGAAATTGATAGAATGTACAAAGTCTTTTGTTTTGGTATCACTGGGGATCAAACCCATGGCCTTGCTCATGCTAGGAAGCACTCTGGTCCTGACCTATGCACCCAATCCCCAAGGGCTTCTCACGCAGACCAGATGTAGGGGTGTGTGAAAAGAATAAGATCCTGTTGGCAAACTTCCTCCCACTTCCGTTGTGTCACTCCTGGGTTTGTTTTATCCCTGCCTGGTTACTGACGTCCACGGGCACTGCCATACAATGGCAGTCACCCAGGGAGTGGGCTGGGCCAAGGAGGAAAACTCATTCCCTGGCACTGTCTTTGCCATCCTGGATTCCCTTAGAGCTCTGGAAAGTGAAGGGCTGGATTTCAGAAATGGGGCAGGTGTGTCGCACAAATGTACCTTTCTGCTTCGTCCTGCTTCTCAATGGACACGCATGCATCCTGATGTTACTGCCTTGGATACAGAAAATCCCAATCTAAAAGTTCTGTACCCGTTTAGCCCAAATAAACAAAAAAGAAGGAAGCAGGAAAACCCTCGGGTAAAACCTCCTTGACTTCAGTAGCAAATCAGACTTTAAGGTTTTTTTGTTTTGTTTTGATTTTGGGGTGTGTTTTTGGTACCAGGGATCCAACTTGGGACTTTGTGCTTGTGAGGCAGGCGGCAGAACCACTGAGCTAAATAGCCTGCATGGTTTGTTTTTGTTGATTTAAATGTTTGCTTTTTAAATCTTTGCATGTCAAAGATTATGAAGGAGAAAACCTTATATGTGCCTGAACAAGTTTCTTATATTTTGGTAATGTCTTTTAAAGTTTTAGAAAATGCATTTTAGGGCTTGGGGTGTAGTGGTGGTAGAGTGCACCAGGGCTAGCATGCGCAAGGCCCTGGGTTCCATCCCAAGCACTGCAAACAAACAAACAACAAAAAGTTTTGTAAAGGGAATTAGAAATGAGTGGGGACATTCCGGCAGGTTAGAAGAAACTGATTGAGCCCTCCCAAGTTCTGCATTCCACATGGGTGTTGGGGCCTGGTCGGGGGTGAGGTAGAATTCCAGGATTAGAACTAATGAACTCAAGTTTATAAGACCCTTTCTCGAACATCATATAGCTCTTCCAAATGTCATTTTGATAAGTTAATATAAACAGATCAGAAACATCTGCCCCAGAAATCCCTCTGAACACACCAGGGCTTAACAATTAAGTGGAAGAATGCTTGGCGCAATGTGTTTCGAGTTTTAGTGGATCCAAAATGTTTTTGAAAAACAGTTAAGTTCTTAAGACATTTTGGGAATTTGAAAGGCAGCTGGCTCCCCTGCTCCATTTAAAAATGGCAGTGGTTATTTCTGTCCCTTGCGTCTCCTCCTGTTGCTCCTCTCGTCGGTGGAGGGAATTCTGTAGCAGAGGCCCACACCTCCCTTGGCTGAAGAGAGGATTCCAGTTGACTGCCTTTCCAGCTACTCTGCTCACCTCTAACTCTCACCCTATCCTGTCCCTACATTTTCTTCCTAAGCAAAGACTGTGAATCAGACACAGAAGCTTTAAAAGTGATGGGAAAGCCCAGCCCTGTGACTCAGCCAGAGCCTGTTAGAAGGGCTGGGTTCAATGCACAGTACTGCCCCTGTCCAAGTGATCACAAGGCAGTGTTTCAGTTGCAAGACCATGTCTAGACTCGGGACTGTTTTCAGAGTCAGGATCACACTGCCACAGTGTCGAGCATCTCCCAGTTAGTACTGGTTCACCCTTCCTGATGATGCCCAGTGTAATCACTGGACCCTAAGGAAAAGAGAGAGGGTATCAGAGGTTCAGGGGATGGGCAGAAATCTAAGGGACTGTCAAGAAGAAGGCCAGGCCCAAGGTCACAGCTAACACACTCTCCACTGTGAGTAAGATCCATGCTGGGTCCAGTCCCCTCCGACCTCCCTGTTTTTGGGTATGGACCGAGGGATCCTGGCAAATGCCAACAAGGCAGATGAGAGTGATTAGTGTGCAGTTCCCTTTTGAGCTTTTATTCAAAGAAGTTCTCCTTCCATTGTATTGACTTTCAGTCTTGCCATCCTGAAATTTTAATCACCCGCGCTTGGAGCAGACTTCAGTTAGGTTGCCCAAAGGCAATTCTATCTGAACTTGAAGGTAAAAGAGGAATCCCTTCCACCTTCTCAGTCCCTCTGTTTCTTCTTCAAGGGACACCATCAATCTTCCTTAGGATTCCTAAGGAATCATCATTCGATTTTCTTTATAGGTTGGAAAGTCATAATTCTCTAATCTGAAAAAAAAAGAGTAATTCAAAGTGTTGGGAAGATTTTAGTAAATAAATTTGTGAATTCAAGATACCATATATCTACCTCATGGTAGACTCAGTGTGACTTTGGCCCCAAGGGCTTTAAAGTTCAGTGCTACTGGGCTGGGGATTTAGCTCAGTAGTGCTGCTGCCTGCCTCAAAAGCTCAAGGTCCCAAGTTCGATCCCCAGTATCAAAAAAAAAAAAAAAAGTTCAGTACTACTAAGTATATTTCTCCATTAAATTTATTTGCTTGTATATGTATGTATGTATGCATGTATGTATGTATTATATATTCATTCATTTATTCAGGTATTGATTGAATTTAGGGCCACATGTAAGCTAAGTGTGCTCTCTACCACTGAGCTATAGCCCCAGCTCTCCCCATTGAATTTAAACAATAAAAAACCTAAAGTGTTGTCTCTAAGCCAAAATTTGTTTTAGTCTCACCAGAGTATATTAAATCACATTCCTATTTGAAACTCTCTTCCGGTGACTTGTTCTTTCTGCCAGTCTCAGTCTTAGCTATGGCCTGGTTTAACTTCTGGTCCTGACTCTCTCCCTCTCCCTCCCTCTCACCTCTCTCCTGTTCAGCACACACAGCTCCTGTCTGCCTACGGGCCTTGTACTAAGTATTCTGACTCACAGACCCCAACTGAACCTGCTCCTCCCCTCGTGCAGAGTCCTCCCCGGGAAATCACTCCTTGTCACACACTCATCACTCTGTAGCATTTCATCCTGCTTTGAGATCATCGTAGCTCTCATTGCTAAATGAAATGCTCGTGCTGATTGTAAACCATCCATCACTAAAGTGCAAGCGGGGAATGCATGGTCTATGTGGACACAGCCTCTGGAAAAGATTCACTCTTTTCAATTTTCTAAAATGTTAAACAGGACTAAGTTTGTACCTGGTGTATAAACAGGCTAATTGGTCGTATGCTAGCTTGGAGAGTGTTTTTTTTACAGATATTTCATCTCTGATGTATGTGAGGACATTCATGAAAGCCCAGTCTTTCAGAAAGAGGTAGTGGGACCAACTGAGTGTGGTGGTGCACACCTGTATGTGTGTCCAGTATTCAGGAGGCTTGGGCAAGGGACTCGCCATGAGTTCAAGGCCAGCTGGGGCCACATAGTGAGTTCAAAGCCAATCTGAACTTCATAGCAAGACCCAGTCTCAAAAAATCAAAACAACAACAACAACAAAAGAAGAAGAAAGAAAAGAAAAAAGAAAGGTAGTGGAACCAAAACCTTTTACTGAAAGAGATGTCAGATTTCTTAGATTCACCATTTATAGGCTATAGATTAGAAGTTCTGGCTGAATGAACATAGACTATAAAAGTCAGCAAACATAGGGCCGGGGATTTAGCTCAGTGGTTCCACCGCCTGCCTCGAAAGCTAAGGAGTTCAATCCCTGGTACGAAAAAAAAAAACAACAAAAACAAACAAAAGTCAGCAAACATGACAGTGCAGTTTTAGTCCTTAATCCCCTGCCTTTGGGAAGACCACTCTCACCTGGAGAGGAATTTTCTAGGGAAGCGTTGGTTTGCAAAATCATCTATCAATCTGGAGACTTTAGGCTGATACCCATTTTCTCCCACAATCCCTAGCACCTGAAGAGTTGCTCTCCTTGAGAATGACCTTGGGCAAGCATGTGACAACATGAAGAAGCCTCAGGACTTGAGGAGGAGAGTGCAGAAGAGTGCAGGCCTATCCAGATCAAATGTATATTATTACAGATGTAGCTAGAAATAGCAAAGAATTTGCTAGCTAGGTTGGGTTTTAAAAAACAGTTTAGAACTTGGAGAAACCATTCCTCTACATGCGATACATTGTACTCTCCTGTTGAGTTTTATATTTCCCTTAATTTGTTTTTTTGGTGATAAATATAAAAGTAAATGCCACCTCCATTTCAGTAGAGCTCGTAATGGCAGATGATCCTGCCACGGAGGCCTGAGAGCCAGGATTCTGACAGTGGTGTGAAAGCCCTTTTTAGGGAAACAAGGTTTGTTTTTCTGTATTGTGATGGTCTGAGAGGCAAGGAAGGCTGTTCAAACTTCACGACTCCTGCTTAACTAATCTTAGTTTTGTCCTCTCGGGATTCATATAAACCTCTCCCAAATTCAGGCCAGGAGCCCCAGGACAGCTTATTTTATTCTGCTAATTAGCTGGTCATTGGACCACACTGTGACTCAGTTGGACGTGGCCTGGCTGTGCCCTCGGTGTAGTGCCTTCCATGATCCAGGAGCCCATTGGTGCATAGTTCCTGCTCTTGGACTACTGCGGGATCCGTCACAGATTCCACCAACTGCTCCAGTCTGAGTTGTTGCTTTCTCTAACACTGACGATTAAATCCCAGAGCCTTACTTTTGTGACTAAAACCTTCACTGAGGTGCCCATGATCATTAGAGGGTCCTATGGGCCACCAATATGGCAGCATGGCATCCCTTGAGGGCTCTTAGACTTCTTAGCCTTGTCTCAGGTCAACTGCAGTAAATTCTGCATTTCCACAAATCTCCAGGTGATTTGTATGCACACACATTAGAACTGGGAAGCACTTTCCGGAATTCCTCACTGTCTCTGTCACTGCAGCCACCACCACAACTACCGCCATTATCATTAGGGTGGCTAAGAGCTCACTGAGAAATCTCTTTGCCAGCCTGTGATCTGATTTGCTCTCAGATCTCATCAACAATACTTCACTTAATCCTCCTATTCATACCGTTATTCCTTTTGCAGTGGGGGAAACTGAGGCTCATGCAGATCGTGTAACTGGTGTGCAAATTTTCAGGTAGTAAGCAGTGGTGCACTCCAGATTCAATCTGAACCACTTCACCTCCGGGGGCCGAGGTCCTACCACCTACCTCTGAGGCCTGCCCTAACTCTAGCCTCTTTTCTGTTTTCCAGGTGAGTCCACACTACATCCTTGCTTTCTTCTCATTAGTCTGTCAAAACTGCTGTAAAGCAAAGTCTCTGAAATAAAAATTACAGGAGGCCATTGCTTTGGATCAAGCTCCTGCCCTAGGCCCCAACAGACCAGGTCAAATCAAAATGGAGTCATTCAGGTCAAAGTTCCACCAAAATGAAGCCATTTAGCTGACATTCATAGAAATCAGGATTGGAGAGAAAGCAGCAAAATTTCCAAAACAGGCCAGCTGCAATTGGCATGATAATGCAACTCCCTCTACCTTCATCCCTAGACAAAAACCAGCACCCAGAAGTTCATGTTAATTAATCCCTTGTTTTCCTGATTGTTCAGCCCTCCACTCCAGCCTTACAAGGCAAGCAACTTTAAAATGACCAATTAACTTTTGTTTTTTGTTTCTGCTTTCTTCAAGCCATTTTCTTTCTATTAAACCAACTTCTGCTGGGCCAGTCGGAACACTCATTCTATCTTAGAAGATATAGTGTTGTCTGGTTCTAGAATTTTGAAACAGCCAGTTAAGACCTTTAAACTGCATGGTTGTCATTTTTGTCCTTTGGCAAGCCATTGCAAAGGAAATACTGCTGCTTGTGTGCTCCATAAAAGTATCTTAAAGTTGTTTTAAAATACAACTGAGTCTGTATCTTATATAGATTCCATCTCTCAGGCCTCAGAGAATGAGCTCTGATACTACTTCTAATGAAAGAGGACCGCTTAGAGTGCAGATTAGCATCCTCCAGGATGTGAACTTCTTCCGGCTCTGTTGAGATAATGGAGTGTCTTGAACTTGACCTTTGGAAGAAAACTTATATTTATAACTTTAATGAGAACCCTTGACAAGTAACACGACCTCGAAGCAACACCGGGCCAGAGTTTATCAAACCCTTAAAGACCTCAAGGTGGAAATACCTCTATCCTCTGTAGTCAGGACGAAAGGTCAATTACAGGAAGGTGATATCTGAGGTCTGGAAGAGATTAAAGTGAGTGATTTTCAAACTGATCACTGAACTGTTCTGAGGGAGGCTGCGGACAACTGTGGGGAATGGGGAGGCCCAGCTAGAGCTGGGAGTTCCTGGGCTTTTCCTCACTTTCAGCCAATTAGAATGGACTGTCAATCACATCAGTATATAATAGGTGCTGGGGCAAGATTTTACTTAAAGAGCATTTTAATTGTACATTAAAGAGCAATGAAGGGCTGGGGGTACTGTACAGTGGTAGAGCACTTAAAAAAGAAAAAGAAAGCAACTGAACTAATCCTACTTTATCCTTCCCATCTTTTGTAGTCGAGGCCACTGGGGTTCAGAAGGCAAAGTGACTTCCCCAAGGTCACACATTGTTTTGACTAAAAGCTATTTCTTGTATTTCTCCTTTGAAAGCTCAAATGCTGGGCTGGCTGCCAAGTCTGCCTGGCCTTTGCTCCTCCGATGTCTGGATCAGGCCTTATTACAGCCACAGGCGCAGGCCTAGCATGTGTTTAGAAAGCAAAATGCTGTTTGGGTAGGTGCTCCAGGCAGAGCTGAGCCAAAAAGCCACACGTCTCTGAGAGGCTTCTGTGACACTAGGCGGTCACCTGCCCGGCCCTGGCTCTTGCCTGATGGTCGATGCATCGAGGGCAGCTGAGCAGAGAACGCCAAACACGCTGGTGTCTGCCAAGTAAGGCACCTGCCCTCCAGCAGAATGATTAGACTACGGGAAATCCCAGTTCAGGAGGCTGTGCATTTGAAGAATCTACGACTAACAAAGGAAGAAGAGATTGATGAACCCTAGGAGAATGTTTGTTTTGAACTTTCAGGAAAATAAACCAATAAATAAAAACCAGTAATAAGAATATCAAGAACATTTTGCAACCAATAATAATGGCTACGTGGGTAATTTCCATGTTGTCAGTCCTTCTATACAGACCCTTCATTTGGTTATATGACAGATGTGATGCATGCTCAGAAGCACTTACATTTTTTAATAGCAGAAAAATTCATAACAAATTTATTAAAGTGAATGGAGGAAGGAAAGAATCACAGCATAGAAGCTGTGCGCAAAGAATGAGATCCTGAAGCATTTTTATTTCTCACAGTGGCTGTCCACACACCTAAAGGTTTGAGGCTTTCTTGCTCTTTTGAGATGAGGGTTGTTCATAGTTTTTGTTGTTTGTTGCCATAGCTGGGGTTCGAACCTGCAACATCTGTGCATGCTAGTCAAGCACCAGAGCCCTGAGCCACATGGCCAACCCTTTCCTGCTCTTTTATTTTAAAGATTGGTTGCTAATCCTTGCACATGGGCCCTGGAAACCCTGCCCCAGCACCTGGCCAGCAGCCCTTTGTGGGCCAGCTGGGAATATGGAAGGACAGTCCTGAGACCGGAGTCCCTTTCTCTCTCTTACTGTGCTCTCTGCCGTTCCACTTTAGCCACCATTTCTATTTCTAACCCCTGATGCTTCTTTCTCTAATTTTCCCCAGTGAAACCAATCCATGTTCTAGAAATGAAATGCTTTTCTTTCCTAGTCTGCACTGAAGCCCTATACACTGAGATTCCTACAAGGGAAACTCAGATTATTTTTCTGAAAAGACAGGTACTTACTATTTCACTTGGGTATATATAACGCCCATGAAATCCTTTGAAAGCCCTATGTACATGCTGATATTTTAAGTTTCACACTCAGTTCTTCTGCCCCTAAGAAGACTCAGAGAACAGTTAACCCTTTTAAGAAAACTTCTGAGAGATGCTAAAAAATAATTATAGCTACTGATTAGTAATACACAATGCTAAAGCAGTTTCCTTTTGTCCCTAATGCTCTTCTCAGTTGTTTACCAGGATCAAGATGTTGAACTTGACCTCAGGTAAATCTCTAGAGTAGGGAAATTATTTTCACTGAGTATTTTTAATGTCATAGAACTCTTGGGTATCATAAAATGACACCGGGCAGAGACCGGTAGACTCTTGTTAGAATTTGGCAAAATTTCTTCTTGTAAATCTTCAAAGCGGACTGATTGCTGCAACTTTCCCCTGGATTGTCCAGGTGTTAAAGACCTCAGGCTTTATTAAACAAAACAAAAATTTAGACTTAACAAGCGTCTTGACAAAGTCTTCCTGCTTTCATGCTGCTTTTTCCCACCCCATCTTCAGGGCTGGCATTTTACTTTGATTTTATGTTCACAAAGTTTATGGCTACCTCCAACACTAGCATTAAAAGTCTACTTCTTAGATTCGCTTAACGGAATGACAGTGTTTTTGGTTTTAACTTACTACTAATAGACCATAAGAGGAAGGGGTTCGCCATCCTTTTAAATACACTGGCTGCTCATTCCTGTTTTAATGCCCTCAGGTGTTTCCCCCCTGCTCATCGACAGGATAAGAATGAGGGAAGGGACCCTAACATGTCAACAGGCCCACCTGCTGCATCGCTGGAAAGAGTCCATTTTATTAGTGCCATTTAGATTCTTTTCATCTTTGCCCAGGTTTCTTCAAACCCAGTCTTCCTCCCTTCCTCAGCCTCTGGGGTACCTGGAATTACAGGCCAGCATCACCATACCCACCCATAAGTGCCATTTAAAAAGTGAATGGGGTGGGGGTGAGGGTTAGCTCAGTGGTAGCATGCAGCCCTAGGTTTGATCGAGGCTTGGTCTTCAGTACTGCAAAAAAGGGGTGAAGACTAAAGTTCAGAGGCAAGTGGTATTCTGCTATAACAAGTTACCAACAATTCAGTGGCTTCAAATAACATGAATTATTTTCTTAAAGCTCTAGAAGCCCAGTCTAAAGCAAATCTTGCCGGGGGTGGTGCACACCTGTAATCCCAGCACTTGGGAGGCTGAGGCAGGAGGATTGTGGTGAGTTCAAGGTTAGTCTGGGCTACATAGTGAGTTCAAGGTCAGTTTGAACTACATAGTGAAACTCTGTCTCAAAAAAACCCAAAAAACAGATCTTACCTGGCTAAAATCAAGATGTCTTCAGAGCTGCATTACTTCTGGAGACTCAAGGAGGGAATCTGCCCCCTTGCTTTTTCCCCCCTAGCTAAATCTCTAGAGGCCACTCGCAGTCCTTGACTTGTGGTCCCTTCCTTTACCTTCAAAGCCAGCAGTGTTACTGTCTTCAAATCACTCTCTAACTTTGACATTTCTGCTTCCTCCTTCTATCATATTAAGAATCCTGCCGGGATTTAGCTCAGTGGTTCTGCAACCTGTTTTGCAGACAGAAGGTCCTGAGTTCCATCCCTGGTACAAAAAAAAAAAAAAGAATCCTTGGAATTTGCATCCAGGCAGATAACCCACAATAATCTCTCTGTCTCAAGTTCATCAATGTAATTATATTTTCAAAGTCCCTTTTGCTACATGAGGTGATATATTCTCAGGTTCTAGGGATTAGGGCCCACTGGAGTCAGGAATTCATTCAGTGCTCTAACATACCCAGGTGCCCTCAAGTTTCCCCCCTTCTGTATACACAAGGCTTGGCTTCGTGTGCCTTTTCTTGGCACTTCTGTCTTAGATGTTACTTAATTTGAAAAAGAACTAATTTGTGTGGGCAAATTGGGGTTGAAAGATACTCGACCACGTGTGGAGTGATGGCAAGGAAACCACAGCAAGGCAGTGAAAAGGGAGGCACCACCTTAGCAGTAGAGGGTCGTAAGAGGCAGGGGGTGTTCAAACACGCCACCCAGTGTCGTGTTGAATGAACTTACACAGCGTTCTTCTGTCTTGCAGGCTAACGGGCAGAAGTACATTGTGAAGAACTATTTCTACTATTACCTCTTCAGATTTTCAGCAGCTTTGGGTCAAGAAGTGTTCTACATCACATTCCTTCCATTCACTCACTGGAATATCGATCCTTATTTATCCAGAAGACTGGTTTTAATATGGGTGGTAAGCATTTTCTGGATGTACTAACAATTGCTGCTTCTAAGACAGCTGCCTGCTTTGGTACCCAAGTACCCTGCACAATATTCTTTATGGGTTTTTTTGTTTGTTTTAAAATCCCGTAGAATGCAATTTGTCTCCTAATTTCTTTTGGGAAAAGTATATATAAGTGCAACTCATTTGGTTTGCAGAAACCAATCCAACTTGTGATTCCTGTATTTTGATAGACACCTCCTCACAGGTAAATAAAACTAGGAGAAGGAAGAAAGATGAGTAGAAAATGAAGGACCCTTCTAAGAATCCACACAGGGGTATAAAATACATCTTACCAAGGGACCATTTTAGTAAAATTTAACCGAAACCTAAAACGTCAAGCAGTATTAAGCAAGTAGTCTTTTACACATTAGAGAGATCAAAACATACGAGGCAGATGAGAGCAGCTGCCATAGGCAAAGCCCGGTGTCGACTCCAGGCACATAGGGGGCCCTCCACCTGTTTTCCCCACTACCCTATCACTTCCTGATGTTCAAGCCAATGAGTTTTGAATTTCTGTTTATCTGGGAAAGATTGTGCCTATCTGCGAGGCACAAAGGCATACTGCAAGTACAATAGAAAAATACTGTGTTTAAACAAAAATATTATTACAATAAAAGACTCATTGTCTCTATTCCCCCTAGCTTCAAACACACTTATCCATTGTTCTGGCACTTTCTGAAGCAGTTCTGGGGAGTCCTTTCTAATGTACTTCAGTTGTGTGGTAGTGACTGCTTTGATGGCTTGAATCAATCCAAAATGTTTACCTTTCCCGGTCATTTTGACTTTGGGAGACACCCAGAAGTTACACAGTGCCAGATCTAGTGAACAAGGGGATGAAGACTCACCACAATGTTTTAAGAGCTCGCCTTGCTGGTGGGCAGTCTTGGGCTGCGGCAACCGCTGTATTTTTCGATCCTAACCACACTCAGGAAGCGGACTTCCAGAACTGCTTCAGAAAGTGACAAGAAAGGTACAATACGTGTGTACGAAGCAAGGGGGAGCACTTTGAGGGGGATTCATGGCAACGTGTCTTTTACTGCAGTAAATTTTTAAACATTTAACATTCACCATTCTTTTCCTTCACCCCGGACCTTGATCAAGTGCAGCTCAGCCGGTCCGTGACCCCTGGTCCGAGCCTCATTTAGATCCCTGTCTGCACAAAGGGGTTGATAATGCACGTCCTTAGAACCCCCCGCGAGTCCACAGTGTGCAGAGACGGCGGGAGGATGCGCACGACCTATGTGAGCCGGGTGACAAAGTGACTATCCATGAAGGCCCGGTGTCAAAGACCAACCAGTCCTACAGTCCCAGGGTTGGAATAGGACGTTTAGGGGCAAGACGGTTTCCCTTGCTCTAGATTCTGCGCTAAAAACAAGATCAAAGGGCTAGGTTGGAGCTAAGGGAAACGCTGTGTGAACTTAGGCAAGTGACTTCCCACGCTGGGCCTTTATGTCCTTTATAGAACGAGTGGGCTTGATCGCCTTGAATTCCAGTGTTTCCGTGGCAGGGGAGGGAGAAGTAAACGCTGCCCTCCTGGTTGGGGTGGGGGGCGCCGAGGCGAACCACTCGCCAGCGGCCACCTGGGGGCACTGCGGAGCAGCGGCCTCTGCGTCCCCCTGAGTCTGCCAGGAGGCAAATGGGCCCAGAGTCGCTGGATCGTTCGCTTTTCCATATGAAATCTTCCAGTTTTTCAGGGTCAGCTTCTCTGGCAGCTGAACAGGGAATCCTTGAAGTGCAAATGCACGAGCCCGGCTTCGAAGCCTCCCCTCCCAGGCACTGCTAAGCCTTTGAGCCATGCATGTCTCCCCCACAATCTTCCTGACTCTGACCCTTTCCGCTCAAAAACTACAACTACTTTGTGCTTGCCCGGTCCCTGTTTCCTTCCTGGCCTTCTTCTGAAGTCTAGCTTTTGTCTAAAAGTATGACCGGAGAATCTGCAAAAGCACATGCTGCTTCTCACAAATCGCCCAGGGAACGTGGTCTGAGTGTCCCCCTGGCCTCGTGAGGCCCCTCGGGGTTTTCTGGGGCAGCTCGGGAGGGGGCAGGAGAAAGGGGGGGCGAGGAGGAGCCTCCCTTTTCTGCTGAAGACTTGAAACCCCTGAAAGGTCCATGTGCTTGAGTCGCACTTATTTTCGAATATAAATATTACAGTGTATGTATAATATGTATGCGTGATATGGGTTTGGTTTCCGGAAACTTTTACGGTGTCCGAGTGCGCCAGGTGATGTAAACACGTAAAGCTCCTTTCATAACCCAGGACCCTCTTACAGTGTATGTGGCTAGTTCAAGACCACTGATTTCCTCCCTGAGGGTGGAAAACTTTCCAAGGGCCTGGGAAAACTTCAGACTTGAAAAGAAGCCATGGACGATATTCTTTTCCTCCTCCTCCTCCTCCTCCTCCTCCTCCTCCTCTATTTCTTCTTCTTCTCTTCTTTATTTTTTTATTTCTCTAAAATTTTTTGGACAAGGTCTTGCTATGTAGTCAAGCCTGTCTTCCAACTCGCCATCCTCCTAGCTCAGCCTCCAGAGTGCTAGGATCGCGGGTGTGCATCGCCACAGCCAGCCCGGTGGAGGACTCACCCCTTGAACTTAGGCGAGTGACTTCCCACTCTGGCCATTACTGGTTCCCATCACTGGTTGTCATTTTACACTTCAGTCTCCTCATTTTCAAGGGTCCCAAGTACCTTTACGTGAGGGAAGGAAGCCCACGTTGAGCCTGCGCGTGGTCGCTGGATGTTTTAAGCGGGTGCGTGGCCTGGTCCATCGCACGTGCTGGGAGCTCAGCAGTAACTGTGCGAGCAGCCGCGTCTGTCAGGGCAGCTGGGCAGGCGGAGGGTCCGGGCGGGTTCCTGGCAGCTCCGGGTGGAGGGAACCGGTCCTTTCATTCCACTGGGGAGGTGGGGAAGGTGCAGGTGTGCCGCGGGCGAGCCCTGGGAGGGCAGCTCCACGCTGGGCTTCAGGGTCGCTAAGGAGAGTTGCTCCTCTTGGCCCCACGTTGAAGGTGGATAAAGGGAAGGAAAATTCCTGGTGGTGTTGGGCGGAGCAGGGCCGGCCTGGCACTCAGTTTCTGGGGAGGCACAGGCGGCCTTTTTCCTGCAGGGGACATCTCCAGATTAGTGACCGCCCCTTCTAGGAGCAGGACTCAGATATCTGTCAGCTAAGGTGCAGAGCTTGAAGGTTTAGGGCTGTCAATGTCTTATCTCCCCGCCGCCCCCAAATGTGTTGGAAGGCGGCTGTTTGTTCCAGAGTGCCACACATCTTGTCAGATTTCATATTATATCCAATAGTTGTCATGGGATGAAGACTCAACAGGTTTTATTGCTCTTAAAAAGCATCTGTCATATTACAATTGACTCATACTGTCTGAAACAGCTTAGCAGAATTTATTATGGTTGTGTTAACTGCTCTCTCTCCTCGCAATCATAATTGTTCCTGCTTCCTATTGTACCTCTTTTACTGGCATCTGTGTTCATTAACTGACTTGAACGCCATTACAACGGGTAAGTATTCTTTTGTAGACCAGGATAGTAATGCTTTAAATAATAAAAAGTCATGTCGTACGTTGAGCACTTAATATATGTGCTCATAATGCCACTGACTGTAATAGCGTTTTATATATTTTTACCTCACTTAATTCTGCCAGCGATCCTGAGTAGTTATTATGAGCCCATTTTATAGATTGTGAAACTGAAGTGTAGAAAGGGCTAAATAATTGTCCAAGATCAAAGTGGATTCTGTCCTGGCCTCCTCTGCAGGGTTCCTGTTGGTTCTTAGAACACAGCTAAGTGACTGTGTTTTTAAGTCGATGAAACTGGGGCTTTATGGATTGAAATGATTCGCTTCTGTGTTTTCGGTTGTTTCAGGATGCTCCGTGACACTTACCAACCCTGTGTTGTTCTTCAGTGTCCTCTGGCTACCTTTATTGACCAGCCGACAATATTTATCCCAGAAAACTTAGACAAGAGCTTGTTAAATTAGCTGAAAGTCATCAGTCAAGTCTTGATGTCCCTCTTCTACCCCCGTCAATGTTTTAAACCTATCTTTGGGCTCAAAAGAATCTCAGCCATCGGGGCAGGAAAGCCCATGCATGGGTTGCCTGATTGGAATCCCCATAAAGAAGCTGGGTGTTGGTGGTGCACACCTCTGGTCCCAGAACTCTAGAAGGCTGAGGCAGGAGGATTACAAACTGGAGCCTAGCCTGGGCAATTTAGTAACTTAGTGAGACCCTATCTCAAATTTAAAAAATAAAATAAAGGGCTGGGGGTGCAGCTCAGTGCAAAGTCCGAGAGTTCGCTCCCCAGCATTAAAAAAAAAAAAACCCATAAGGGCGGGGATTTAGCTCAGTGGTTTCACGCAAGTGCAAAGACCCAAGTTCAATCCCTGGTACCAAAACAAAAAAAAACAACCCATAAAGAGGAGTAGTTGACTCATTGTCTGAATGAATGGTCAGTTGATCGCTCAACTTCTACTTTGGCACAGTGACAGTGCCAGCCAAAAATAAAAGTAAAACCCTTAAAGTTGTACTGTAACATGAAGCAAAATCAAGTTTTTCTCCATTTTGTAAAATATTGATGCTACAATTGATCCTTGAGGCTTGGAAAGCTCTCTTTCTCTATTCTTACGATATTTTGTTATTTATATCCTGCCTCTTTTCACAGACATTTCCTAGCATTCTTAATGAGATTTTTAAAAATGAGATAAGTGGATAAAAATGAAAATTAGGGGGAATTCAGATACCATAGAAGATTAAACCCCTGACTAACATTAAATATACCGTGCTGCTTCAAAGGTGACCCACAGACTGGTCTTTGGACTTTGTCTTGACCAAGCCAAAATAAAGTTCGGCATTTGCTAGGAAGTAATAGGCCCGTTCCTAAGACAGCAGATGTCTGCCTGACGCGTAAGGTGGACGGAATGGCTAAGGCTGGATATGCATATTGCTAGAGTATTCTCTTGGAAATGCTCTTCGATGTCAGTCCCCGCTGTTTGGTGTGTGTGAGAGGCTGCAATTTAACTCCTTTTCCTGAGCTTCGTGTGTTCTCATTTTTAAGTCATGTCTCATGTAACCAATGAAAAAAACATTATCTCAGTTAATTCTCACTTCATAGATTTACTAATGAAAACACTTCTTATATCTTTATTGGCCATTTGTACTCATATTTGTGAATTGTCAGCCTACCTTTGGAAAACTTTCCTCAAGCAGTACATCTGATGTGTGTTTTAAACACGTTGCCTGATACTGGGAATATCTGCAATGCAAGGGAGCTTTTAAAAATTGATTTCTACCAGTCACTAATATAGAATGATGCTAGATCTTCCATTTCTGAGAGGCAATGTGTTTTTACATAAGATTTTTAGAAGTTCAAGACTTTGAGAAATGGTATTTAACTTCACAATATCATCATTAGTGACCTAGGGGAATCCTTTACAACGAAATTGGGCCTGGGGTTATAGCTGAGTGGTACAGCACTTGCTACACTCAAGGGGGTCTTGAGTGTGATCTGCCATAACACACACACTCAACCTCACACCTACACACACATGTGTGTGCACATGCACACACACACCCCAGATGAAACAAAAAACAGAGAAAGAGGACTTTGAATGCTTTGATTTGGGTTTTCCCTTTAGTTTAGACACAGACCTCTTCCCACCCTGTTGTTGTACCCTTATGACCTCCTGAACCCCTCCCTTTGGACACTTAATGCTTCTGCCTCAGTTTCCCTGTCTGTAAAATAGTTTCTTCAGGAAGACCAACTTTCAGAAAATCTGGTTCATGTTGTTTGAATTCCAATTAAGTTAAAATTTACCTTTGGGTTTTTCTTTGCCTTTTTTCTCATTTATTAACTTTTAACCTCTCAGGGATGTATTTCCTGCCAGTCTAACATGTGTGTGATTCTTTGTAGGAAAATGTTATCATGTCCAAACCGATCTTACAGTGTTTCTGAATAGACTGAAGGCCCTCGTTGTTTCTGACACTGTCTAGGCAGGGTTAATATCTCTTGTATGGCTTTTTGTCATTTTCCTGAGTGGAAGTGAGGAGGCCTTGTAACAGGGGTGGGTGAGTAGTTGTTCTCACCAACATCAGCAGCATTGCTATCAGAACAGAGACTGGTGGTCTTGAAAGGGGTACAGAGCTGATGCAATAGAGGTAGTGTGTCCTATTTCCAGAAATACAAACCCACTCAAACTCACTCAGGAAAAGGGGTGGATGTTTTAAGTTTATGGGGAATCTAAGAGCCAGAAATTCATAAGAACTAATGCTGGTGAATGATTTGGTTGGTACAGTTCAGCTGTAACTTCTATCTTTTTAACTCCTGTCATTCTCTGGTAACTACCTACTTTTTAATTCAGATTTTCAGGAGGGTTTGGTGCAGCTATTATATAATGAGTCCCACAGTTCCACCCAGCTCTGGTCAGTCCATAAATTGGCTGTAATTGGCTCAAACACCTGTGTTTAGGGTGGACAGATGATTGACTAGGGTCACAGCTCCAAGGACCAGGTTCTGGACCTTCAAGAGACAGGGACGATAATCCTAGTAGTGAAACCTTGTCAGGCCACTTCATGACTCTGCACTGCAGTTTCCCTGGCTATAAGATGAAAGAAGCCAGGTAGAGTTCCCCTGAGGCTTGTAACATGATCCTGGGTGTTTGTTATACAGATGCGATGTGACCATCAAAAGAGATCCAACTATGGAGTGGAAGAAGAAGGAAAAGAGCAAAAGCCAACGGGGTTGACATCCAGAAGGAGGAGGGGAGGAGTGGACATATTTCATCTCTTTTGCAAACCAAATGCTAATGCAGTGGTACCTTTTTCTTGCATTGTGAATCTCCTCAATATCAGACAATGTCTCAAGAGCTTATCAAATCTATTGCTAAATATTGTTAGATTGCCTGCTGTCTTGTACTCAGCACAGCTGAAGGAGTACTTTGAAAGAAAATGCAGTACTTAGCTGGGCATGATGGAGCATGCCTATAATCTGAGCACACTGGGAGGCTGAGGGAGGAGTCCCTCCTAGACAACTCAGTAAGGCCATGTCCCAAAATTAAAAGTATAAAAATAATTTTTAAAAAAGGCTGAAGTAGTTCAGTGCAACAGCCAGGGGTCAATCCCTAGTACCACAAAAGAAAAGAAAATACTTCTTTCTGAATGTAAATTCTACCCCACCCCTTTTTTGGTAGACTTTTTAAAGCTTAGGCCATAGAAGCACAAGAGTCTTTCTGGCAGGTCCTTCTGCTCCTGTTCTTGCAAGACAAATTAACTTAGGTTGGAGAGCTCCAGTATAAATGATGGTTTTCTCCAACTCTCACATTCTGATGATTAATAGGTAGCTAATTCATACCTGGAATACAAGCCAGACCTAAATTTACACTTAAATTGTGCCTATTACATAGGTAGCGTCTAACTGCTACAGCATTTGAGGTATCATCTTATAAAACAGTCGCCCGAATTGGTTATAAGGTGGCCTTCGTGGTAGCATGTCCAAGGAGTGTAGTGCCCTCGACCCGTGTCTCAGGCAGGAGTTGGTCACCTGGTTAGTTAGGGAGGTGGAAAAAGTGTGCCTGTCCCTGTAATTCACAACCTGTAGACTGGGGTCAATTTTATTGACAAAAGATGGCTTTAGGTGTGATTAGCTCTTAATCCTCTGCTGAAACTGCTAACCCCAGTCGCTGCAAAAGCGCTCCCTTGCCCGGGATGTAACTCAGTGGTTCCGGTGCCTGCTGTGCAAGCACAAGGACCCAAGTTCGATCCCCGGTACCAAAAGAAAAAAAGAAAAAAAAAAGGGCTCCCTGCTTGTTAAGTAGGTCCTTGCAGGAGATTGATGAGTGTTTAAGCAGGGTGGACAATGACAAGACTGTAACCCTCTCTAACTTGCATTGAAGGCTCTAGAATTAGGCGTCAGGGATTCTCCTCAGCCCCTCTGAAGTAGAATTTGTAATTTAGCCTGAGTTAAATATTAAGAACCTGTTTCTAAGGGGGCTGTTATACTCGCTGTATTGGTTTAGTGGTGAAACAATAAGGAAAAGTACTCATTTTAGTGTAGGTTTTTATTAAAAGCCTTAAAACGACTCACGTGGTGAACAAATACCTTCAGGCTTGTCTGTCACTGGCACTTCTTTCTCTCTTAATGAAGACGACTGGGGAAATGTGTCCTTTTCTTCCCGCACTCCCCTTCCTCACCACTGCCCCTCGCCCACCTCCTAAGACCTGGGTGCCATTGACTGGCACAGTTTTCCTGCTCACAGACAGAGGCGATCACCCAGCTCACCCCAATACTGCTTCTCTTCTGACACAGTCTTGCCAAGTTGCTAAATTGCCCTACTGGGCTCTGCTGTTTCCACCCCCAAGGGTGCTGGGGTTACAGGTACCTCCACACCAGTCCCAACTATGTGCCACCTCTTCTTTTTGTTTTTCTGTTACTAGGGATCGAACTTGGGACCTTGCGCTTGGAAGGCAGGCGGCAGCACCACTGAGCTAAATCCCCGGCCCACTATGTACCACTTCTAAAGCGTCCCTGAGTTTATGGTGTGGATAGGCACTTCCTTTAAGCTTAGCTGGGTATAAAGGTGTGTGAAGTACCAGGGTCCTGGAGGAAAGATTTTGCTAAAAAATGAAATTAGGCTGAAGCTGTTAAGAGGACTCAAAAAACTAAGCATTTTATACCGAGCTTTGAGGAGTTAGTTCTTCTCCCCACCCCCTGTTTGATTCATTCTAGCTGTTAATGTTCCCTGCCTAGAAAAAAAACATAGCCAAGTCATATGACTTGCCAAGTCATATCCAGACCCAAAACCAAGGCAAATCTTGACAAGGTAGAGTCAAGGAATTCAACTTCTCTGTTCTGGCTACGCCTGCTTTCCACTCACCGCAGATGACTCGGTCCCTAGGGCTCTCTTCTGACACTGTCCCTGATGCTATTCCCACGCATTCGTAAAACAAAAGAAAAAAGATTGAATCAATCAATAGGTCAAGGAGGCCTTTCTTTCGGATGAAATTTTCCAATAAAACCCTAACATCTCTCTCTTCTCAAAGCCAATCAGTGTCACTTGCGAGGCTGATTCTTGAGCAGCTATGGTTCTCGCAGCAGCTGTGTCATGTCCCTCTCAGCCACGTGCCTCCCACGGGAGCCCCATTTCACAGACGAGAACCTGATGACCAAAGCGATGGAGTCACTTCCCAGTGGCGACACAGCCACTACATAAAATGGTCCGCTGTGTCACCTCCCATAGCTGAACCCCCCCCCCCCATCCAATCTCTCGGAAGCGCGCTGCACTGGTTTGGTTGGCAAGGTGGCATGTAGCGTCAGTCTTGTGGCAAGTGCCATACTCACAGCAGCAGCAGACTTCCCAGATGTCCTCGTCCCAGTCCTCTGAGCTGTGTCCCCCGTGAGTCCCCCGCTCCCACTTGTGGGACCGTGTGTTCCAGGTGTTTTGCACTCAGCCAGAGGCCAGAGACCCACAGGAGCCGGGCACAGCACTTTGACTCCTGGCTGGAGCCCTGAGCAGGGCCGGCTGCTAATCCTCCATCCTTCCTGTGCCTCTGTTCTCCTTACTCAGCCTATTTTGCAAAGCAGCCAAGTAGAAAGAAGGAGCGAAGAAAAGAGGAGGCCTCTGTCCCCACAGGGATGTGACTTTGCCTGGAAGGGGCCTGAGCATTTGCCTGGCTCCCTGCCTCCTATTCCCAGGCTTCCCACTCCGTGTGTTTGTCTCCCCTGTGTGCCAGGCTACTCCAGCCTCCGTGTGAGGGATGAGGAGCCCTAGGCACTGCTCTGCCATGGGAGGCCTGGCTTCAGGACAAGTGCTCTGTGCAGTCACAGCTGAGAGCCTGTCCTTTATGTTTTCCTCTGAACTTTTCTGAGAACTGTAAGGCAACCTCCCTCGTGGCCCCAACAGCTCCCATCTCTCCGCTTCCCTCTCTTTCCACCCGTGCTGGATGAGGCTGCCCCAGAGGAGCCTTTGCAGCTTCTCTCTCTCTGCAGAGGACGTTCTGGCTGGTCTGGGGCCCGCCCTGATGGAGACCTTGATTTCTCTCCTTCTGGTCCCACACATGCCAAGACCTTTGCTCCGCTGGCCGCATTGGGTGTGGATGGTGGCCGGAAGGTGCTGTGCTTGGTATGGGCCTCAAGCAGCTGGGGAATAACTGGGGAAACTGAGGCTTTTTGACTTCTGGGGCACCAGTCTCTTCATCCTGAGCTGTTCGTATTTAGAGACAACAAGAACCGTCACTTATGAGTTGGTCTTGGGGCTTTGGCCTTTGCAGACACCATGAAGAGAACCATAGGCACTATTGCTGTTCTCATTCTAAGGACAGACAGTGATAGGAGAAGGATCTCATGGGGCTGTGGCCAGAGAAAAGACTCATGATTTGAACTCATAGCTACCTGGCTCCAGAATCTTGTGAGCTGCTTTGCATTCTACAGTAGCCGCTTCCCTTAATTATGTTGAATAAAGCCTGGCTTTTCTTGGGGATGTAGCATGTTCAATGACTTTTGCTTCCCATTTTATAAAGAGTAAACCACACTAATAAAAAATTGAAAAATAAGAAAAAAGTGTCCTAAACCCTACCTCATGTGTTAATTTGAGGGTAATTCAACTTTCCCAACTGTCTATATTTGCAATGTTTGCTTACAGTTCACAGTTTATATCTTCCTTTGGTTTTTGTTGTTCTTCTTTGTCTGTATGTTTGTCTCTGTGGTGCTGGGGATTAAACACTAGGGCTCGGCCAGTGCTCTACCACTGAGCTACTTGAGATGGGGTCATGCTTAGTTGCCCAGGCTGGCTTCAAACTTCCGATCCTCCTGCCTCAGCCTTCTGAGTAGCTAGGATTACACATGTGTGCCTCTATGCCCACCTATATCCTGTTTTGTGATAAATGGTTTGATATAAGTTTAGACATGATTTGTAGTTCATGATGAATATGAATGGGATTGAAAAAGACTCACGAATCTTTTAACCTTAAAAAATAATTGAATCAGCCAGGGATTTAGCTCAGTGGTTCTGCTGCCTGCCTCGAAAGCACAAGGTCCTGAGTTTGATCCCTGGTACCAAAAAAAAAAAAAAAGGGAGAGAGAGATTAAAAAAAATTGAACCAAAGGATGATTTATTACCCTTAAGAATTAGGAGACTTGGTTTCTAACCCAGGTGAAAACTGTTCATCCTTCTTTATTTTATGTTGCACACATTTACTAGTACAGTAAAGTAAGAAGCCCTCATGGTGACATAGCCAGGCTGGCATGGGATCATAGTCTGTTGGGTATTAAGAGGTGCAACCAGTTGTAGATCTGGAGTTTATAATTATGGAACTAACTAGTCAAATAGCATTTGTCTCTGACCTTAAACAATGCATCCTCCCTTGCAAAATCTACCCTGGTAATCTACACATACTTGCACTAGGTTGGCTCTTACCAGTCTTCCTGTGGACCCCCAAATAGGGAGAGAGAGCAATGGTGATCCCAGGAACCATTTGGTCTTGCAAATGAAAGCTGAAGGACAGGGTTCTGTGAGGAGCCAGGGCTTTCCAGGTCCAGGAACAAAGGCCTGGAAGGAAAAATCAAGCACACAAACTTTTCTCTTAGCTTCGTGTGTGTGTGTGTGTGTGTGTGAGAAAGTGAGACAGAAAGAGAGGTGTGTGTACAGAAATTCATTGTTTGCATTGCATACGCTCAGATTTAACTAGAAAAAGATGTCATGTTTTTGTTCCTTTTAAAATTAAATTTCTCTGGCATTCGCAGGCACTGAAATCAGAAGAGAAAAAATGTTTTGTTCAATTTGAAAATGCTTTCTGAACACATAGCAATTTGACTCCAGGGGTTGGGAAATAACATTCTAAAGGTTTTCCAGAAAACGCTAGCTTGGAACTAGCAAGTGGTGAGCAGTACAAAGCTTGCTTGCCTTTAAACTCACACTGGTAAGCAAACAAAGGCTAAAGAGTAAAAGAAGGAGATGATTTATTTTATTAGGCCATAATAGCAGACCCAGTCAAAGGAGAACATTAAGCCTTACATTTATTATGAACTCTACAATGGATCACACACCTGCAACAGCTGTGAGCCCTACTGATGCTATGTGAAGTAAAGAGAGGGGGAGCAATTGATGTCAGTGTTTGTCTGCATTGTGGGGGAAAACATTCAGGGAGGTTGGACACACAGTGATGGACTGAAAGCGCCATTTTTCTGTCACCAACGAAGCCTATACCTTGGGTGTTTAGTTAGAATTTATTGAAAAAAGAATTGGAGCTCATACACTTAACTAAACTTTTCAAATGAATATTGTTTG
Organism: Heterocephalus glaber; assembly: GCF_000247695.1. Next base: position 2,695,033 of record NW_004624823.1, on the reverse strand, counting down.
AGGCCTTTGCCGTTTTGAAGGCTACATTTAGAAATTGAAAAATAGACTTGCACCCTAGAAAGCTTTTGAATGTATGTTAAAGTCTAGTTTTATGCTCTCTTAAAAAGTCTACTAATCTACAAAGAATGTTTATCCAGAGGGCAGTCAACGCGGTGTGGCTCTAACACTGAGCGGATTAAATCATTAAACTGTCAAGCCTTTAGTTGCAGACAGCCGGTGTCTGTCTTTACTTTAAAATGTCTCAGTAACCTAAAAAGATGTGCTCAAGTTTTGTTTTGTTTTTGTTTTTGTTTTGCAGTGCTGGGATTGAACCCAGGGCCTCATGCATGATAGGCCAGCATTCAAACAAAGGACTCCTGTTATCTAACTCTTAAGAATGCTAACTTTGAATTTGTACATTCATAACAAATCCATATGAAAGAAATTTTATGTGAGAAATATGAAAGCATTTAACACCTTTCTAGGCCAGCCTGGGTAACTTGGAAAGACCCTGCCTATCTCAGAGAGAAAGACAGGCAGAGAGAGAGAGAGAGAGAGAGAGAGAGAGAGAGAATATGAATTAAAATAGGCTGGAGACACAGCCTAGCAGCAGAGTACTAGTCTGCATGCACAGGGCACTGGACTCAATCCCCACTACTCCCCCCAAAAAAGAATATGAGCATAGGTATTTTTGCAAGAATTTCATAAGACAACTTCCGAATCTTACATTTGTATAGATCTATCAAGCTTAGGACTCCCTAAGTTTTGTAGTTTTGGGGTTGGAGTCTTATACTCAGAGCATTTTGTTCCTCAACTATGTCTGGGTGCACCTCCACTACTTCTGACACATATAAGGGAGCTTGAAATTCGCTTGCCTCTTAAGATGATGTGATTGTCGTGTAATTGTCTTGTGCCGACTCATCACCTCTACTTTGAAAACAGCTGGCCATAAGCAAAACAGAAATAGGTACTGTACCATTTCTATATCCAAAAATAGGATTACAGAGCATGTAAATAGGAAAGAATATAGAACCATGAATCAATCAGGCATTGTTTCTAAAAATAATGCTTAGGAGCAACATACAACTCTGAAGGTGTCATGGCACTTCCACTTTTATTAGTCCATGTTTGCAGTACATAATGATTACATTCCTCATGGGGAGTTGGGACATGTACATAACACATCTTAATTCTTTCACCATTTCTCTCCTTTCCTTCCCCACTTCCTCCATCACTTAGTCTCCTTCCCTTTTGCAGAAGATCTACCATTAACTACAATTAACCGAACCTACCATTAACTTGTAAGGTATTAATGCATAGAATCCCATTCAACAAAACAAATTAGGACATTAATAGCACCCAGAGCCCATTCTCAGGCCAGCTCTCTTTTTATTCTCATATTGCACTGGGCCTAAAACAAAGGATCTCTTCAGAGGAAATGAGTTTTTGGAAAGGACCCAAAAGATTACACTGTAGAGAGTAGATGTAGAGAGAGCATGTATGCATGGGCAAATGAACCCATAGTGGAAGTTTAGAAAAATAGGTAATAATTCTAACTCATAAAGGAAAAGCTGCAAGAGGACAGCAATGGTTTCCACGGTTGTCCACCAGCCACTAGCTCCCCACATCTGCATAGGTGCTCTCCCTCGGTACACGTTTGGTCATAAGCCAGAACAGTTATGAAACTCATCACTCAGAGATATGTCAGAGCCCCATGTCTGTAATCCCAGCTGCTCAGAGGCTGAGTCAAGAGGATCACAAGTACCAGGCCAGCCTAAGCAATGGTGCAAAACCTTTCTCAAAATAAAATTTTTAAAGAGCTGAAAATTTACCTCATTAGTAGAGCACTTGCCTAGCACGAGGCCCTGGGGTCCATCCCCAGTACACACGCATGCACACGCACACACACTTATGTACGCATGCACACATGTTAAAGCCTGAAGCTCTTGTGTGCTCAGGGAGAGGATTTGCTGCAAGGAATCATCCTTCCCTGGGTGGCTTATACGAAATTCACAGCTAAGCCTCTTAAGTACCTATAGCAGAGCCAGACGCCAACCCTCCAAATTCCAATTCTTTGCCTGATGAATGATGAGCTGAACTCTGCCCCCACTGGCCAATCTGGACAAAATCCCTGCTACCTGGACTACCAAATTTGAGTTTCTCTCAAGTGAGACCCATGAACTTGACCCACCTTCACCGGCATAGGGCGCCCCCCAGTGACCCCTTCTGAGAATAATCTGACTTCGGGGTAAACACTTCCTGGCCCTTGTCCTAACCCACTGCCACCTTTCATCCTTTCCATACCCGGTTCAGTTCTTTCTAGCTGTGTCCCCCTCCTCCCTGTGTCACAGAAGAACCGTTTCTGCCTCGTCTTTGAGACGCTTGTTGATCTAATGGTCTCATTGCAGCAGACCTCCTCCAACTTCTTACAAGAATCCTCCTGCATAACGTCTCTGCTTCCCTAAGTCTCGATTTATTTTATATTTGACAAAGCTCATGAATGAGAATTCAATTGTAGAGTACCTCTGCATGGCCACACTACAATTTTTACTTCCAAGAATCATTTTAGGCCAAGTTTACTTTGTGTTTCCTTCCCTACATTAATCTACAATTCTTTTCTTTTTGTTGTTGTTGTTGTTCCTGGTACCAGGGATTGAACTCAGGACCTTGCTCTTCCGAGGCAGATGTGGCACCACTGAGCTAAGTCCCCGGCCCATGTTTTGTTTCTTGATACAAGGTCTTGCTATATAGACCAGGCTGACCTCGAACTCGGGATCCCCCATCTCAACCCCCTCAGTGCTGGGATTATAGCAGTGGGCAGGGACCTAGCTCAATCTATATCTTTTGCATTGCAGAATACCTTTTAGCAAGGGACGGAACTCTTTCTTTAACAAAACAGCGTATAAACAAAAAGAACTATTTGATGTTGCTTTCTTTAGGCTGGTATACTAGGTGGGGGAACTAGGTGGACATCTCAAGATTGCTGCTCAAACACAGAGTGGCTTCCTAGCTTTATTTTTATAGCTCCCAATTAATAAGCACTAGCTATAATTATATCGAAATGTGACTATAAAGCACCTTCTAGAAGCAAATATTCAGTTATTTCGTGTATGTTCTCTTTATTTTAGGGCCAGACTTTGCAGCACTAACAGGAGCACAAGAATCTGCTGTCTAATCCCTCTTTCCCAACTGTGTCCACATAGTCTACAGCAGTGATGGTGAACCTTTTAGAGTTTTCAGGGCCATACGTTTGCCACCACTAGTCTATGGCCTTGTTTTATTGTTCTAAGGAATAGTTCACAACCAATGTAAGTTTTCAGGAGTGTTGGCATAACTGATTTTGTCATAAAGAAGCATAAACATGGCCTTTTATTTCTACTGATAAATTATTAATTTTAATTTTATGAGTTTTATCATATTAAACAATGAGTACTTAACAAGAAAAAATATCACAAAAATAAAGTATTGAATTTTTAATATTTATTGAGTATTTATAAAACAGGATCAAAATTTTCAACATCGACAGTTTTTTGGTGTACAAAGTCTAAAAAGGAAAACAAATAAATTCTTATGCGAACTACAATGAAAATACCAATAGCACTTTACAAAAAAAAATCTTTACTTCATTTATCACACCAAAGACAATCTGCACACATGACAATAGCATGCTCCGTACACACATATTGCTTACACTGACAGCACATGTGTTTTGCTTTCCTGACCTTTTTGTAGGATATACTTGACATCTCACTGGCCTTGCTGTTTTGTCAGGAGGTTCTTATTATACTATACAGTGTGTGATTAACAGAAACAAAATAAAGTATTAAATTCTTAATATGTATTCTGTGTTTAGAATAGACATGAACATTTTCACATCAGCTGTGTAGTTGATTCCAAAACCTAAAACATAACATCAGAAATAGATTCCTGTATGGACTACAGTGAAAATACCAGTAAAACTCTACAACAAAAATCAGCTTTACTTCACTTGTCACACCCAAGGCAGTCTTCACACATGACAACTGCATGTTCCATACAAGTATTGCTTACATTGATAGCACATATGTTTTGTTTTCCTGTCCTTTCTTGTAGGGCACAGTTGACATGTTTTTGGTTTTCCTGTTCTTTTGGTAGGCTTTGGGATGCTGCGCCTGCCTGTTTTACCTGTCAGCTCACCAGTGTGCTCCATATTTTCTTTGTGTAGTTCCATGGACAGAAGCTTTTTGTTTTTCCTCTGCTGTAAATGATCTCTTATGAGTTCCAGTCCCAATCCTCTAAGAAAATTTCTCTGATATTTTGCACTTGTTATTTTCTTTGTAAACTATCAAACTATTTATGCCATCCATGTTTAGAATCAAGTAAAATACAATCATTGGCCAATGCATTGTTTTTCAAGTGACATCATAGTTGCTGCATAACTCATCAGCAATATCTACTTCCCCTTTGGATTCATTGTACAAAGTTTCCATCTCCAGCTTCCATTTTGCCTAGGTTTCCCTATCAATATTTCCATCATGGTGCAATGTTGACCTGAGCACTACCAGTTTTTTTTTTCTCTGCCATATACAAGGCCAATGTAAATCTTTCTAAAATCCAAAGATTGTACCATATAATTCTCTGTTTTGAAGTTGCAACATTACATTTGGAATTTCTGCTGCGTTATTGCTTACAGTTCTTGTGCTGGTTAATTTGTAGCAAATGTAACATCAATTGGAAACTGGTAAAATCAATGGTCAAGGGCTGGGCAAGTGTGAAAAATAAGAACCAAGAGAGACTATGTAAAGGTGCAAATTTCCAATGATGAATGTCATTATATTGTGTACCTAAAATGTACCAATGATTAGAATGAATAATCGATATAGGAAGAAAAGGTCCAAAGGGGTAGAGTTAGTGGGAGGGGCAGGGGAAAGGAAAGAAGGGAAAGGAAAAATGATGAGAAATGGAAATAAAGTCTTTGTAAATAGGGGAGGGTGGAGGGCGTGAAGGGAGGGCTAGGAATGGGGAAAAAATAAGAACCAAGATGCATTAGGTAAAGGTACAATTCCCAATGAGAAATGTAATTGTGTTGTATACCTACAATGTACCAATAAAAGAATTTAATTAAAAAAGAAATCAATGGTCAAATGTCACATTCCAATTAGTTTGGGAGATGGGAGCAGTAAGTCTGTTCACAGCATCATTTGGTTTATTACTATATGAATAAGGACCTGATGGCTAAATCCCAGGATAAATGTCTAAATTGAAAGCATAGTAAGTCTTCAGATCTACAAGGGCATAAATTTTTATGCCATATTTTGATTTTTTTCACTGTCTTACATTCCTGCAATTACCATGAGAAATCCCTGCTAAGTACAATAGACCTATGAATGCTTTCAGTTCAGTTAGTGAGGTGTCATAATAAATACAGTTTTGAATATGGCTATTGGTGCATAGAGAATGTTTTACTTGCATTTCAGCCTTTGTGTATTTCACAGCATTTTGTAACATTTCATCTGTTAACAATTTCCAGCATAGCAAGAGTACGTAGAAAGAATAAAGAACTTCTCAAGAAGGTGATAGGTCTGGGGGTCTTGATCATCCACTAAGGTGACTGATGCCTATCTAGAGTTTATTAGACCAGTGGTTATCACTTATCTTATCCCTTGGGAAGTATATAGGCCTGGTCATTTGATATTTATCTTGAGACCTGGCCTCCAACTGATGTGTTTCTGGCCACAGTTGTAGTGCATTTTCACCCTTTGTCCTGACTTTCTGAGGTCTGATTGACTATAATATTTTACCTAACTTAGCTGTATAAAATAAAACAAATAGGTTGGATGAGCTGATCTCAATTCTGTTTGCCATGATGCTATTAACATTAATTTCTTAAAAAAAAAGAGAAGAAGAAGAATCACTGAATCCCTGGAGGCATCATTCATTCATATATTCATTTAAAAAAAAAATCTTAGTGCCTAAACAGTATTAGGCACTGTGCAGACTCTAGGCTTAAACAAGGCAGAATTTCCACTCCCAGTGGTAAAAGGCTGATAAAATAAAAATATGAATTATGGATGTAGCTCAGTTGGTAGAGCACTTGCCTAGCATGTATGAAACCCTGGGTTTGATCCTCAGCAAAACAAGACAAAAGAATGAAAAATAAAAACATATAGTCTAAATGTAGGCAGGGTAAACTTCTACATAGAAAAACAAAATGGACAAGGGAAAAGAGAAGGGTGAGGCTTGCTGTTAAGTAAGGTAGTTAGGGAAGCCCTTTCCAGAAGAAAGTATTTGGTACAGGGCTGACTTTACTTATAATTTACTTGTAATTCACAATTAAATTGTTTATGACAAGTGTAGGATGTTTGAAGTTCATCAGCATCTTTTCTGACTGATGTCTCTATTTATTCATGTGGAAACCAGTGTTCCCAAGGTATTTCAATAGCCCAGCAAGCAAGCCTTCTGAAAAGACAGCTAGATTGAGTGATTGATTTTTATTTATTTATTCATTTACTTATTGGGAGTGCTGGAGGTTGAACCCAAGGCCTTTGCACTGAGCTACATCCCTAGAGATGTAGGCTGGGTTCAAACTTGCAATCTTCCTACCTCAGCATCCTAGAATGTTGAGATTACTAGTTTTGTTTTGTTTTGTTTTTTAATGTAAGGCCATATTTGAGTTGATCTTTGCCACCTTTAAAATAAAATATCCATTATAATTCAGATCCAGGAAGACACTGCATCAGTAGTTCTGTAATCATACTTTCCTTGGAACCATCATTTGAAGCTCAGCCTTACAGTGGAATGTGGGAATTGCAGAGAAGAGGAGGGATGTGACTGTATGGCCCGAAGGCAGATTCTGGCAGGCTCACATCAAGCTTTCTCATTAAAAAGGGTCATGGGGAGGTTACAGCCCTGATTACAGTCCCATTGGGGAGGTGCTGATGGGGTGATCGACAGCCCTTCCTAATAACATTCAGTTAATCACTCACTGGCCAACTGGACAATCAATGGTGTCCTGGGTTCTTCTCCTCCTTTGCCTCTGCTAGTTCAGCCTCCTTTCTTTGCTCCCTGCAGTGAGCAGGCGTCAGGCAGGGGACTTCAGAGGCTCCTGTCCCTTCCTGCTTAAAGACTGGCTCTTCGGGAGCAGTTATCTAACCACAGGGGCAGAAAATGTTTTCTTTTCTACCTTACAATGAAGTTGCACTGCCAAAGAGGAGCAAGAAGCAGAAGAGAAGGGGGAGAAGAGGAAAGAGATGGCCTTTCTGAGGGAGGACATCATCACTGCAGCCAAAGTGACACAGAAACTTGGTTTTCAGAGCTTAAGGACTACAGAATATTTACATGTCTACAACACTGTACCTTTTCAAATTCATAATCTTAGTTACAGAATCTTTTCACTTAAGGAAGGGGTGAGTTACTTTTTTTTAATGTGTTTAAGCTCTACAAGTGAGTGTTTTTATGTTTACACCAAACAAGTCCTTCTATAGAGCCCACTAGACCAGAGGTCCCTGGGCAGAAAGTGTGAAGACTCAGGATGCCAGTGCTCTGGCCTGGCACTTACAAGATTAAGCTCTGTCCTTGGCCTGACCAGAGGTATGTCTGGACCCTTTGGTTGTCAGAAAGGTGTTGCCAACAGGCAGAATTAAAGCCAGGGTCAAGAGAAGCAGTCTTTCATTTAGTGTGGCTGAAAGGTCTCCATCCCTGAGGTAGGGGGGTTTCTTTCCACTTGAACTTCATGGCTCAGGTGCCCTCTTGTGCCACCATTTTTAGAAATTTCCCAAGAGAGAGACTAAATCTTAGGCCAGAAGGCAGTCCACTTTGACAAGTGAATTGTGAAACTGTGGTTCCCAGAGGTGTGGTGGTGGTGGAGGTTGGGATGGGGGTGAAAACCAGAGAGAGGAGAAGGTGTGTGATGTCCATGTTGATCCCAACTTTCTACTGGATAGCTCTGTTTCCACTTTGGAAGAAAGAGAGGTGATAACTAGAAAAGGGGAAAGAAGACAGTGAGGGACAAATTCGGATATGGGTAAACATAGAGCTGATTTGAAACTGTTCAAGGAGACCATGTACTCATTCTCTAGACTTTGGGACAGTTTTGCTACATGAAGATAGTAGCCACCTCTGTTCATGATCATCATGTTGATAGTTGTTTGAAATGAGTGTGAAAATTGGCTTTTCCCGGGGTGGGACAGCATAGCCCATGACATCAAGCTGAGAATGGAAATACACACAAACATTGGGTAAAGAAATGGAAGACTCCCCTTGGCTAAGCAGATACATGGCCAGGGCAACTGCCCTGGGAACTGGCATCATCTGCATTGTCTTAAGTGAATTTCCTTCCCTGCATCCTGTGATTATGGCTCCCATAATTTCATTAGACTGCATATTGAGTTTTTATTCGTATGAATTTCCTTAGCCCTCCATTTCCTCTAAGCATCCTAACTGGTAATTCAGTTTGCTTCTGAGCTGCTGCCCACAAGATCCCTCATCTCGAAACAGTGATTCCCCAATGTGTGCACACATTAGAGCAGAAGGAAATAGTGCCCTTGATATCTGCCTTTGCAGACAAAAAACCAATTAGGCTGAGAACTCGTGATGATCATACTCTGTTCTCATCACCATTCAGTTCAGGGTTAAATTTCTTGCCAGGTAAGAGAAGTGGGAAGATCTAGGCACTAGTGAAAGGAAACTTGGCCTTTGAGCGTTCTGTCGAGGACCATTAGGACAAGTGCTTCTTGCACATTGCTTTCACTGTAGGAAGGGTTTGAATCCCTTGGGGTCACAGCAGGAAGTTACACTTCCTGTTTTCTTTCTGTACAGTACAGCTCTCTGGGCGGGGAAAGGCAAGCCATTGAGACTAGGTTGGCTGTAATTCAGACTGGGATAGATGAGGCTGCCGTCACTTGACTCCTTGGAGTCTAATCCATCCAGAAATAACTCATTTCTTTTGAATGATCACTGCTCCAATCCTTTCTGAATTCTATTAGGCATATGGTCCCAGAAGTGACCTCTGGCTCCAACAGCTCATTAAACCTCCACAGTCATTTCCTTACAGGAGCCCAGCATATGAGGTGAGATCTAAAACTATGGTGAATGTTTAAATTTTTAAAAATTATTACAGTAAAAGACACTTTCCTATTAATGCCCCCTCTAAATATTCCCCCTTGTTTTGAACGCATTTGTCCCATCCTTCTTGACACTTTCTCAAGAAGTTCTGGAAGTCCTCTTTCCTGAGTGTCTTTAGTGACATGTCATGGCTGCCTCCATGTCCTGAATAGACGCACAGCATTGACTTTTTCAGGTCATTTTGACTTGGGGAAGCCAGAAGTCTCATGCTAGATCCAGTGAATAGGGTATATGAGGACTTACCATAATGTTTTTATGAGGCTGGCTTCCCACTGGATGACACTCGGCAGCAGCATTCACCATATTTTTGACCATGCCTCATAAAGACATTCAGGAAAGAGGACTTCCAGAAAGTGGCAATAATGTTGGGATAAGTGTATTCAAAGCGAGGGGGGAGGTTTTAAGGGGGCCTGATGGCAATGTGTCATTCACTGTAATAAACTTAAAATTTAAACATTCATCTCATGTTTTGATTACACTTTACAAATGACCCAACTCTGACTAAATGTGTATGGAGCACGGGAGATTGCCTGGAAAACTAGTGCTCAATGCTAATGAGCTTTAGCCTAAAATCAGCTCTTGCTTGGGGAGATCAGCTTGATGGCTGCAGACCTCACCTTCCTGGAAGACTTCCTCGAAAGCAGGTGCAGCCACAGGAAGACAGGAACGGAAAAGCAGCCACACTTTCTCTGTCTCAGGGTGATTCAGGACTCAGCCCCATCGGAATCTGGAGCTATGCCAACATATACTGAGCCTGAATCCCACTTAATGACATCTATACTTTTTCCAACTTTTTAAATTCACCCCCTCAAATTGTGAGACATGTTACAAAAACCCAAATAGCTTAGTCTACAGAGTTCCTTTTGTTTTGTTAGGGATTTGGGGTTTTGGTAATGGTATAGATAGAAGAGAACAGGTAAAAACAGATTTTTTTAAGTACTTTTTTAAAATTAAATTCTTTTATTGGTACATTGTAGGTATACAACACAATTACATTTCTCATTGGGAATTGTACCTTTACATGAGGCATCTTGGTTCTTATTTTTTCCCCATTCCTAGCCCTCCCTTCACGCCCTCCACCCTTCCCTATTTACAAAGACTTTATTTCCATTTTCTCCATTTCTCATCATTTTTGGCTTTCCCTTCTTTCCTTTCCCGTGCCTCCCACTACCCCTACCCCGTTGGACCTTTTCTTCCTATTTTACATTATCGATTATTCATTCTAATCATTGGTACATTTTAGGTATACAATATAATGACATTCATCATTGGAAATTTGCACCTTTACATAGTCTCTCTTGGTTCTTATTTTTCAACCTTGCCCAGCCCTCCCTTCAACCCCTCCATTCCTCCCTATTTACAAAGATTTTGTTCCTATTTTTCCATTTTCTCATATTAATCCCATTCCCTTCTATCCTTTCCCCTCGCCCTCCCACTTCCTTCCCCTTTGCACCTTTTCTTCCTATTTCACATTACCTATTATACATTTAGTGCTTATTCACACTTTCAGTTTCTCACACCAGAGAAACTATTTGGTATTTACACATGTGTGTCCTATTTATTTCACTTAAGAGTATCACCTTAATGTGCATCCACTTAGCTATAAATGTCTCTAATTTCTCATTTTTTATGGCTGAGTAGTACTCCATTTTATAAAAAAAACCCACATTTTCTTTATCCAGTCTCCAGTTGATGGGCATTTGGGCTGTTTCCAAGTTTTAGCTATCACAAACTGTGCTGCTATGAACATGGGTGCACATATATCACTGTGGTATGATTCTTTGAATTCTTTGGGGAAGATCCCCAGCAGTGGAATAGTGGGGTCAAATGGGACTTCCAGTCCTAAAAAACAGGTTTTTAAAAAAATTAATTGTATTGGTACATTTTAGGTATACAATGTAATGACATTCATCATTGGGAATTTGCACCTTTACATAATCTTTCTTGGTTCTTATTTTTTCCTCATTCCCCTGCCCTCCCTTCAACCTCTCCATGCCTCCCTATTTACAAAGATTTTATTTCCATTTTTTCATTTTCTCATTATCACAGTAGCTTTGTAGTAGAGTTACAGGTTGGGGATTGTGATACCCCCTGCCATGTCTCTTACCTAGAATTGCTTTTGCCATTCTAGGTCTCTTCTTGTTCCAAATGAATTGTTGAATTTTTTTCTCAAGGTCCCTGAAGCATGCTGCTGGAATCTCACTTGGGATTGCATTGAATCTATATAGCAGTTTTGGAAATATGGCCATTTTCACTATGTTGATCCTTCCTACCCAGGAGCAGGGGATGTCTGTCCATTTTCTGATGTCATCTTCAATCTCTCTTTTCAGAGTGCTATAGTTTTCAGAGAAGAGGTCTTTGATTTCTTTTGTTAGATTGAAAACAGGGTTTTTTGGACCAACATGTCAAAGATAAATATTTTCTCAATCTTTAGGGTAAACTAAAATTTACCTGGGTGTTGCTAGAATGACCAGAACTTTAAGGAAGGTCTAGGCAGATGTTCCTTAGGCTACCTGCACTAGTGTTCGAATTTGCTAGGCTCGCTCATAGAACTGAAATGAATGAACTGTGGGAATATTTGTGAAATATGTACAGAAGAAGGAAACTGCCCTAGGTGAATGGGAGATTTGCTCATTTAAAATTTAAAAATCATATTGCATTAAAATGTTTTGAGAAAAGTACTGTATATATAAATTCATAATTTAGACAACCTATCAGTATCCCCTCATGGTTACATCTATGGAGAAAAAATTAGAATGACTTTCCAGGGTTGTGTGAAGATAGCCAAGGGTTCTCTGAAGGTGGAAATACTGCTTCATTTGAATTACTATAGCATATCCCATAGTTGCTTTATAATATGTGCCATTTATAGACTGCTGCTTGCTGTGTTGATTTTTAATATCTACATGGTTCCTGAGCTGATGTAAATAAAAATAAGTGAGGATTTACATGAAGGCAGTGGCAGCTCATTTTATTTGTTTGTTTGTTTGTTTGTTTGTTTTTGCATACCGGGTCTCAAACTCAGGACCTTGCGCTTGCTAGGCAGGCGTGGCACCACTGAGCTACATCCCTGGCTGGCAGCTCGGTATTAATGCTATGCCAAGAAACTCCAGCCTGATGTTGCTGAAGCCAGCTGCTCAGTGATGGCTCATCTTGGAGGCTCACATCAGAAGTGATTGAATTGGAAACAGCAACATAACTGAGGACATCTATTCTGTCTACAAAGTTCTGTCTTCTGACACTTCTTGAATTGCAATGTTTTGTTGCCTTTAAATAAACAGCAATAGGCCAGGCCTGAAGGCCCATCCTGTAATCCCAGTACACTTGGAGGCTGAGGCAGGAGGATAGCAAGCTTGAGTCCAGCCTGGGCAACTTAGTGAGACCCTGTCTCAAAAAGGGCTAGGAGGTAGCTCAGTATGAAGGCCCTGAATACTGCAAAAAAAAAAAATTATTATTTTTTAGATTAAAAAATAAAAAATAGGAATGGGAGAAAATAAAAAGTGTAAGTATTGTGTGTCTTGTTTTTAATCTCGTTAATGGATATGTAACTTCTTTATTTCTAATTGAAGACAAAGTAGTCACTCTAAGGGTGCTACCTCCTAGGACATCTCTTTGCTGTGACACACTCCCAGAATGCTCTGCTTTGGGAGGCCTAGAAAAATACTGAAACCACATGGGCGTGGTGAAGAGAATCTCTGTTCAGATGATATAATCCATTTAGGAATATGATTGAGAAATTTAAAAAGGATTAGAACCCAGAGCATTGTCACTAAGTACAGTGAGGAATGGTCAGAAGTCCTCTTAAGCTGAATGTGGTGGCCTATATTTGTAATCCCAGCACTCTGGGAGGCTGAGGCAGGAGGATTACATGTTCAAGTTGCCTAGGGAACTTAGCAAGACCCTGTCTGAAAATTTAAAAATATTTGAGGATGTAGCTCAATGGGTTCAATTCCCAGTGCTGCCAAATAAAATAAAATCCTTCTGTTAGAGCAAAAGCTATATATTGAATTATGATGAATCTTAAATTTGATTAAATATATTATGAAATATTTTAAACATATTAGGGCTGAAATAATGTAAAAGGGATGGGGGAAAGCACATGATGAATGCTTGCTATTTTATTTAAAATGTTAAAAGCATAAATGTATTTATTTTGGTTCACTTACCTTCAATATACAAATCTCCCCTGAAGGGAGGATATAAGAGCCAACCGTTACAGTTCCCTTGCAAAGTGACAAAGGTCTCTAGCCTCTGATGATAATTGCTTCAAAGCAATATACCAATTACAGGCCATAAGAGTTTTTTATTCAGTGTAATGTCTGTGATTATGTCTCATTGGGTTTCATTTCCCTGTCTTTGGCCCCATAGCATACAGCGTCAGTTTTATTGATGGTGCCACTGGTACATGACACGTGAAGACTAAGTTCATGCAAAGAGATGGAATATTCTCAGTGTATTGGCACTAGGACTGAGGCAAGAATTCTTCAGAAGCTAAGAGCTTCTCTCTTCTCATACTTTTGCTGGGGTGCTGGTCCAGGACTGTTACTCATTAGAGGTCTTGTGGATCATAAGATTCCCCCATGCAGTTGCTACAGATTCATGGTCATACTAGGAAATAAGTTCGATAAAGTATTCACTAAGGGCAATACCCACCCCAGAAAAGCAAGACAGTAGATGTCACAAAGGCAAGCAGCTGGTTCTGCATACAGCCCAGGGTGCCTTCCTCCACATTTGCTTTATTGCTCTTCTTGATATCATTATGTTTGACACCTTTCTCCCAGTGGCAGATTAAATCCATGACAAGTCAAATTCTTAACAAGCTTTCCACCCTAGGGGTGGAGAGTTGGAAGGCTAAGTCAGGGAAGTCCGTGTTCAGCTCAGAATAACCTTGCACGCTGCCTTGGCAGGACCAGGGGTTCAGGGACAGTGTCTGCTGACATTACACTGAGCTTGCTGGAGGAGTCATTCAGCATAATTTCTGGGAGACAGTGATGGCCTAGACCACAGTCTTAAATTCCCCAGGTACAGAAATTACTGTTGATGACATTGGCCAGGAGGACCCTCCACTTGGCATGCAGGTGCCATTGCCAATATTGTTTAAAAAATTTGCAATACTTGGGATAGAACACAAGGCCTTCACACTGAACTGCATCCCATCCCCCGCCTTATTTCTTTGAGATGGGGGGTCTCCCTAAATTGCTAAATTGCGCATCCTGGGTTTAAACTGAAACCCGTTCTCCTGTTTCATCCTCCCAGAGTTCTGGGATTACAGGTGTGCTTAGTGACATCAACACAGGTGGTAGGGATGATGATCCTTTGGTTTCACTTTTCAAGTGGGTGTTGGCTGTGTCTAAGATGATGAGGAGCACAGCGGACTGTAGGATGTGTCCAACATCACATTGCTCTGTTTGATATCGGAGGGCTCTTGCTCCTGAAAAATGGAGTTGGGAGTCTTACTGACTATAATTCCTATTGTCCACCTGGACAGTGCCATTGAACTTGCCATGGATGGAATCATTTCTGAACATCTAGTCCATGTTACGAAGTCAAGGAAAGAGTCACTGACTGCTGCAATGTCCACTGTGGAAGCAGCCTGGTAACTGGGAACCAATACAGGCAAATCCGTTTAATCCAACATTCACCGTCATGGTAGGAATGAGCTAAATGGCACCACACAAAAGGTGAGGCTTCTGTCAGTATAGGGAGTTGCTGCTAGGGCTGTGATGGGTTTAAATGTGAAAATGAAAACTATAGTTTAGGCCAAATCCAAGCAGCAGGTTTGGATAGGAAGAGTTACAGGTTATTCAAATCATTTTAGTTTTGGATTTCAGATAGCAAGTGGCATGAGTTTTATAGCAAAGAATTTATCTAAAAGTCTACCTCAATCTATTGAGCTTTAGATTTCAAAAAATAGAATTAAGAGAGTGTGAGATAGCTGCATATTTACTACTTGCTCTTACCCATGCTTATTGTAGTGGCTGAGATATTTTTTTTTCAATAATAGCTTAAACTAGATCCAATTTATAAAGATGAGTGACTTTAGGTAACTGCATAATTACAAAAGTACAACTGTGATTCTAAAAGTGCTTAGTCTGAAGATGAATATTTTGAGTTTGGATATTTACATCTTGGATTGAATAACTTTTATAAAATATAACTAACAACCAGACCAAGATTTCACAAATGTTTCACTGAAATAGAGAGTCATTTTGAAGATTAGTATTACAGAAATGATAACTTGGTGGGTGCCCCATGGTTGAGGCAGAAGCTGAGAGGTGGTCTGTGAATAGCTGTACCTTGTGAAACACCTGGACAGAGTGCTCTGGGGGTGCAGGGGACGTCTCCAGACACAGCTTGGTAGGGGACCCATAGGAAGAAGGGTCCCACTGGAGATCCACACATTTTCCAATTAAAATTCTACTGAGCCAATCTTGAAAATAATGTATGAAAGAGCTAATCATTTAGGCTGTTCTTGCCAAAGATCATAGGTGATGCTTGGCTACTGGGAGAAGGTGACTGGCAAATTTCTGTCATTTGCATGGAAAAGTCAAACGGCACACAGCTGTGTCATGCAAAGTGCATCTCCTTGCTACCACAGACCTCCATTCTAAATCCCAGGGGATTCACCATCCAATTTCTCATCTACCTACACACACTTCCTTATAAATACGTTTTTTAAAATGCAAAAAGGAGCAATTTTCCTCTTACAAACTCTTGCTTCTTTCACTCAACAATTCTTTTTTTTTTTTTGGTACTGGGGATCAAACTCAGGACCATGCGCTTGTGAGACAGGCAACGGAACCACTGAGCTAAATCCCTGGCCCTCAATCTCAGTTCATTTTTAACAGTTGTGTGATTTACATAACCAATGTCCTGTCATAAATATTTAGAGTTGTTTGCAGGTTTCTGCTGGTTGTGTTTGAAGGAGATGAGCTTGTGCAAGATTTTAGGTTTTGAATGTGCTCTGTGTGTCTGAGAACAGAAGACACCCTGGCCTCCGTGGGGGTCACTGCCCTATTTATTGGTGGGATGGTGGGATAAGTATTTGGCAGTTTTCTAACCAGATGCGACATCTTAATCTCTGCCCCAGGGGCCATCAAGTGGCCTCAACTGGTCTCCAGATGGGTCTCATAGATTAAGAAAGCAGAATTTGGGTTCTTTAAGGATACATATCTGTTCTTGTGTATTATATGCTCTACTTTAGTTAGAAGCAGTAGTAAGTTTGTCAGACGCTAGAAGGTGGGAATCATAAAAACAGTACAATTTGTACATTGAAGTCTAGCTCCTGTACAGACATGACATTCTTGTTGGTGAGATAACTTGTTTACATGTCAAATTCCTCATCTGTAAACTAAGGGTGATGAAACATGAAAATAAAATGAACATGAAAATAATGCCTGAGAAAGTACACTCCAAAAAAACCCACTACATGAATTTTATTATTTCACCCAAATCCTTCCCAATAATGAAAAAGAAATTCAAATGGCTTGAAATGACTTTCCCAATGTATACCTATATCTTTGAATTAATTATCAACCTTGATACCTTTAATATTTATTTTAAAATTTTCAGGCAAGCTTGTAATCCCAGCTACCCAGGAAAATCCATCAGGAAGACTGAAAATTGGAGGCCAGCCAGATATTTAACAAGACTTTGCCTCAACAAACAAATAAATAAAATAATAATAATAAGCGGCTGTGATGTATGTAGCTCAGGGCTCCCTAGTTCAAAAAAATAAATAAATTAGAAGCAAATCTGAACTTGATAAAATGGAACATTGGAAAGAACAAGAAGAAAACAAGAAAATTATTTCTATTTTATTTTCTCACTTGTCATTTGTGCTTTAGTTATTTTACCTGTCTTTATAGGAGTTGGAAATATATATAAAGACCTGATTTCTAATAGTCTTCTGTGATGTAAAGTGTTTGCTCTATTACTTCTTTGTCTTCAGGCAGGAGTAAAGTTCTATTACTTTGAAATTACAATTGTTTTTTCAAGTGATTCACACACACACAAACCCACACAGCAAAAGGGCTCTGAATATAAAAAATAAACCTAAAAATAATGCCAGAAGTCTGGGTGGACATTCACCATTTGCAAACAACTTTTCCTAGCATATGGTAAACCATAGCCTCCAGAATGTTCTTAAATGGCCATCACAAAGAACTGCTTTTCATTCATTCCCTGAGGCCAAATAGGAGACCACAGAGCAGCGCATATTCCTGGGAGGCAAAAAAGATGGAACACAGAGTAAACAAGACCATGGGCTACTGCACTAAGTCTCTCCTTTGTAAAATTGTGGATTAAAAAGCCTGCTCAGCTCAAATTGCTTTCACAGTGGCTCCCACACTCATAGCTGTGTAGGTGGATTTCCAGCTGGCCTCTGGGGGGCTGGGTGCATCCTCAGTGTCCTGTGGAGCTGGGGTTCAGGGGAAAGAAATTGATAGTAATAGTCCCAGTAGCTTGCTTCTTCTGAAATCAGTATCTGCAGGCATCGTCAATAACATTTTGGAATAAGGAACTTTGAGGACATAATATATCGAGACCCATCTTGATGTCTGGTTTCTCTTTCTTTTGTTATTGAGATGTAACTAACATAGAATGATTATTGCCCTTTCAAAGCATATAATTTAGTAAATCCATAAGATTGTGCAATCATCACCACTGTCTAGTTCTGGAACATTTTTATCAACCCTAAAAAAACACACCATACTCATTATTGGTTATTCCTCATTCCTCTTTCCCAGCTCTGTGCAATAACTAACATTTCTTTTTCTATGGATTTGCCTATTCTGGACATTTTGTGTAAGTGGAATCATACCAGTTAGGCTCTTTGGTGTCTGATTTCTTTCACTTAGCGTATGACTTTTCAAGGTTCATCTATAACAACTACCAATACTTCATTCCTTTTTATGGCCATATAAAATACATTTTTAAGGCTCTACTACACTTTGTTTATCCATTTATCAGCTGGTGGATATCAGGTTGATGAAAGTTTTTGGCTGTTGAGAAGAATGATGCTGAGAATGTTCATGTTTAAATTTCTGTGAAGACATTAGTTTTTGTTCTCTTGAGTATATATATACTCAGGAGTGGAATGCTTGGGTATCTGGTGTTTCATATCCAAATCAAGTAATAGATAAGTATGAACTAATAAAAGAAATTTGTCATCTTTAGGTTAAATCTCATTATTCTCTGGTCTCCAACAGTTAAAAAAAATGATACAACTAGTTCCTTTTTGGACATAACTTTAGGAATGGACTATAAGTCCAATATTTCACCATTAGAATGTGAAGAAGAGCATACAGTCTTTCTAGAAAGATAGCACTGAATCTCTTGGATATGATTTCCACCACGGCAGAGGAAGCTATGAGTATACCAGAAGGAAGAAAGATGTTAGAGTTTACAAAAGTGTGTGTATGTGTGTAATTTGAAAAGAACCTCTCAGTGTTCCCTCCAATCCCGGATTTAGCCTCACTCCATGAAAATGAGAGGCTTTTTGGAAGAAGGACTATCAAGGTGGCCAGCAATATGCAGGGCGCACAAAAATGAATATGTGACTACTTTCAAAAACCATATGGCTCCATGTTTAAATACTGCATCGTTTCTCTGGTGTGAGAAACCAAAAGTGTAAATAAGGACCAAAATATATGATAGATATTGGAAATGGGAAGAAAATGTTCAAATGAGAAGGGAAGAAGGGAAGGGAAGGGGGAAAGGAAGGGAAGGACAAGAAAAGAAGAGAATAGAAGGAAAAAATGGAAACAAAGCTTTTGTAAATAAGGAGGGGAAGAGGAATTCAAGGGAGGGAAGGGGAATGGGAAAAATAGAAGACACAAGATATATCATGTATCAATAAAAATGTACCAATAAAAAATAAAATGTACCAATAAAAAACCCTGTGGCTGCTTTACAAGTAACAATTTTATTTCAAGGATCCTCTGTGTTCTAAATTATTTAGGTCTTATTTATACTAGTGTGAAAAGGAAAGTCCTGCGAGCCGAAGATGTGTTAGACACAGTACAGTCGTCATTCTAGATTGTAATCACCAGAAGAGGCCACTATGGGGAGTGGGCTGCTTTCTCAGGCAACTCCTTGTGGTCCAGCCATCCAGCACAGTGCTAAACTGGAGGGTGTTCTACCATATAAGACCCATTTCATATCAACAGGACTGGTTCACTAGGAAGCCTTTCTTCTGCCTCCGATCAAGAAAACTGGATTTTCTGTCCACCTATATATTTCATTTGCCCTGCAATAAGAACAGAAGCGAGAAAATAGATTAATCCCTCTTCACAAAAACCAGCCCTGTGCCATCTCTCAGCACTGTGCAGGGTGACCAACCTGTTTGCTGAAGGCATTAATGATCTGTAATTCCTTCCTGTGTTGCCTCCTCATGGATTTTGGCTTTTATGGTTAAACCTTTGGGGCCTTGGCCCAGAGGGTGATGGATGATTGGACTTAATTGGGTCCCTTTAGGTAGGAGGGGCCTTCAACAATGCAGGGCAAAGTCCTTCTTGGAGAGCAAGCCCAACTGAGTTAATCATTACATCTTTACCTGGGAACTAATGGGGAAAGACCATTGTTCTCTTCTGTCTTGGAAATTTTTAAATAGACTTTATTTTCTAGAACACTTCTAGGTTCACAACAAAATTGAGCATAAAGAGCTTTCCTGTACCCTCTGCCTACCTTCTACACAAGCTTCTCCTACTATCAACATCCCACACCAGAATGATACATTTGTTACAAGTGACCACAGTTCCTTGACATATCATTGTCGCCCAAAGTCCATAGGTTATACTAGGGTTCACTCTTGGTGTAATACATCCCCGGGTTTTGACAAATGTATAATGACATGCTTCCATTATTATAGTATCACAAAGAATGTGATATGTGCCATAAACATCTTCTGTACTTTGCCAGTTCATCTCTCCTCCTAATCCCTGACAATCACTGATCTTTGTACTGTCTCCACAGTTTTGCCTTTTCTGGAATACTCTGTAGGTGGAATCATACAATGTGTAGCCTTTTCAAATTGGCTTCTTTCACTTAGTAATATATGCTCTGAAGTTTCCTTCATACTTTTTCATGGCTTGATAGCTCATTTCTTATTAGTGTTGAATAATTTTTCATTTATATATCCATTCACTTTTTGAAGAACATCGTGGTTGCTTCCAAATTATGGCAATTATGACTAAAGTTTCTATAAGCACTTAGGTGCAGGTTTGTTGGTTTTGGTGGACATAAATTTTCAATTCATGAGGGTAAATACCAAGAAGTTTAATTGCTGTATTGCATGGTAAGAGTATATTTACTTTTGTAAGAAACTGCCAAATTGGCTTCCAAAGTGACTATTTTGCTTTCCCATCAGAAACGAATAAGGATTTCCTCACTATCTTTTGGTGTTGTCAGTGTTTTGGATTTTGGCCAGTCTAGTAGGTATGTAGTGGTATCTTGTTATTTTAATGTGAGATTTCCTAGTGACATATAATGCTGAACATTTATAGTAATGTTTTTAATATCTTAGACCAAATATTTCTTTTCAATTCTGTCAGATCCAGCACTCTCTCTTTTTATAAAGCATGATAATGCCCTTTTACTGAACCAACAAAATGCAAAGAACCTTACGTTCTTTCTGCTACTGTATCGATTCATCTGCTGTGTGAGAACCAAAATCTTGTCTATCTTATTCTTCATAGTATTTCTCAAACCAGTACAGTGCCTGGTGCATAGTACTCACTCACTACTTATTTACAAAATAGAGTGAGTTGAATGGTGGCCTCTAAAAAGATATGTTCACATCCTAATCCCTAGAAACATTGCCTTTAAAAAAAAAAAAAGCACCTTGCAGATGTAATTAAGGATCTTCAATAAGATCATCCTGGGTTAACCAGGCAGGCCAATCCAGTGACAATGGTTCTCATAAGAACAGGGCAGAGGGAAAATTAGGACAGAAGAGGAGGTAGCAATATGTCCACAGAGGCAGAGACTGAAGTGATGTGGCCGTGCATCAAGGAGTTCCTATAGTCACCAAAACCTGGAAGAGGCAAAGGAAGGACTCTGCCCCAGGGCCTCCAGGGTAAGTGTGGCCGTACTATAGCCTCCAAGCCCTAGGCAGCCAGTAATCTACTTTCCATCTCTGTGGAGTTACCTATTCTCAACATTTGCATAATGCAATAATACAGTATTTGGCTTTTTTTTGTGTCTGGATTTCTAAACTTCCCATAATAACCCCTTCTCTTGTATTCTAAATATGTTATAATACTCATTTTACATTCTTGAAATAAGATTCATAGATAATATATGCTGTTTATCTATCTATCTATCTATCTATCTATCTATCTATACAATTTTTTTGAGGTAGTAGGGATTGAATCCAGGTTTTTTCCACTGAGCTACATCCCTGCCCCTTTTCAATTTTTTTAAAATTTCAAGGTAGGGTTTCCCTAAATCACCAGGATGCCCGATTTATTGAGGTATGGTATATATATTATACAATTAACCCTCTTTATATAACTCAATAACTTGTCGTGAATTCATGAAGTTTGGCACATATTTAAAATGCACAATTTGGCATATTTTGACTTGTGTACCTATCCTGAAAACATTACTGTGATCAAGATGATACTGCCATGTGTTCTCATGCTCATTTGTGATTTCTTCTCCCTTCCCTAGCAACCACTGGTTTGCTTTCTGTCACCACATAGTAATTTACATTTTCAAGATTTGTATATAAATAGAATCATTTGATATGGGCTGTTTGTCTTTGTCTTTTGTTTTAATCTGGTTTCTACACTTAACACAATTATTTTGAGATTCATCTATGTTGTAAACCTATATAATAGTTCCTTCTTTTTTGTTCCTGAGTAGTACTCAAATGTATGATTGTATCACAATCTGTTCCTCTGCTCACCTATTGGGCTGTTTCCAGTTTGGGGCAATTACAAAGAGGCTGTTATGAATGTTCATGTCCAAGCCTTTGTGTGACATGTGCTTTCATTCCCTGTGGACACATATGGAGGAATGGAGTGACTGGATCCTACCATACAAGTATTTTTAAGGAAACTGCTAAGATGTTTCCCAGAGCGGTTGTACTGTTTTGTGTTTCTTCCAGGACTGTAGGAGACATCCAGGGACTCCACGCCCTCACCACCACCTGATGTGGTCAGACTTCCTCATCTTCACCATCCTAAGAGATGTGTGATGCTATGCCTCAGTTTCAGCTCCAGCAGTTCTCACTTCCTTCCTAGTTTTAGCTTCAATACACAGCCCCCGCTATCACTTCTCCAAGCTAACACTGGCGTTATTCTTGCAACATGGGTGCTTCTCATCTTTGTGAAACCATCAACCCTTAATGCTCAGCCCCAGGGTTCCCAGCCTTCCATGTTAAACCACAGTCTTTCTCTACAAAAACATACTCCTAAGTAGTATGTTAGTCAGCTTGCATTACTGTAACAAAATACTTCAGAGAATCAACTTGAAAAGAGGAAAGTTTATTTTGACTCACAGTTCTGGAGGGTTCAGGCCATGGTCGATTGGCCCTGTTGCTTTTGAGCCTGTGGTGACACAGTACATGGTGTTGAGAGCCTACGGTAGAGGAAGCTACTCATCTTACAGTGTCTGGGAAACAAAGAGAGAAAGAAGGGGCCAGGATCCCAATATCCTCCCCAAGGGAGCCCCCCACCAACTTCCTTCCACTAGGTCCCATTTCCTAATGGGTCTTCCACTTCCCATTAGTGCCAGGGGTTGGCACTCAAGCATTCAATATATGAGCCTTTGGAATTCAAGATCCATGGAATTCTGTGGACATTTTTTCCCAAAGTTTTCCTCTTTTTTTTTTTTTTTTAAGATGAAATGCTCTGTTTGTGTGGCTGTTCCCCCTTCTCAAGCACAGAAACCAAACACGGGGCATAGCACAGTCCATGTACCCTGATGTACCCTGTCCTGAGTGGTAATGGCAGAGACAGGACTCAGCATTCTCGGAGAGGTGTTTTTCCCCAGGACTCGAAAATTATAGCTCTGTTTTCTCTTACTTAAAGAGGGCTATTGGCATAATAATTGTTATTAGAAATTTAATAACCAGAAACACCGTAACTGTGACAATATTTTTAAGTGAAATGAACAATTGTTCCAATTCTTTAAAACATCCTTCAAACACAAAAGGAGAAATAAAAATGAAGTCAAAGAAACTCATGAAAGTTCGACCCAATCAGTCTTCACTTAAGACTGACTTTATGTCTGTGAGGTTTTACGTACGTTAGAGTGAACTAGAATTCGTCATTGTGTCTGGGGTATTTTGTCCATGTTGGCGTAGAGGAACGGGCAGAGCTGAGAAATATATTTGGAGCCTAGCCTCTTGGGAGTCAGTGGTATCCCTGCCTCTTTCAGCTCCCCGGATAATAGTGCTGGATGTGGTTTTTCACATTCAAAGGAGGGAAGTGCAAACCCAGTGGAGCTGGCCTGCAGGAGACCAGCCCCTGGTAATAAGGGGATGGTAAAGAGGCTGAACCGCAGCGATGACATCCGAGTCATTGTCGCGGAGGCTTTACAGCCTGTGGATTTGGCCTGCTGTGCGCAGGCAGAGGCGGCTGGTTTTTAGCCCAGGCCAAAGAGGCGGCAGGACACAAAAACCCTGGCAGCGCCTTCCAGGGGGAACCCCGCCTGCGCGCTGGAATTAACTGGGGAGTTGAAAGGAAGCCCCGGGATGTGGGAATTCCTAAGGCAATCCGGCTGACTAATCCAAAAGATTTGGAAATGGTCCTGCATAGTGGGTTTTGTTCCAAAGCAAGGTAACTCCATCCATCACAAGCTAAATAAAGCCCTGGCGAGATCAATACAGCATGGTAAGAGGAGAAGGTTTATTAAAGCCACGACAAAGTGCCCCGCGCACGGCGCCTGCGAGTCGCGCTCACTTCCTCCCGTGCACGGGCAGCACCTGGGATTTGGGGCCGCGCGGACGGTGGGGCGAGAGGAAGTGCGGGGAGCGGGAGGACCACAGCGTGTTCTGTGCGGACACGAAATCGCCAAAAGGAAACCCACTCTCTGTGTAACTGATGTGCGCTGGTAACAACTAAACAACTAAAAGAGCCCCCCGACGGTAGTGCGCCGAATTGCAAAGGTACCTGTAGAAAGAAGTCGCTCTTCTCCCGTTCGTCACAGGTCCTGAAAAGGTCCTGGCAAGCTTTTTGACAAAGTACGCGAGTCTGTTGTTAATCATCTCATTCATTTTTGGAGAGTATGAACGTCACTTTTTTTTTTTTTTTTGTACCGGGGATCGAACTCAGGTCCTTGAGCTTGCGCAGCAGGCGGCGAAACCACTGAGCTAGATCCCCGGCCCCGTCACATCTTGATTTATATCTGGGGTGGTGGTGGAGAGAATGGTGGAAATTTGTTTTTTCACTCATGGCCTCATAGAAAAATTATTTGAACAAACTCCAGATGAAGTTGCCTTTATTCTCGGTCTGAAAGTGCCCGTGCCAGGTATTTTATGGACTCTTGATTTCCGAGGGAAGTTAAACTCAGTCCAGTATGTTGCCTTCCTGCATCACAAGTCACTGTGGCATTCAAAAAATATGTAACTAATTGTTGCAATGAGAACAGTCACCTTCAAGGTTTGAGGTAGAAGACAGGGCTGCCTGGCTGGAGTCCTCCTGTCTTTAGTCTAGCACTGTCCTGGGCCTTTAGTCGAGTCCCATTGGAGAGGGTGGCACCGGGTGACTACAGGTGATACTGGATTAGGTGGGCCAGTGTCCATGAAGTTCTTAGAACAGTACTTGACAAGGATGTGAGCTATGTGAGTGTTTGCTAAGTACACGATTACAATAGATCCCATTGTCCAATTCTGGTTGCTCAGTTGTTCTGTGGAATCCAGAAAGCTTGCAGTCTTTTCTTATTTTCCTTTCCTGTCCCTTCCTTTTCCCCTCTCTCCCTCCCTCCCTTTCTTTCATTCTTTCTTCTTTTCTTTTCTCTCCACTGCTGTGGCTTGAACCCAGAACCTTCACACTGTGTTACATCTCTGGCCGTTTTAAATTTTTTCTTAATTTTGAGGCTGGGTCTCATGAAATAACTAAGTTGCCCAGGCCGGGCTTGAACTTTCCATTTTTCTGTCTCCCAGAGTGCTTGGGATTACAGGCGTGCTTCACCACATCCCGCTAGCCTGCTCTCTCTTTACCAACCAAGATACCACCCTACAAGATTTTCCCAATAAGCAGCTGGTCAGAGAGAAAGAAGTCTTCCACTAACAAACTGGGAACCCCCAAATAAATATGTAATATTTTAAGATTCACTTATTTTCCTTATTTGGTTAGACTTACCTCAGTCCTTTGTTTTTGCAGCTGGTGATGTACGTTGGTCAGGTGGCCAAAGACATCTTGAAGTGGCCCCGTCCCTCCTCCCCTCCAGTTGTGAAACTGGAAAAGAGAGTAATGGCAGAGTTTGGAATGCCCTCCACCCATGCCATGGCGGCCACCGCCATTTCCTTTACGCTGCTGATCTCCACCAAGGACAGATACCAGGTAAGGCAGCGACCCTTCTTCCAAGGGATCCACCATTCAGTACAATGAGGCTGTGAGCAGAGGTGCAACTGAGATTCCTCTTAAAGCAGCTTTGAGGGACTTTGAAGCTCATGCTAAGGTAAGGACTAAGGGGAAACGAAACCTCTTGAACTGCCAATGACAATTTCCTCATGAAGAAAGTGACCGTGTAACTGAGCACTCAAGTAAGTCTGGGAGTGAACATGGGCACCATTAATAACCACACCAGGACAACCAGCGGAACACGGGCTGTCCACGTGACCAGCGTGTGACCCCCCCCACCCCCACCCCCGGGAAGCCCCTTTACCCTGAGCTGCTGCTGAGACAGGAATCTATGCTCACTCTGTTCACAGCAGACCAAAGGGTTTGTGATCCTGCAGGGCAGAGATGATTCCTCCAAATCCCTCTGCCAGACTCCCCAGGGCCAGGGGCAGAAAAGAGTCTGTGCCCCAAATTACCCTCCCAGGATGCCTCTGCCCTGCTTAGGGCTCAGCCGTCAGAAATGATGGCTTCAAATTGTTTCAGAACTGTCTAAATGACGGGAGATTAATGAATGCTGGAAATAGAACTTCACTTACTATCTGCTTAGCTGCCAATCATAACACAGCTTTTTAAAGTTATGATACTACTTCCATGAAGGTTTTTTTTTCTGGCTGTTTTCTTCTTTTGAGATATATTGCTTTGATTTTGTGCTTAATTTCATTTATTTTGCCTTTTAGCTGCTGGAAGTTTTACATATCCCTAAATCCAGCAGTCTTATAGGTGGATGGAGGTATTGTTTTGCCCTTCCCTTTTACCCAGGAATCAGGGAGTCTGTATTCTGCGCTGGGCAGAGGTGGGCCTGAGCCTGGGGTGGTGGGAAGAGGTCAGAGTAGTGCTGGGCCCCTCTTCTCCCTCTTAGGGTTCCACCTGGCCACCTGGGTGTGACCGCCATTCTCTCATGGGACAGGGACTCTTACACGGAATACATCCAGCCCTATATAATCATAATGAAGTCGGTGCCTTGCTAGGATTAAAAAGGGTCTGACCTCTCAGAATACCATCAGAATGTAACCACACTGCTGGGCTCTGTTGTACCCACTGTCGCCTGTCCCACCGTGACACAGTGGATTGAGCACCACCCTGGCTCCCAGTGTTGCTCTCTGTAACCAGAGAGGTCTGTGAGAGTGCTGTTACTCAGGGAGAAGAAGCAGGGAGGAGCAGCAGGCTGTAGGGACGGAATAATAACAACCACAGCGATGACAACAGCTGCCATTTAAACACTCATTTTTAAAATTAGCCTCTGTTTGTAGTACCTAATGTTTACATTCCTTGTGTGGAGTTGGTACATGTACGTAACGCATCTTGATCCCCTTCTTCATCTCCTTTCCCTCCTCTCCCTCCCCTTCCCTCTACTTCATGACCCCCTTCCCATTTGAGGAAGATCTGTCTCCCTACTTCCTATTATCTAAACCACTCAGTCCGCCTTAAAATATTCTTTTGGGCCACACGATGCACTGATTTTCGTAAGACCTGAGTTGTATTGTAAATTTCTTTTGTTTGATTTTTAATGGTAAATATAAGAGTCCACCAAAAAAATGTATACATCGGGAAACAACCCTGTATACATATTTTAATACTAAATTTATTGAGACATTAAGAGATTAATACAATACTTTTGACCTCTACCATTACAAATGGTGGCCATTAGCTTCCAGACATTTATTAGTATGGCAAACTGCTGAAGAGTGTATACCTTTCTTGGCAGATTCTATATTTAGCTATTTATGTTATTTTCTAATACACAGCTCTAAATATGTATTTATTTGAGCCAAATGCCCAAAATTTAACTTCAGAATATATTAAATCATTAATTTTTAGCACTTTTGATTAAAGTCTGAGATTCAGTCAATGACAAATCATAAGAGAAGCTGGGTATGGTGGCGCATGCCTGTAATCCTAGCTACTCAGGAGGCTGAGGCAGGAGGATCACAAGTTTGAGGCCAGCCTCGGCAATTTAGCAAGATCCTGTCTCAAAACTAAAAAAAAAAATCAAAAACAAAAAAACACTCTTAGAAAAGACATGCAACTGGATGTTATACTCACATCTTACCTTGGGTATACACTCACATATTACAACACACCAGGCTTAAAAACCATGGCTTCTGGTTCTAACTGTCACTCTCTGTGTAGCCAATCATTTCCCTCTCTGAGCCCTGGGTCCAGCTGTCAGGATCAAATGAAATGAGTGCGGAAAAAGCCGCTTGTGATAAAGTTCAATACTAATGTAATTTATATTGCGATTCGGAGAGCTGATAATAGAACATATTTCTTAGGATCATGTGAAGATTGAGTGACGGACAGAAAACAAAGTACTTTGCATGGTATAGACTGAGCTGTTTTCTGTGTTCTCGTCACTATGGAGGACCACAGAAGCAAGTGGATCATAGTAGCCTCAGAGCAGATAGACTGTACCTCCACATCATGTTTACAAGAAGAATTCAAGTGTTCCTTGTGTAGTTCAGCACTGGCCAGCATCCTCCAGCTGCTGTCTCTGCCCAGCAGCAAGTGTCGAGGTTCGCAGAGTCTGGACTACTGATTGGACATATGTGCCTCATTTTCCCTTCCAAGGGAGAGGTTATTTAGTGAGACTTTTAGACTTTAGTCCTGGCTGTCTACATGGCTTCTTGGTCAAAGTGTTTATTTTTCAAGTTCTAGCTAAAGAATAGATAAAAATAAGAATTGTTTACTGCAGCACAGCTGCCAGCACAGGAGTGGCGGGGAGTAGCCTTAAATCCAAGCTCTGCTTGTGGTTCGCCTGTTCACACACTGGAGAACTGCTGTTCATACAGCTGTGTTCCAAGACACCTTGACCTTCTCTTTCTTCTGTGCCCCCATGTTTAAAGTGCCTTCAGATAATGGGTTGCTGCTCAGGGAACAAAAGATGCAGACTAGGAATGAGAATGTAACGAAGCCTGTTCCCACCTCTGTGGCCCCATTATATTTGTCTGCACGCGTTCTAATTTCCTTATTGTCTCTTCTCCCCACAGTACCCTTTTGTTTTGGGGCTGACGATGGCCGTGGTGTCTTCCACCCTGGTGTGTCTCAGCAGGCTCTACACTGGGATGCACACGGTCCTGGTAAGGTGTGCGGGCCGGGCGTGGGGCGGTGACCGAGTAACTGTACTCATTGCGTATCTTCCTCATACTCCTGATTCATAGAATCATTTGCATAAGTAATTATATTTCTCCCCTGGTCAGGGGGTTCAGTGATTGCATCAGGGTGCAGCAGTAATGCACTATGAAGATAATATCAAGCAGGTAGCGCTAAGTAGAGCCTGAAGACTTTGCCGATGGCTGGAATGGCAGACGGGACCCAGGTCATTTCTTTCTGTGTCGGTTTACCTTGGAGGCAGCAAGCAGCGCAGAACACTCAGCATCAAGGATGTGAGTGAGGGGACACAGTTGTCACTGCGGTCCTCGTGAAGACAGGAGGGGATGCAGAGCTCTCCATGCCTGTGCAGGCCAAGCTCCGCCAGTCAGAGCAGCCCAGGCGCATGGCTCCCCTTCTCTCTGGAGGCGGTGGAGGGAACAGGGAGACATAGCTCTGTTTAAAGATCCTTCACTCGTTCTTTTCCTATCTTAGTTTTTTTCCAGGGCTGCTAAAGTGGCACAGTTAAAATTCCTTGAAAACCCAAATGTCTAGTGCATCACCCAGCTACAGGCAGCCCTCGAGCCCCACAGGGGCCCGCGCTGTCCACACACAAGAAAGAAACAGACCCTAGGCACTGAGTTCATTTTACTGCAGAGCTCCAGGATTCATGTTAGCCAAGGACCTGTGGGGAGGCCACCCCTCGGGACCTGCTCGTGTCGCTCCTCGGCGCCAAGTGTGGGTGACCATGGAAAGGTAGAAGGGTGGGTTACCGTGGGAAGATGCAAAGGACGTGCCAACTGCAACTGCAGTCGGAGCAGCCTCAGGTGACACAGGAAAGGCACTAAACCTAATGAATGCCCAAAACTGAGTAACTGAGATAAATAATTTTATACAACTTCTCCGTTTTTGTTAGTATATGTGATACACAATGATTGCATTCCTCTTGGGGAATTGGTACATACACATCTGCATCTTCATCATTTTTACTCTCCCTTCTCCTCTGCCCTCCTGTCTCCCCTCACCTCCAGATCCTCTCCGGGCTTTCTATCATCTGGCTCTTATTGTGCTCTTTAAATTATTTATCTTCTGGGTTTCTCATAAAAGATAAACCATGCAATGGTTGTGTGTCTGATTTATTTCACCTAATAGTATAGTCTCAAAGTGCATCCATTTTCTTATAAATCCAATTTCTCCTTCTTCATGGCTGAGTAGTACTCCATTGTATGTACATACCACATTTTCTTTTGACCATTAGAATACAAATTAAAGTTTGATCCCCAGTACCAAAAAAAAAAAAAAAAGAATGCAAATTAAAGCATTTTTAAAAAAATCAAAATTCCGGAAAATTTTATGATGAACAGAATAAAGACGAGATCTGACCCTGAATTTTCATAGCCTGACTCACCTAATCCAGGCCCCAGCTTAGGTACTATTTGGGTAAAAGGGGAGCCCGGATCTTAGAAATAGAAAAGGGGAATAAAGAGTCAGTTTTGTTGTTCTACATACCACGGTGTGTCCTTGCTGTCCACATTCCATTCCCTGGTGAGGAGGGCATTTGCAATTTGCTACTCACTGTGCCAGTTACAAAGAAGTTCTCTCCAAATACATCCATAGACTTCAATGTGGAATTTGATAGAAGTCTCTTGAGTGCTTTGGCATGTCTTTTATCTGGGGTTACTTTGTAATTTTTATAGTTTTTCATAAAAATGATCTTGGAAGCTCAGGTTAAAGTTAAAACCAAAGTAAACACAAGAATGTGGAGCTACAGAAGTGAATAAAGAGCACACAAAACCCACCTCAATTAAAAAATGGCTACATTTTTCTTTTTCTTTTTAAAGTGGGTTATGGATATGGAGAATCAGATATTTGTGGGAAGATAAAGTCTCTCATTTGGATGCAAGGAATCATTATAGCCTTTCTCTCTCTTTTTTCTGTTTTGTTTTGTTTGCTATTGGGAATTGAACCCAGGGCCTTCTCACTGAACTACAGCCTCAACTCTTTTTTTTAAATTTATTTATTTCTTGAGACAGGGTCTCACTATGTCAATAAATTGCAAAGGCTGGGCTGGAAGTTATGATCCTCCTGCCTCAGCCTCCCTGAGTGCAGATTACAGGCCCACCCCATTACCACGGAGTACAGCCACTCACTTTAGAGCATCTGTCCCAGAAGAAATTGGCACATAGCAACTTTTCCTCCCACCCCCCACCCCATCCCATTCTACAGTCAGGGCCCAGGGCTTCTTTCACACCCATGGTTTTCAGGATCTTTAAGGCCCCAGTGTGAGTCAGGCTACAGCCCCAGAGCATGGCTCAAGACACCTTGGTACATAATTTCTAGTAGCAGAAGGGAACGGTTGGTTTTAACAGTGAATGAGAGGTAAATTCTAGATTCATAGCCCTCTTTGTTTAACAACTTTGTCAACTCCTATGGGTGCTAGGTTTAGCACCAGATCTAGGAGACATGAAGTATCAGAGATCTCTGCAGCACGTTCTGATCTCCTGGTCAGTGCTACAGTGCAAAACTGAGAAAAAACCTAAAAGGCAGAACTAAAGAGACAGAGAAACATGGGAGCCAGGACGACCAATGCTGGTGCAACCAACAAAGGTGCCGGTCAGTCCACACCACTGATTTTTATTGGTAATCAAATTGGAGTAAAGGGGAGGATGTGTGAGGATGCAAAGTCATGCAGTTACTATGGATACCAATGCACGCAAGGCTTGTAAAGAAAAAGACAAAGCAAAAAAAAATTTAAAAAAAATAAATTAAAAAAAGAGAAAAAGACAAAGCATTCTTGAATTAGGAACAGAATAGACAAAATATGGGATTGTAGTTAGAACCTTGTTGTTCTAGTTAAGGTTTTAATTGCGGGAATGGAATTTGGGTGTGAGTTACTCTGATCTCAGCATGTAGGCTTCATCCAGGCTAGCTTCTCAAAACAAGCCAATTGTGGGGTTAACTCTTCACAGCCTGCACTGCTTACATCCTGCTTTGGGCATAATCAATATTGCAGTCCCCTGCATGGAAGCAGACTAACTTGCTCCGCCCTCCTGGGTCTCCCTCCTATGGGAGGAGGCAGATGTATTTGCTGCTGATAACCCATACAGTGAATGCCATAATCATAATGGAACAGCTGGGCTGAGCCAAATAAGGTAATGTGTCTCCTCCCCACATTCCTTGCAGGCTCCAGGGATTGCCAGGCATAGTGTTTCTGACTGCATATTAGATCCCATGGGAAGCTTTTAAAAATAGCTTGGGAGATTTTTGTATATCCATGTTCATAGCAGCATTATTCACATTACCTCAAAACCAGAAGCAGCCCAAGTCTTCATCAACAGATGAGTGGATAGACACAATGTAGTATGTGCACATGATGGAATATAATGCAGCCTTAAAAAGGAAGGAAATTATGATACCTGCTACAATATGGATGGACATCGAAGACATGTTAACAGAAATGAGCCAGTCACAAAGGGACAAACATTATATGACTCTATAGTCACATTAACAGGTGGTATATAATCCCAGCACTTGGTAAACTGAGGCAGAATAGCACATTCAACCACGGCCTGGACAACTTAGCAGATTGTCTGTGTCTCAAAATAAAAAATGAAAATGAAGAAGAGCTGGGGATATGGCTCAGTGCAAAGGTCCTGGGTTCAGTCCCTAATACTATAAAAAACTGTTGGGAGGAGTTAGAAAGTGGAATGGTAAATATGAGGGACTGTGGGAAGGAAGGAGAGGGGAGTTATTATTTAGTGGGTATCACATTTCAGGGTTGCAAGACGAAAAGAGATCTGGAGAGAGATGCTTCCACTCCCATGAGGAGCCTGGAGTAGTCACGCGGCAACCCCTGCCCAACCCTGAGACACTGCTTCCTCCCAGAGCCCCATACTGGAGTATGAAATGGTTCATGTGGTCAGTTTTATGTCATGTGTATTGTCTTACTTTCTTGTCACTGGGGTGTAAAACCCAACACCCACAGCTTGAAGGAGGAGAAATGTATTCTGGCTCGAATTTTAGAAGTTTCAGTCCTTGCCTGGTGGGAGGTGGAGGAAGGGCTTGGCCGGAGGGGAGCTGCTCACCTCATGGCAGCCTGGAAGCAGAGAAAAGGGAGGCACGGAGAAGGGCAATGAACGCTCTCGGGTCACGGCCACCAAGACCAGCCTCTTCTGACCTGACCCCACCTTCTCACGGCAAGGCAGCCAGAATGCCATCATATTCCGATCCCCTTCCAAATCACAACATATATTTTACTATCAATAAAGCATGTTCTTTATTGATAATAAAATACATATTTTTACATTTTGAACTTAGGCTCGGGAGGCAGG
This sequence comes from Heterocephalus glaber, assembly GCF_000247695.1. Next base: position 2,661,963 of record NW_004624823.1, on the reverse strand, counting down.
TCCCGCAATCTGGGACTTGTTTGCAGCTTCCTGGTTGATTTGACTGTCCAGGCAGGCCGAGCACCATTGGTGGGAGTAATGGCAGTAATCCTTTAGCCCAGGGCAGGGCCACGCACCCGAACAAAACCAGGTTGGAAGGTAGCGGGAAGGTGGCCTGTGGAGGCCCCCACGGTGTCTGTGTCAGGGACTCACTCAGCTGGAAGGCTTTACAGGAGCAGTTCTCAGGACAGAGGCAGGGAGACGATTCAGTGCAGAAGAGAACTTACCGTACTCAGAAGGACAATCCTCCTTGTCAGCTGAATCACCACCCTCACCAATGGCTGGCTCCATCTCAGGGAAGGACCTCTCTTCTCCCCACTGTGGAGGCCATGGAGGCAGCACCCCAGCCTGCCCTTCCTACACATGTCAGCCCGGAAGTCACCTCGTTGAGCTCACTCCAGCTCCCACGTGCAGCCCAACGCTCTTCTTACACCACGGCCAGGATATTATTTCCAAAGTGACCATGCTGCTCCATGGAGGACAAGCTTCTTTATCTTCTGCAGGATGTGGGGAATGGCGGAGCCCATCTGCACCTGACAGCCAGCCATTTGTGCCCTTCTGGGGAAGTGGCCTTTGAGAGAAGTCATCAGTATTACGTCAAAACATGGAGCTAAAGCACAGGACCTGGTGTCACTCTTGAGTCGCCGACAGTACCACTCCTAGGGCCACCCTGCTTCTGGGCTCACCATTGAGGTTGGAACAAAATTTCTTATTGCTTAAGCCAGTTTATTTTGAGGTTTTATATTTCTCACAGTGAGAAGCATTCGAAGCCAGGCAGGGATGTGCTGAATCAATTTATTCACGTATGACTTCATGTTGCCTTGTTGGCTCCTGGAATCAAGACAACTAGTCTGGGAAACAGCCTCAGGAAGGATGAGAAGCAGGGTAGCTCTTCCTATCACAGAGCTTCAGCAGCTCTGAAACAACTCTGAGATAAAACTCAGGTTGATGGAGGTGGGATTTCTGGGTGGACCCGGCACTACCTCTGGGTCGGTGAATCTTGGCAGGGGTGCAAGAGAGCAGTAATGGGACCCTGAAAGCCACTTTGTGGGTGCAAACAAGGACTGGAAAGAGCCCCCACAAGTTCACCACAATCCAGGATGCCCAAACATCAAGCAGATAGGTCTCCAGTAGTCTTTTTTGAATGCAAATGGAAGATCCAACTCCAACCAACTTAAGCTTGCAGGGAAATTTTTGGGTTTTTATAACCACAGCATAAGAAGGTAGAAGAAGAGGGGGGCTTCTTCAGGAGCCCCTTGCTCCTTCTGTCTCAAACTTGTCCTTGCATGATGGATTGGTGCTTTCCACTGTCTATCTGAGGCCAGACAGGGGAGCTCTAGGTTCAAGTTCTCTCTGTTACACTCCTGAGAGGACTTAGTGAGACTGAGTGAGGAGAGCTTCTGGAGAGATCCCTAATCGGTAACGACTCCAGTGCTGCACAGATGCCGCCCAGGGTTTAGGCTAGCCGGATCAGGAGCCAGCCTGTTTGGGCAGAGCTGCGACTGGCAGCAGGGTTAAGGTTAGAGTTGGCACACGGGAGTGGCAGTTCTCCAAAATAAAGTGCCACTGGTTATCAGAAGAGGAGGATAGAAAAAGGCCCAGCAATACACTGCCTCCTGCTACACCATGGCATTTTCCAACTCTTTCAAAGGGCTGGAATATTATGTTTGTGTTTGTGGGAGAAGGAGGAGGCAATAGATGAAGGAGGCTGCTCACACTCTCTTTGTGATGCCCTGAATCATTCCATTACACAGTGCCAATTGTAAATCCTTTGCCGGACAAAGCAGTCATACTAAACACATTAACAGTAAAATTAGCCAGAATCTGCATTGTTAGATTCATGGACATGAGAACCATGAACAAAAAGTGAGTGTTTTTTTCGCCATTATTTTGATGTGAGCTAGCTGAAAGGTTGCTCTGTTTTATTGTCTCCAAATTGTTTGATCTGTGGATAATTATGTAAATATTAGGTTTTATTTGCTTACTCATTTATATTTTTCCCTAAGTATTGCTTTAGTTTTGGTTGGAGTTGGAGAACATTGAAAAGTCTTCTCAAATATTAAATTATCTGCAGACCATACAAAACTCTGTTTTGGCTTTGGACGACAGCATTTTTGGGTTTGTTTTTCAAGCTGTTTGAAACCACTTTAAAAAAAAAAAAAGAACCTTACTTGACAGTGCCTTGCTTAACATGAGGAAAGAGCCAATTGTAATATAAATTATACCCTCACAAGCATTACTTTCTGTTGTACCCTACTGGGCGAGTGTGTTACTGAGATAAAAGGGGACTTATTTGTGTTTCTCAGCATCAATCACCACGTTATTATGTCCATTGTTTCCTCTTTACCCTGGAGACAAAATATTTTTACCCTTTCATAAAAATAGAGAATTATTTCTGGTTTCAAAAGTAATAAGTACCCATGGCAAAACATTCAAACGCTCTCATTTTTAAAGATTTTTTTAAAAAAACAAAATAAATCATTACTAGTTAACAGGAGAAGTTGGGACAGGCATGGTCGGGGGTGCTGCGAAGGGAGGCTGAAAGCATTTTATGCTCCTGTGTGTGTTGGATTAAAATTAGGGCTTAGCACAATTCCTAGGGAGCGCCGCCTGTCATGTGTACTCTAGACACAAGCATACACAAATTAATTTTTTACCTCCTGTCCCAACACTCTGTACACAACCCACACTATCTACAACCACAGCTAGTGGGTGGATTTGGTGCGTTGTGGAAGAGTGGGACGAGCAGGCTCCTGTGTGCTTTCAGCCCAGGGCAGGACCTGTGTGTGTGTGGACAGGACGGGGCCTCCTGAGCCTCGTGGCTGCAGCGAGCAGGCAAGGTCTCTGGTGACCAGCTGAGCACAGAGCAGCTGCCACTGGGGGTCAGTGAGAAAGACTCAGGGTTGTCCCCTAACCCCCATATTGTCTAAGACGGAGCTTGGGTAAGTGCTTAATGTCTGGGTCGTGTTGGGAATGTGCCCAGTCTTCCCAAATGAATAAAATCATTCAGGGGCAGAGCCCAGATGTGGGCTCTAGCATTACTGTGTGTTGTATTTGCGTTCCTAGGTGGGTCCCGGATGCTGGTACAGTAATGAAGAATAAGGGATTTGGTGAACTTTCCATGAGAGCCCACCTCTGAATATTTCTTTCTTGTACGAGGCCCTTGCTTTTTGGATTATATAGTGTGCCATAGTTTTATTGAAGGTGAAATTTTTCCAGAAGCTTCTTGATGCCTCTCAATGGGAAAAAATGCTGTCTTCAAAATTTGTGAAGTTAACTTTTGGAAAAACAAATCTGACCTTATTTACACCATTTTTAAATTAAACTGAGAAGAATTAAGCTGTATTCAGTCTTAAGCAGAAGCAATATTTAAATCATTTTTTGAAAAAGATTCACATCTTTGGCTCCTTGGGAAAAATATATTCTTCCCAAATTCTTCACTTGTAGTTTCTGTCGCTGTGCATTTAGGAAAACGTAGCTGGCGTGTACTTGCACTTTGTTTTCATTTGCACCCTTCTAAGTTGTTGCTGTTTTGTCGCATTGGAGCGACAAATGAAAAGGAGATAAAATAATTTGCCATGATTTCTTAACTAACCTTGGAACCTGAGAATAAAGCCTGTGGGGGGGGGGATTTTTTTTTTTTTTTTTGCTTAAATTCTTTTATTGGTACATTTTAGGTATACAATACATTTACATTCATCATTGGGTGTTTGTACCTGTACATGATGTATCTTGGTTCTTATTTTTTTCCCCATTCCCCGTGCGCCCTTCCCTATTTACATAGACTTTGTTTCCATTTTTTTCTTTTCTCATAATTTTTCCTTTCCCCTTCCCCTCCCATAAGAAGAAAAGGTTTGGTTTGGTTTTTGACATAAAGTCCCACTCTATAGTCCAGTCTGGCTACGAACTTGCTTTACAGCCCAAGCTGGTCTCAAACTCAAGGTCTTCCTCCGTTAGCCTCTTGAGTGCTGCAATTACAGATGTGCACTACCGGGCCCACCTTAAAAATCTTTCTTTCTTCCTTCCTTTCTTTCTCTTTCTTTCTTTCTTTCTTTCTTTCTTTCTTTCTTTCTTTCTTTCTTTCTTTCTTTCTTTCCTCCTTCCTTCCTTCCTTCCTTCCTTTCCTTCTTCTTGATTTGGAGACAGGATCTCACAATGTAGCTCAAGTTGGTCTTGAACTCACTATGTAGTCCAGGCTGGCCTCAAGTGTGAGGTAATCCTCCTTCTGCCTCAGCCTCCTGAGTGCTGGGATTATAGGCATGAACCACCAGACCTAGATTTAAAGCCCTATTTCTAATCTCAATTCAATTATAAGAAAAAATTCAATCTAGTTCAAGAAAGTATTCACTTTCCTCAGAAAGCAGCTGCACGCTTCAGAAGAATGCTAAATATTAAAGGTCAGGATTTCAAAGCAGGAAAAAATGCATGTCAAAGGTGAGACTACTTTCCCACAGCAGGAGCTTCCTATATTCATGCTGCCTCAAGATCCATTTTGGAAAATCAGAAAGAAAATAGCACTGCATATGTGTATAAACTTAAAATGGAAGAAAAAACCTTTCTAGGCATGATATTAAATGTATAATCCACAAAGAGAAAAGAATTGACTGCATACATTTTGAAAACTTCTGTATATAAAAAATTGCAAGTTGTCTTTGAAAACATAAGTGTAATAGGATTAATATAAGGAATCATTAAGCAAAAAGCCAATATTCCTATAACCAAGAGCAAGAAGTTGCCAGAAAAAAGAAAAGGAAGAAATTTAACTGTCCAATAATAGCCAAAATCACCTGCATTTATAGGGATGTAATGAAATATAAACAAAAGTGAGGTATTAGTTTTTAATTGTTGCCTGTGAAATTGGTAAAAATAAATAGTGGGCTGGCTGTCCAGCTCAGTAGTAGTAGAGTTTGCTTAGCATGTATGAAGCCCTAGGTTCCAAGCCCAGAACCACAGTGAATGAATGAATGAATGAATGACAGTCAGTGTTAATACAGAGTTGAGTAAAGGGATATTCTCATAAGGGGACTTTTTTTTTGTTTTTGTCTTCAGAGGTAGGGATAGCACTCAGAGAGAGCATCACACATAGAATAAGTGCAGTACCACTGAGCCACATCACAGCCCTTTTTATTATACTTTAAGACGGGATCTCATTAAGTTGCACGGGCTGGCCTAAAACTTGGGGTCCTCTTCTTCAGCCTCTGGAGTAGCCAGGAAGGATTACAGGCATGCCCCGCCACACCTAGCTCATAAAGAGATATTTTCACGCAATATGTACCCAAATAGTAAAATGTATGATGCGTACATTTTGACCTAGGATTTTTTTTTTTTCTAAAAGCTTGCCCTAAAGAATAATTCCACAGGCCCGGGGATTTAGCTCAGTGGTCCCACCGCCTGCCTTGCAAGCTAAGGACCTGAGTTCAATCCCCGATACCAAAAAAAAGAATAATTGTCCACAAATCGTAGAGACACTTGAATATGGTTGCCGTGTTATTTAAAACATCAAAACATGGGAAAGAGCTTCAGCTGTGGCAGTAAGGTTTTGCCCAGTTAAGCAAATGGTTTATCCAGATATTCAGCTACTTAACATTATGTAATCAGATATTTCTCGACGTAGGATTTTTATTACTAATCTCTAACAACTAGAAACATCCCTGAGCAGATCCTCTCCAATGGGTGAGTAGTAAACAAACTGTGGTTATAACTCAGCAATAAGAAAAGGAGAACTATTGCCACCACAACTCCTTGTATGGTTCTCCTATGAGTCGTTCTGAAGGAAAGAAGCCACACTCGGCAGGCTGCCTGCTGTTTGATCCATCTCAGTGACATCCGGAGGAACAAAACTCCAGGGATGGAGAAAAGGCCGGTGGTTGCCAGGAGTGGAGGGCGTGGGTGGGAAGCTTGTCTATGGGGGCGCATGAAAGTTTCTGGAGGGATGAGGCAGCTGATTCTGGTTGCTACCGGGCAGTGCCTTTGTCAGAACTTATGGAACTGGAAGCCAAAAGCGGTGAATTTTAGTGTACATAAAGTTATTGCTCATGCCATAAAACACTAGTCCTGTGAGATTTTCTGATGAGGAAAAAAAAAATCCCATGGGCAGTTTGTGACAAGTCTTCTGCGACCTTCTCAAAGCAAGGCACAGTTTTGTATAAAGGTTCGTAAATGTTTTTGGAGTCAACGAAACGGGTTTAATAGTACGGAACCGACACTGTACATTGGAGTAGAAAATAGAGCCCGCTACAGATGTTCTCAGCAAAACGGCTGCTGTAACGCAGACCACAAGGCGTTCACGGGCGCTGGGAGGGGCGGTGAGCGGAGAGGCCAGCGCAGGACCAAGACCCCGCCTTCTGCCTCCCACCTCCAAGCGCTCCGCTCTGACCCTACAAGCAGATCCTGGCTGAATCCCGATTCCCGCCACTAGCTGCCTCAGTTGCTTCGAGAGAACCGAGAAAATCGAGCGCCAGTGACCAGACACTGGAGCCCTTAGTCCCAGCGCTGTAACTCAGGCTCCTGTGACTTTGCAAACAGCAGGATAAGGTGGCTTCCCCGTCCCCAGGGCACCTTGCAGATACCGTAGGGGGCGCTCCGTGGGGTCCCCAGAGGCACCAGGAGTAGGGCTTTACCCTTCCAACACTTCTACCTCATCCACGAGGTGTGAATTGATACCGGTTCTGGTGACCACGTCCTTCACCCTTTAGGACTCCTTTCCTATTGTCTGCTAGTTTCTCCTCATTGCCCCAAGGGAATCTTTGCTTTGGTAATTTCTCAGAAGCGGACTTCCTAGGGAAAATGGCATGTACACTTTATCAACAATAACAAAGGCCAAGACTATGGATTTCCTGATCTTTATTTCTTTTAATGTTAAAAACAAATATTTCTATTTCAGTCTGTAGATTCTTAAGAAATTTTCCAAGTCCCTTGAGTCTCACTGCATTGAAGTACACATTGCTTAGTAGTGAGAGCAAGCTACGATACAGGCATCTGGTTGGTTTATTCATGTCCGTTTGTTCCATTAAATTGTGAATCCTTGGAGGGTAAGAATCTTGTTTTCATCAATTTTTTGCATCCTACCTTCAACCCACAGTTCCTAGCAAGTTACCTGGCAGTAGAATCGCAGTAAACATTAAGTGGATTGCAACCAATATTACCCATCATCTCTTGATAAACCTATTTTTCTCCTCTCATTTCTTTGCACTTTGCTGAGTCAGATTTGACACCACGTATCCACTTGCCTAAATACTGCATTTACCACAGGAGGCCAGGCCAGATCATATGTCTAGATTTCTTCAACATTATTTGTTTTGCCTTTGAGAATAAACTGTAACTTGTGAAAAATGTGATCTGAAGTATTATGCAGCACCAAATATCGTGCAGGCATGGATATTCACTTTTATACCTCTAAAACCCCAAGAGTGGGGTTCGGCAGGCATAGAGGTATCTGAGATGTGGTCCTGTATCAGGCCAGCAGCATTAGACTCTGGAGCTCTCCAAGGGGCCCAATCCTGGGAGAGAGCAAAGACTCCTGGCGAGAGCTCCTCAAGACTTGCTGCTCTATGCTTTGCACACCTTGTCTCATAAATGAGACTACAATTTAGCCAGGGATGGAGAAGGAAGCTCTTCAGTCTCTAATGGCTGAGAATTTTATGAATACAGATCCTGCTACCTGGTTCATAGGTCTAGTGCCTGGAGATGAAGGAGCAATGTTTGAAGCCCGGTGTGATAGCACACTCCTGTAATCCCAGCACTAGGGAAGCTGAGGTAGGAGGATCGCCATGAGTTTGAGGGCACCCTGGGCTGCATACTACATAGCAAGACGCTGTCTCAAGGAACCAAAATAAATAAATAAAAAGAAAATTGGAGCAATATTAGAGATTTACATGCACAAGACAAGAAATATGGGATCAAATCCTAATCCTAGGGTCCCCACTTTTTGAGCCTATTACACGATGCTGCTCTGATCTTTATGTTACAGGCCCTTTAGAGCACACCTGTGTTCAGCTTTAGTATCTACAATTGAGTTTTCCACTCTTACCAGTAGTGTATGGAGTTTGGGGTCTGCACTTGTTAATGCCACTTTCATCTTAGCCATTCTAAGAGGTGATCTCAGTATCTCATTTGGTTTTGCTTTATGTGAATAATGATATCCGGCCCTTTTTCATATGTTTATTGGCCATGTAGACATCCTCTTTTGTGGGCTACCTGGTGGTCTTATGCCCATTTTTTTTACTGGATTATTTGTCTTTTCTTTACTGATTCATCAGTATGTCACTGATCAGATATATGTGTTGTAAATTTCTTTTGCCACATTGTGGGATGCTTTCTCTTTCAATGTTTTTGTTTTGTTTTGTTTTATTCGTGGTACTGAGGATCAAACCCAGGGCCTTCACACTGAACTACATCCTTCATCCTTCTTTTATTTTTTATTTTGAGAGTGAGTCTTGCTAAATCACTAAGCTGCCCAGGACAGGAAATGTGGCCTCACTCTCCTGCAGTGCTGGGATTACAGGCTCGCTCCACTGTGTCATAGATATCATTTGGTGAACAGAAGCTTCTAATTTTAACATAGTTGACTCATCAGTCTTCACATTATGGTTAGAACCTATTGCATCTTATTTAAGATATTTTTGCCCACCACAAGGTCGTGAAGATATTCCTTTATATCTGAGAAATTTTATTATATTTTTCTTATTTATATTGGAAATCTACTTGGAATTAATTGTGTGCTTTCTTTTTTATATGCAAATACCCAATTTACAAAGCATCATTTACATAAAGGATTATCCTCAATCCATGTACCGAAGTAACAACTTTGTCATAAATCAAGTGACTATTTCTCTCTATGTACCTATTCTGTACTCCTTTTCCCTTAGTGTACTATCTATCTTTATGCCAACACCACTGTCACATTTACTGCAGCCTTGTAATAAGTATTGATGTCAGGTAGTAAATGCCCTCTAACTTTGTTGTCCTCTAAAATTATCTTTCCTATTCTTGGTCTTTTGTATTTCCATATAAACTTTGGAATCAGCTTGTTGTGTTATCCAAAGCTGGATTTTTATTGGATTAAATCAAACCTGTAGATCAGTTTGGGAAAACTGGCATTTTTTTTTTTTTGCAGAACTGAGTGTTTCAGTACCTGGGCATAGTTCACAGTGGTGTTTAATTTTTCTGTGCAGAGCTCTTGAATGCACCATGCCTTAGATGTCTTCCTAAATATTTGTCCTATTAGCACCATTCTAAGTGCTTTAAATATACCGCTTACTTCATAGGGTAGTTAATAGCAACACCAGGGGGAGGTCCTAGGTCCATTTTTACAAATGAGACAGAGAGAAGGTAAGCAAACTGACCAAGGTTATGTAGTTGACAAGAGACTGTACTGAGATTGAAAACAAGCAGTCTGATTTCAGAATTTATGGTTTGTTTTGTTTTTTGGTGCTAGGGATTGTACACAGCCTCACACATGCTAAGCACTTGCTCTATCACTGAGCTACATAGCCTGCCCCTCTATGCTTTTAATTACAATTTTATATACTATGTCTCTAGATGTTTATGAATGCACTTAACAGAAAACATACTAAATGTCCATCAGTCAGACCTAGTTAAATGAAGTATGGTATTTCCATAGAGTGGAATATTATGCAGCCCCTAAAAATAGTTCTGGGGCTGGAGCTCAGTGGTAGAATATTTCCCTGGCACAGGCAAGGCCCTGGGTTCAAGCCTCAGGACCATGCACATACACACATGATTCTGTTGTCATAAAAAGATGTGTGATATTGTCAATGAAAAAAGCAGGTTCTAGAACAGCTAGTGCTGCCATTGTTTGTAATACTCTGGGGCGTTAGTAATGGACAGAGAGCTCTGAATGCACTTTTTTCTGACGTAACGTTTATTTTCCTCAGTTATATAGTTAGGGTTTTAAAATTTTAAATTAAATTCATTTTTAAATTGATACTAAAGAGCATTTTTAATAACGAGTCTGACTTGTTATGACGAAAGCAACAAAGCTATTTTTGTTTAATGGATAGAAACTGTCTTATTCCCTATCCAAGTGTTTTTGTTTTGTTTTCTGTTTTTGTTTCATATAGTTTAGTTTTGTTTTTGTGATACTAGGGATTGAACTGAAGTTAGGGGCTTTCACACTGAGCTACATCCCTAGCCGCCTTATTATTATTATTATTATTAATATTATTATTATTATTATTATTATTTAATGCTGTGACAAGTTCTTGCTAAACTGGTAAGCTGCCCAAGGTTGGATCCAACTTACAATCCTCTTGCTTCAGCCTCCCAGGTACCAGGGGTTATAAGTGCACATTACCACACCTGGCTCCAAGTATATTTCTTAAAAAGAAACAACCAATTAAAAACAAAAGCATGATGGCTATTGAATAAATAATTACTAGAGCTCTATTGTTATTTACATATAGATTTCTTAAAAGAAAAGGGAGATTTCAGATTTTGATGGAAAATTACTTTTCTTTCATTCATTAGGATTTATTTTCTTTCTTTTCTTACACACTGCAATGCACAATGTGGGTTTTTAGCAATCAAACAAATACATGGGCTCCAAAGAGCTTATGTAGGGCTGGGGATTTAGCTCAGTGGTTTTGCCGCCTGCTGCGCAAGCACAAGGACCCGAGTTCAATCCCCGGTACCAAAAAAAAAACCCAAAAACAAAGAGCTTATGCCTTTGGTCCTTTTATTGTTTGGAAATCAACTTTAAAACTTGCAAACTATTGACTTACAAAATTCTTCTTTGTCTTTGCATCCCTACCTCTCAAACCTGAAAAAGGGAAACAGTTTTCAACAGAATTAACACCCATCCTATACTTCTCTGTGGTGCTGTCACAGAATGAGGAATTCGCCTTAAAATGTGTGCAGAGTTGACCTAGGCTGAGTCACTTATGGAGAGGAACAGCAGAATCCAGCCAGGCACAAAGGGCCAAATGGACAATTTACCCATCACCACCAGCAAACCGCCTGAGAACAGGTCTCCGTACCGAAGTGGGTGCTGCTGGCAATGCGATGAACACCAGCTGGGGCCCAGCAGGCGGCTGTAGAAGAGCTAAGTGGCTGGCTTGTGTCCATGCTCTGAAAATCAGCTAAAGGTCTAGAACTTAACTTCGATCTCAGACACCTCAGAGGGCCATGTTTATGTCTGTCTGTGGAAATGCTCTTGAAACCTGCTCACCTGGACAGTGAATCAACGCCTCTGGTGTCATCTATTTAAAGCACACCGAGTTTCCTGTAAGTGCTGTAATTTATTGATTTTTGAAAGTCCTGGTACCTGCCTAAAATCATTTCATGCACATTGGTCTGTGGCATAGTTTAGCTTCCACACCATACTCCTGAGCCCTCTACATTTGTGAAAAGCGAGGGCCACCCAGGTACCTCAATCCTGTACCCCACTGCATCTTGTTCCCACGTCTCCATCAGAATAAAGTTAAATGGCTTTGCTGTCTTCTCACCGGACAGGGTGTGAAAATCTCTGTAACTGAGATGGTCTGGTGTCATTAAAAAGAGAACACTCCGTATCTGACTTCTCTGGAACTGTCTGCAGCACTAAACTGGTATTTGTAAATCTCCAGAAGTCCCCAGCTCTTGGGACAGAGGAGGGCTGCGGGGGACTCCCTCAGAGCGCTCTGCTGTGCACAGGGGTCCAGGCCTGCAGGGTGCAAGACAGCAGTTCAGGGACAGCGACCAAGGACAAGGCTGGATTTCTTCCTCTAAACGCAAGCCCCCATGTCACTGGGTCTACAAAATTTTCAAATCTGTTCCTTGTGTCTCTGTGCACAAGGATTACTATGTTATATAACAGTTTAGGACTTTCAAAAACTCCGGTATCACCGTCGAGTATGGCATTAATGTAATTCGGAAGTTTTATTTCTTTTAAATGTGTTACAAGAAAAGCTCACGGGAAGCTCAGCACACTTAGCAGGAAGATCCCACATTGGCCTGTGCCATTAGCAAGGCCAGATGTAGTTCACCATGCGTGGGTGTGACCTCCTGACCCAGGCCGCAGCGTGACCCGGAACTTGTTAGAAATGCAGATTCTCAGGCCCCACCCCTACCTCCCAAATCAGGACCTGCATTTAAAGAGCTTCCAGGTGGATTTAAATGCAAGATAGAGTGTGAAAAGCACCCCAGCCATCTACGCACACATCCCAGCAAATATAGTAACAATATCAATTAAATCTCAACCTGCAGAGGCCTGCTTAACCGTTCTATTTCACTGAACATGACTCTCTCCTGTTCTCTTGCTGCTCAGGGCCCCTCTGCCCACCCGGACTTGAGATACATGGCCTACAGGCTTGACGGTATCTTTTGTGTCTTCTAGTAGATTGCCCTTCCCTACACCTGTCATTCTTGCAAGCTGCTTACCAGTTGTCAAAGAGGGGTTAGAACCTGCCTCAAAGCTGGTGTGCTCTAGTCTCATTATCTTACAACCTGCCAAGCCCTGCCACTCATTGCAGTTAGAATCAGTCCTGTGAGTGTGAATTATGGGTGGAGAAATTGTGTTCTTTCATAAAGATCTGCTGTTCGGGCTTGTTAGATGCTGTAAAGCCACGAGAAGCAAGTAATTATTTCCTAAATCACGCTGAATAAGGAATAAAGTGTAAACACATATACAATACCCAAATATCTTTCTAATATTTGATTTATAAAAAGTATACAATACCTTATGATGTCATATCCTTAAGCAACATAGTATCTGCCTTGTTTACATGTTTATTACACCAGTGCCATTTAAAGAGACTATCCAAAGGAAAACAAGACTAAAATTGCCATTGTTTTTTACATAGGATATGCATATTCAGACATCTAAGACAATTTTCTTCATAACTATTTAGTCATCTAAAAAAAATACTAATGATCTACCTCCTAGAGTATAATCTTTAACTGGTAAAATCGTACTCTTCCAAATATAAAATGAATATGTGTCAAAGATTTTATTCCACTCATTAATTAATAAAGGTGCCAATATTAAATTTCATGAAGGAACCAGAACATCCCTATAGCCAATTTAACAAGGAACTATTCCATCAGTATTTCCGGGATCTCTACCAAACAGGTTCTGCATTCTGCAGGGCAACAGAGGGTATCATTTGAAGTATCTCTTCACTGAAAGACAATTTTTTTGTCTCCGCCTGGGCAAAACAGCCAACTATCATGTCACTGCACTAAGTCTGAGATTTTAGTCAGTAATAGTGAGTTGAATAAAATACTTTTTTTTTTTGTACCAGGGATCGAACTCAGGACCATGAGTTTGCGAGGCAGGTGGTGGAACCACTGAGCTAAATCCCCGGCCCTTGAATAAAATACTTTTCCTTCTATAATTTTTAGGTGGTCTTTGCCCCATATGATATTGAAATGAGGTTTTACTTAGTGTCCATTTGTGTATAATTTCTCTTAACACACTTACTCACAGAAAGCCATTTCCTGTCAAGATGTCAGTATAATTTCTACTGAAGCTGTAAATGTGCTTCCTTCCCAGATGGGTGTTTGTTCTGGAAGTACAGAAGGTGAGCACGAGTGGGCACACCTTCTGCTGCCTCGCCTGAGTACTCCCGGTCTTCGATGAGTTTTCAGAGGTCTTTCTCCAGCCTTGTCTTGGTCTCCGTGGCTTTCCATGCCTGGTGACCCTTAGTCCTAGACTGGACAATGCTGCGACATCTAAGGGGGCTCCAGGAACAGTTGCAATGTGAGGAGGAGGGGCTTCAGTGACAGTAGCCTCAAAAGGGATGCAGTTCTGTCCCTCTACCACATGGCAAGGCCACTGCTTCCTGCCTCTGACTGAGCTCTATGTGCTTCCATAGAAAATTAATATTTTGTAACTTATGCATTCACTTTTTCTCGCCTATACAAATGCTAATTATGTAACTGTAGGTTTCTCCCTGTAATCATTGATATTCATATTCAAGAACAATGTTGCCTCCCTCTTGCCATTTGGCTCCCATTGAATCTCATCAGCATTATCCTCAGAAATCAAATTAATTCTGAGCTCACATAGAGTAGAATAAATATTCTGAGTATGTTAACTAGGAAGCATTGACTGATCTATCACTGCAGTTATTTTGTAGAATAACTGCAAGGTTTTGGTTTACTTGAGCTGTTTTAATGTCAGTGTCTGTTTGCATTCAAAGCATTCATGGCATCTGCAAAGAAGTGGGTCTGGGCTTTTACTCCATTCCTGGCTTCAGCTCGCTCTGTGAAGGCAGCCAAGAGCAGAGATGGCCCTTCACACTCTCAGCAGGGGACCTGGCAGAGGGGAAGATGCCAGAATCATAGAGTTCTCCACATAAATAGTTCCAAGATCTGAATGCATTCTTTCCTAACAATTGAATGAATGGGTTTGTTCTGTCCCCTTCTTTCCAGCTAGCTAACCTTGTGTTGTGCTGGGCTGCTCAATAGCATTCTTCAGGGAAGATGTTTGGAGATAGAATGTAAATTTATCGCAGTAAACAGGATATGGAAATGTGATGTAGGGTCAGAATTCACAAATTTAAGGAGTTCTCAGGGTTTGGGCCTGCTGTTGAAATTTCTAGAGATATTTACCAAAAGAAGGAGTGTTTTTGTTTGGCTAAGAATAAAAACACTATTTCATGTGTTTATAGACGCATTCACTAAAATATGTTCTGATGCATGGGATAGCTTTACTAGCATTCTTTTCTGGACACTTCAGATTATCTGTCCCTATTACTGTTTCCTGTAATGAGGCAAAGTTCGAACTTTTATCTGAATATGAAGTTTTATAACTGAAGATGAGAATAGGTATAAGAAGCAAAGGAATTTAAATCCTTCTGCATTTTAATTTTGGAAAATGCTGTTTTCATGCAATGATTTTTTTTTGTAACCAAATACTTTTAAAGGCTGCATTTAGACCTTGGATAGTAACTGAATTAAAAGTTGATTATATTTCAAACAATGAGATCCATGGGGTGGGTAGCAGGATAGCACTTGCAGTGCATCTTATGTGCCTTCATTTTTATAATTACTTAGATCAGGAAAAATGATTGTTGATTATCATGTACATACTTGAAGGCATCTAATTTCTTGTCATGATGAGAAAATTAAAGAAATTACTCCTACGTTAGTCTATTTCAAAACATTCTGGCTTTAATATTTTGATTTTTTGCCCCTGATTCCATTTTTATTATAACAAAAATAGTAAGCATTGACTGTAGAAAATTTGGAAAATACTTCTTAGCATAGAGAAGATAATCACCTGTATTATCTCAGCATTAAAAAATCTTTTAATCTTATTATTTCCTTCTGATATTTTAGCCACACAGACAAGTACATATTTATATAAAATTAGGATCAGTCTTTATATTCTACTTGCTACATCTCATTTATGGTTACTTTGAAGCCATCAAATGATAATAAAAGGAGGAGCTAGGAATTTAGCTCAGTGGTGCCACACCTGCCTTGCAAGCGCAAGGTCCTGAGTTCAATGCCCAGTACTGGGAAAAAAATAAAATAAAATGAGGTTGTAGACTTTTCCCCCCAGGATTGGAGATTGCACCAGAGCCTCACAGATGCTAAGCAAGCACTCTGCTGCTGAGCTACATCCCTAGCCTTTTTACAGTTTGATTTTGGGACAGAATCTCACTGAGCTGGGGTCAGGCTGGGCTCAAGCTTGTGATCTTCCTGACTCAGCCTCCCAGGTAACTAGGATTACAGATCGGGCTACCATGGTTGGCTAGAAATATATCATTTCAAGTGGAAAATGTTCCTGCTACAATATTAAATAAGAAAACAGTATGCATTTTATGTCATTCTTGCTGTTAGCGGCTTGATGACTTGACTGACCCCTTTCCAGGTTCTCTATTATATGATGCATGTTCCATTTTTATGCTGCTTTTGCTTCCTTGTGTCCTCTGATTTTTATGTAAAGGTGCATGTGCTCCTCTTGGGACTTAATTGGTGCAAGTTGAAATAACCCAAGGATCATCTCTATAGGGAAACCTTTGGGAGCAGTTTATTATCTTCTGATTATTTTCTTAGAATCAATTCCTAGGAGTGGAAATATTGGATCTCAGTATACTTTGTATTTTAATTATCTTCTGCAGCAAGGTATTTTAGATATGTTTTCCTTTGTTGGTAGGTAGAATAAAGGATATTTATTCTGCCACTTTTGCCCCAGGTCTTTTCCTTGCCATAGTTTTCTCATCATGATCTTTTACCCTTTCTTTATCTTTTTTTCCTCTGTATTTCATCTCTTCCCGTAAGCCATGTACAGTCTCCTCTCCCTCTCTTCTCTGCTCTCCACCCCTGGAATCCACCTGTGCTGGGTAACATCCTCACACTGATGACCTCCTCCCACTTTGCCTTTTATCCTGTTGTGATGTCATCTGCCTCCAGCCCACTGTCACTAATCTATACAATTGAGAACTATTTCCCCTGACCCAACGTACTGTGCCAGACATGGGGCAGCTCCAAAGGAGCTGGATTTGCAAAAATCCAAACAGCAGATTCAGTTTAAAGATGTACACTATGAGTTTTTATAGTTTCTGTGAATTTAGGAGCTTAAAAAAAAACTATCATAAAAAATTGTTTTCAAATTTTTAGGGGCCAGGGATTTAGGTCTGTGTTTCCGCTGCCTGACTTGCAAGCACAAGGACCCAAGTTTGATCCCTGGTACCCCCCAAAAACCCCCCAAAAACAAAAAAAAAACCACCAAATTTTTTAACATTTACGATCCTTATATTTAGATTTTTAGAAAAATTTTATAATAAGAAATTTAGAGCCCCCAAGTTAGAAATCTCACTAGCTATGCTTTAAGTATTTTCCTTGCAGAAATAACTAAATCATTTTTATAGAAATATCACCTTTTATGGCTGAAAATCCAAGTATGTGGTTGGAAGGGAAATAAATCTACACCAACACTGATGTTGATTAAAATTATTTTTTGCCTCAAAGGTTGGGGCTTAAATGCTGTAGACAAAAATAGTCTGGTCTCCTGATGGATTGAAGATGAACAAAATTAGCTTATAAAGAATATTCCAACCAGATGTCAGGAGATTTGGTAACTGCAATTACAAAGGAAGACAGAGGGAAGGAGGGAAAATTTTTATTTCTACATTGAAACAATGGGCACTAAATGTCATAGGTATTCCAGGTAAGAGAAGGGTACCTGTATTACATTTTCTCAATCAATGTAACTGAATGCCTGCTACATGTCAGACACCAGACTAAGAGACTTGAGGAAGAATGCAAAGATGTACAAATCCTGGCTCGACAATCAGAATCAGATTATAATCAACTCAGAGGAACTTATGCACATAACTGCAAAGGCAAAATAAGGGAAGGTCTTTTTGAATGATACTGAACATCTTCACACTCAGTTCAGGGAGATGGGGAGGGAGAAAGAGAGTTATTTCCAACTGTAGAGATATGTGAAGATGTTTTAGAAAGATGTAGCTTTTGAGCAGAGCCTTAGAGAGGAACTGAAATGAATGTGACAGGCAGAGATGGTTAAATTGTACCGTACTTAAAACAATGCAAAAGGGTGACAATGATGATGATAATGATGATGATGATAAAATCATAGGAGTCATGTTTGGGAAAACAAGTAGATCTATTTGAGTGGAGTGGAAAGTTCAAATAGAAAAGCTGTGTGAGAAAATCCTCAAATACAGGTTAATTAAGCCCTTACCGTTGAAAACTGCATCAACCTGTAGGCTAGCAGTGCTGGGTTTATACACAGACTTGCTCCATCTGAATTACCCTTAGGTGTTAAAATGCACACTCCTGGGCCACATTTTGGATCAAAATCAAGGGCAGAACACTGAGTCCATATTTCTACAGTTTTTCAGGGTGATTCCAATGAACGCTAAAGTCCGAGAACATTTGCTATCGGGGAGATGGTCAGTGAAAGCTTTGGGGCAGGTGAATAGCAGGCAGGAGTGAAATGTGGGTCTGGACCCTGGCAGGCAAAGTGAGCATCCAGAGTGATGGCAGATGGAGAGAGCTTGAGAATGAAAGAGGAGTCTGTGGGACACAGCGACTGGTGGTTGGGGTTTAGAGACAGGAGCAATCGCATGTCACTGTGAAGACCAAGCTTCTGTGGCCAGTAAGACTGGGATGCCATTGTCAGAAATATATGCAATGAATTCTCTTAACATCTGCAGAACTCTATTTTACTCCCATCCAGATAGAAATTCCTCCACAAAATATTTCCAGAATTTTCCATGTGAATCTCATATGTGCTCACGAACCACTCTGATCCTATCTACACCTGCTGTTCTACAAGGAGCAGTCAGAAAACATGATGAATGCTTAAAATTTTAAGATATTTATTACAATAGAAGATACATCGCTATTAATCTCTGTCCTAATACTCTCCTTCACCTTGAACACACTTTCCCTATTGTTCTTGCCACTTCGTGAAGCAGTTCTGCAAGTCCTCTTTCCTGGGTGTCTCTATGAAGTGTGAATACTTTAATTAGCCAAAATGCAGTGAATGCTGCTGCTGCTGAGGGCCATCCAGCAGAAAGGCAGGCTTGTAAAAACTTTACAGTGTGTCCTCATCCAGGTATTCCCCAGATCTGGCACCATGTGACTTCTGCTCTTCCCCAAAGTCAAAACAACCATGAAAGGTCATTGTTTTAAGTCAATTCAGGACTTTGAGGCTGCCATGACAGCACAACTAAAGACGCTCAGGAAAGAGGACTTCCAGACTTGCTTCAGAAAGTGGCAAGAACAATGAGATAAGTGTGTTCAAAGTGAGGGGAAGTTTTTGGGGATTTTTTGTGTTTGTTTTGGTACTAGGGATTGAACTCAGGCCCTTGCACTTGCAAGACAGGCGGCAGAACTACTGAGCTAAATCCCCAGCCCAAGGGGAAGTATTTGGAGGGGGATCAATAGAAATATATTTTTTACTATAATAAATTTTTTAAAACTTTAAATATTCAGCGTACATTTTGATCATACGGCATATCTCTAGGTCAAGTCCCAGAGTGAGACTGCTGAATCAAAGGATAAATAAACATGCAATTTTTAAAGCTACTGGTTTCACCCCATAAAGTATGCACTACTTTGAATACATGCGATTAATGAACATACAGATTCATTAATGTGTAAAACTTCAAAATTTTTGTCAGCAGGGTGAGTGAGTAGCTTCTCAGCAAAGTCTGTGTGGGAAGTTGTAGGCAGGAGTGGGCATGTTGGAACACTCTGTACCTGCCCAGAGCCTACTGACATAACCACAGCCAGTATTCAACAATGTTTTTGTTTTTCTTTTTTTCTGGTACCGGGGATCAAACTCAGGACCCTGCGCTTGCAAGGCAGGCGCCGGAACCACTGCACTAAATCCCCAGCCCAATACTCAACAATGTTATTCAATTATTCAGTGGTGACAAAAGAGACCACCAAGTCTTAAATTTTCATGTTTGTTAGAAATGTGTGTTTAATTAATTGATTGGTTGATTCTTTGTTTTCATGAGCTCTCACTATGTTGCCCAGGCTGGATTCAAACCCCCAGGCTCCAGTGATCCTCTCACCGCAGCCTCCCAAGTAACTGGGACTATGGAAATGTGCCATGGGGCCAGGTTTTAATTTTATTTTTGATTAGCAGTCAAATGGACTTTACTTTTGGCATAAAGCTCTATTAATTGTCACATGTACAGTTTGTAATCACCACTGCAGTACAGAATAGTTGCATCACCTAACAATTCCTCACAGCTGAGCATGGTGGCACATAACCCATGGGGGGATGAGGCAGGAGGATCACAAGTGAGATCCTATCTTAGGAAGGGGGGACTGGAAATGTGGCTCAGTGCAAAGGCCCTGGGTTCAATCCCCAGTGCCACAAACAACAACAACCAAGTGGCCCTGCCTCATGCCATCCCTTTGCAGTCTCACTTCAGCCCCCAATACTCTCAATCATGGGTCAATTCTCTACCCCTGTGCTGTTGTCTTTTAGAGAAGGTCATATACATAGAACTGTACAGTGTTAGTCCTTGGAGCTTGGCTTTTTCCACTCAGCATAATTAGTTGCTTTTTATTACTGAGAACTGTTCCATTGCATAAATGTACCATACCTTATTTACTCATTCACCCACTGAATGGCATTGGAGTTGTTTTCAGTTTGGGATGATTATTAATAGAATTTCTATTAATAGAAACATACATGTACAGTTTTTATGGAAACACAAGTTTTAAGTTCCTCTATATAGTTTGTTTTGCATTTCATGACAAGGTGTATGTAGGGTTATTTTTAAATATTTTAGACATTTATATTTCCTTTTCTATAAATTAATTTCCTTTATTGTTTGGGGGAAGGAATTTGCTTGTGATTTTTATTTTAGAAAAGTTAGCTTGTAGAGCAGATAGGTAGTATTCAAATAAAAATTATGTAGAACTAGAGTTCAGAGAGATACCCAAATACATAGATGAGAGAGTCACACATAGATGGAGAATGGAGAGATGAAGCCATGGGCCTGCAGAGTCTTCCAGAGAGAAAACACACAGGGCTGGACAACAGAATCTATGGGCATGCCCATGTTTAAAATGTAAAAAGAACAAGAGCCAAAGGAAGAAACCAAAAGGGAGACTTTTTCAAGGTCTTGGAAGAACCAGGATGGAGGTCAAGAAGAACCAGGATGGAACAGGATAAGATGTATAAAAGCTAAATGTCAAAGGTCTGCTAAGTAAAGGATTTAAGTCCACGGACACAGTGTTCAGAGGAAGAGAAAATTGCTCCTTGAGAATTCTAAATAAAAGCCATACAATTCATTCTGATTGGACCAGCTAGGTCACATGACCACCCAGCACTATTCACTGTGACTGTAAGATAAAGTACATTGATTGGCCTAGCCAGGTCATGTGCTCCAACACCACAGTTTTCCAGAACCTCATGAACCTCATGGATACCCACAGGAAAATATTGAGTGGAAGACATAGATGCTGAAGAAATAACCAAGAAGTACATAGAAAATGGCCACTGAAGGTGATGTATCCTCTAATTGTAGGAACTTAGACAAAAGCTGTGTGTCAAGTTGAGAAACTGGAGGTAACGTGGAAAATTCAAAGAATTGGGCTTTATTTTAGTGACCAGGAAGCTTTAAAGAAAAAAATTTTGCCTTTTTCCAAAATTGAGGCAACATCAATGCAAATTCATACATCAAAAGAAGGAACCACAGGAAGGGAGACTACGGAGACTGTGAAGGCCAAGTGTCTAAGTCATGAGAAGAATGAGGGCCGAAGTAAAAGGTGGCGAAGCCCCAGCTGCTTCACAGAGGATGTGAGGAGGCAGAGGACTTCCTCTAAGAGGCAGGCAGTCTCCCTCATCAATTCTCACTCATCTTCCATCCATTCTCCTCCCTGCAGTCAGAATGATCATTTACAAGTGAAACTAGCCATGTTGTTACCCACTGAGAGCTTCCCATTGTTACCAGGATACAGTGCTTATGAAGTGGATTGGACTTCCGGTCTCTATGTAAAGTGCCTCCCGCCTGTGTTCACAAGTTCTCTAATCTCAATGGACCAACAAGATCTATACTGTGGCCTCTTTCCCTTTTACATGAGAGTAACCATCTGTTACTCTATGGGTGAGGATTATATTTACTTAATTCACATTGGATCCTGTAGCACTCTGTCTGGCATACAGCAGGCACTCACACATGATTATTGGAAGAATGGGTGGATGCCCACTAAGCTTTGAAATTTGCTTCAGTCTTGATGATTATTTCTAAGATCCAATTCTCTTTATTGTTTACCCAAGTCAAATGTCATTATATTAGACCTAGGCAAAAGAAATGATGAATGAAGTTATTAGGAAAAAAGACTAAGTCTTAAAATACATATATAGATATAAATTAGTATATATATTAATTAGTATATATACTAATATATATATACACACATATATATATACACACACACACACACACACACATATATATATATATATATATATGGAGAGAGACAGAGAGAGGGAGAGAGAGAAAGAGAATTGAAGAAACTATGCCAAAATATAGCCAGCATTTTTTACTCTAAGTACTGGAACTATGGATCTATGTTTCTTCTTATACTTCTCAGAGTTTCCCAGATTTTCTACAATGCATGTCTATTAGTTTTTGGTATTTTCCAGATTTTCTAAAGCACTGGGGAACATGTTTTAAATGTTTCAGTTGTAAACTTTCAAAATAATCCACATGGAGCTCAGTAACACAACTATAGCAAGCTCTTCATTCTCTGATTTAACTGTATTAGTCTATTAATGGCATAAGGACTTTATCTTATAATAAATTTTACAATGAGAAAGCTAAAGGAAGAAGATGCATGACACTGAGGAGTTGAAAATATTTTAAGCAGTGAACAAGGGAGGAAAAGGAAGAAAGAAAAACACACTCTAAAATGTTCTGAAGAACGGTGCATCTACTTAATGACACTATGGACACTGTCTGGCTGGGAATATGGGTCAGTGGTAGAGCACTTGCCCAGCATGCACAAGGCTCCGAGTTCAATCCCTAGCTCAGCAAGAGGTGGGGGGGAAGCAAGGGTATGTACAGTGTTTGAAATCCTAATCCCGAAGACAGAGTGGCAAACCTGGCAAGGTAGAGTTTGGGTCCAAATACATCCAAAGTGACTTCTCAAGCCACCCTGCGTATTACACATCACCCACACATCTTATTCCATATCCTCTAAGGAGCAATGCTGTGCTTGCTGGTTTATGTGCTTCTCCCTCAAGCTAACCCCCCTCCAGCCAGCCTGAAGCCCCAACCCCACCTGCCCTAAAAGGTCAGAGCTGCCTCTATAAAGACTATGACAAGACTTGTGAAGTGAGTATTGACATACTTATAAGATCTATGTAATAAACAAAAATGAAGAACCATGCGATTATAGCCATTCATTAAAAAATACAGACATTTATTTGAAAATAGAGGCAAAACTGGAAGAAAATATGTAACATGAATAGCATGCTTTTACTATGTGTAGTTTTTATTTGCAATTTCAAAATTTTGCAAAGCTACACTTTCTTTGAACTCATCCTGTAAAATAAAACAAAGCAGCAGTTTATTTCAAATATCAAATTCACCATATTTGACTCAGAATAATAGATGGAAACAAGGAAGCCCTCATTGGCTCCCACTTTTCTCTTCTGTCCCTGCAGGATGTGCTGGGTGGTGTCCTGATCACTGCGCTCCTCATTGTTCTCACCTACCCTGCCTGGACCCACATCGACTGCCTGGACTCGGCCAGCCCTCTCTTCCTTGTGTGGATCATCATTGTGCCTTTTATCTTGTGTTACAATTACCCGGTGTCTGAATGCTACAGCCCAACCAGGGCCGATACCACTACCATTATGGCTGCTGGGACGGGAATGATCGTAGGGTTCTGGATCAACCACTTCTTCCATATCATATCCGAGCCCACTGAACCTCTCCCTGTAATTCAGAATATCCTGCCCCTCTCCACTGACAGGTTGGTTTTGGGTCTGACCAAATTTACAGTGGGAATTGTGTTGATCCTCTTGGTTCGTCAACTTGTACAAAGCCTTTCGCTGCAAGTATTGTTCTCATGGTTCAAGGTGGTCACCAGGAACAAGGAGGCCAGGCAGAGACTGGAGATTGAAGTACCTTACAAGTTTGTCACTTACACATCTGTTGGCATCTGTGCTACAACCTTTGTGCCGATGCTACACAAGTTTTTGGGATTACTCTGAGCCTCAGTAGTTGGAAACCACCTACTGGATGAGAGCCAAGGAAGCTGTTGGGTGTGCGATACCGACCACTCATTTTTCTTTAAACAAAAACTTAAGTCATACTTCTGTGTTGTTGAAATCATATAGGTGATGCTGCTGTGCAACTAATGCTGCCATTAGTCTGTAGCCATTGCACTATAGTTGAAGCCAGGCTGAAACCCACCCCAAGTTCTTTAAGGGCACCCTTCTCTTTCTGTTACATGGACTTTGGACTAGTCCTGGGTGCATAGGAAGTGTGGCCTGACTCTAGAATGGCAGTTATCTCATTGGGCTCTGGTGAGCCAACAGAGATGGGGTAAGGTGGAGGTAGAATATCGGTTTAGTCATCACTTTGCCCAGCTCTGAGTCTCATTTCCAAAATTACAGCTTTAGTATAGGAGAGAGGGTGGCACCATATAGCGCTGCATTCTTTGGACAGGGTGACTTCCTTGTGTCATGATGAAATTAGACCATGCCTGTGGGGTGGTAAGACCACTTGGAAGAAAGCTTCCTGTGAGGGGACAACGGCAGGGGCAGAGCTGTGAGACCATGTGGGAAGCCTGTTTTCCTAGCCCTCCTCTCCATCAGGAGTTCATGTTGAAATGGAGCTACTCTTCCTTGGTCACACATTTTGCAGGATCCCCAGTTCTATTCCCATGGCCTTCTGACCCACGGAGAGATTGGCTACTGCCACCTCGACACTGGTGGATGCACCTGAGACTCCTGTTCTCTCCCACTTTGGCCTTCAAGGTCTTCAGTCATTTAGGCTTTCATGTGACCTTGCAACTGGCATCTGTGAAATGGATCAACAGGAGCATGGACGCACTTAATCCTTTGGGGTCCTGACCAAGAGGCGATAGGCCGCCCTGACATTGCCTGGTCCCTGCAAGGCCTCTCTGACAGTCTCCATGTTTCAATTATCTTCTATTAATTCTGTTTTCTCCTCTACTAGGTAGTCTGAGGGGCTCCTTCTCTGCTTTCCCACCTCTTATCTCATGACAACTTTAAGGATCATTAATGCAAAAACAACTTGGGAAAGCTTGTCTTAGAAAGTTGTCTTGGGAAAACAAGCCAACCAAAGGAAACAACACCCATTAAACCTAGTGTAGTCCCCCTTAGACATGGGGTGGGGGGGTGATCATCCTGCACACACCTGCCGGTTCCTTCCCAGGACCCCACTTAGTTCTTAAAAATGAGAAATAGCTATCAACAACTTTCTGACAAGTTACCTTAAATATGTAGTTAACAAAGTATCTTCCAAGGAAGAGTGTCCCAACCTCCAAAGCCAATTTTTCATGCTTCTAACACTTCATCACTACGTGCACATTTGGGAAAAATCAGCCTCCTTAACCTGAGTTCTGAGCCTTTGGGTCCTGCATTTAAACCAAAAACCACATTTCCCCTCTGATTTCAAATCATCTCCATGGCCTTACTGTTGGGATGATTTCCGGTATGTGACTTAGTGCTCCAGTTTCCCAAGAAGCATAATTTTTAGCAGAACATCCCCATTTTTCTTAAAACCCTTCTCACATTTATCATAGTTAGGCAGGGATCAAAGTGACTCAGCATTTGAGTTTTTGTTTTTTGTTTTTGCATTAAACTGCCCAGAATGGGCAGCGCCATGATCGAGAGGAGCCAGGCCAGCTTACAGGCACTCTGGCCTCTTCAGTGCAGGGGTTGCTGGCTGGATGGGACACTTTCCCCTCTGCAGCTGCCAAACCCGAGTTGGCTACACTGGATACTATTTACACAGAATGATTTTAGTCGACTTGTCTGAAGCCAAGTGACAAAGGGACCAGCTTCCCCCACTTGTATCTTTGGAAAAGAGGTGCTAGAACCACTGTCACAGCACTGGGTGTGGCAATCCATACAAAATTTTTACAGTTGTCCCTTTGAAGACCCCGTAATAGAAAATGTGATCAGCCATCTGGGTGTACTTACAGCTGTATTTACCAAATTTGCACTGAGGATGACTATTTTAGTCACAGAACATTAAAGAATGGCCAAAGGATTTGTCATGATTGATCACTTCTTACAGTACCTGAGAACAGAAATAGGAGAATGAAAAGAATATATTTGTAGCCAAAGATGGTGGTTGGCACACGCCTGTGATTCGAGCTACTCGGGAAGCTGAGGCAGGAGGATCACAAGTTCAAGTCCAGCCTGGGCAACCTAAGGGGACCCTCTTCAAACTAAACATTTTTGCAAAAGGCTGGGGGTGTAGCTCCGTGCTAAAGTGCTTGCGTAGTATATAAATGACCTTGGGTTTTATCCCCGGCATCAAGGGAAAAACAGCCACACTTCTTTTTTGAGTACGCCTGTTCTGTGGCCTAGAATTGGGCAGAAGCTGAGTGCAATGTTATTACTGGATCCAAATTTGCTTTTGCTCACCCTCTTCCATGCATCCCCACAGAGCACCTCACTCAATCAATCGCATGCACTTGGACGCACTCACACCTCCGCATGTCCCTTCAGAGTGAGTCTCCTTTCAAAAACTCTGGTTTTCTCTCTGATGAAAGACCGCCCCCTGCTGGTATGGCTCCAGTCTTGGTCCAAAGCCTCTCTTGGTCTGGAGTCTTGGAGATTAAGAATTGAAAGGTCAAGCTTACCACAATGCGACCCTTCTATAAGCCTGAATTCTGTGGCCTGGCCAACTTTGACACCAAGGCCCTCAGGATTAGTGTCCCGTCCAAGAGCCAGGCAGAATGATACCCTTTTCCTGTCCCCATCTTCCCCAAACCCATTACTGAATGTGGGCCAACATGCCTATCCTGTCTCCTTCATCCTGAACAGCTGTCATTTCTTGCCAGTTTTTCTCAGAACTGCACCAGAACAGAATACACGGGGTGGGGCAGGGGGCCCATACAGACAAGATCCTTGACCTCCAAACTCTTAAACGGCAGTGGCTGAAATCACTGCACAACCTGCCCAGTGGTTCACTGAAACGTGAAATTTTCTTGCCCAGACAATTTAAGCTTCCCGAATGTAATCAATGCATGTGGTGTTTTAGAACCATATGTTCTTGCTTTCTATTTTGGAAGCCTTCAGCTGTCCTGCTTATGTACTGTATGTAAATTTATTCTTTTAAAAATAAAATCATTTTTTGTTTGAGTATGATTTCTTATTGAATGCTTTGAAAATCACCATTCTGTGTCCTTGATTTGTTTTCTTCACCTAGATCTTTGCTCTTTCATTGGACTGGACTTGGAGAGAGGGAACCAAAATAAGTGGCAAGCTATAAATTCTTGGTTGTTGTTATAATTCGATCACATGCATATGCTGGTGAACTTCACAATAACACAGGCATGATAAATTGGAAATCAGTGGTACAGTGACATGCTCAAGTTCCCAACTACTTGATACTAAAGAGTGTCCTTTTATGGGCCGGGGATTTAGTTCAGTGGTGCCGCACCTGCCCCACAGGTGCAAGGTCCTGATTTCAATCCCCAGTACCTAAATAAATAAATAAATAAATAAATAGAGCATAGGTGAGTATACTCCCTGCTGAACTGAGAGAACACTACCCTAACTCAAATTCACATCGCTGCAACAATATGCTGTGCCCTGGATTTGCTGTTTGACATGGTACAAGAAGTTGACTCTCTTATTCGCAAGGACAAGTCTAGCACTCGATTTATACTTTGAGCAGGAAGTTCCTTGTATTTATTACCTAATATGATGGGCACCGTGGGGATGGGATGTCCTGGAGTTTTCCCAGGAGAGAAGAAGACACAAGGTCACAGAATTGCAATGCAAGATCTGAAATGTTAAGGCTGTAGGAAAAAGATAACTACACCATGGGATCTGGGAGGAGGGGGAAATTAATTCCAGCTTACGGGCTGTAGCAACTCAAAGATGACTCTGTAGAAGTACAGCATGAGCCAAGCTTAAACAGATGGGGTTGTCCCTGGTCAGAAGCGCTTCTCCGAACATTGCCAGGTCTTATAGGAAAAACTCAAACCAAACCTGCTTCTCTGCACTGTGTCAGCATAAGAGCATGAGTGCAGTGGAGTGAAGGATGTGCAAGGGGCTTGGGTGCTGCAAAACCAAGCCACAAGGACAGGAAGGAAGTGTAAGGAGCCCCTTCCAGAGGAGGGAACATCCAGGGTCGTTTCACACACTCTTCCGTCACCCCTCATCTGTGTATTTCCCAGTCTGCCTCAGGCATCTTCCCCTTCTCATCTCTGAACTGCTCACTCACAACTTCATGCCCATGGCCCCTCGTTCTGTCCTGTGTGAAGATGACCAGCAGCTGGGAACTTGCCCCGTGTCCTCCTGGGTCTTCTCCTTACTCAGTTCCTTGAACTAGTCCTGTGCAACTTCATTTGTAAAATACCTTATCATGATCCTGGCTCTTCTGGAGTTCCCTAAATGTGCTCTCTCTCTCTCTCTCTCTCTCTCTCTCTCTCTCTCTGAGTGAATTCCTGATTCTGTAGTAAGAAGCTACATAAAACCAAGTGGAATTGGAGTATACACTGACCTCTTAATAGTTGTTTTCCTCAAAGCTGCTTTTCTTTTTAAAAAGCTTTTAAAAACCATACTGGCCTGTAATCCCAGCACTCAGGAGGCTGAGGCAGGAGGACTGCAGCAAGTTCAAGGCCAGCCTGGGCTATATAGTGAGTGCAGGGCCAGCCTGAACTACAAAGGGAGACCCTATCTCAAAATTTTTTTTTTAAATTAAAAAAAAAGCATACTGAAGGGGTTTGGTGTTTAAAAGTCCTATGACAACTCCTCCTTTCTGCAAACATAAGAGTTTAATAAATTACTTCAGGCGCAACATGTATCCATTGTTTTCCTAAAGTGGGGCACACCTGTAGGACAGACTTGAATATTTACAGATGCACATAAAGAATGAGAGTTGAATGTGGGCCATGAATAGAATATTAAATTCTTAAAACTGTAGCCACATGAGACAAGGGAGCTATATGAAGCCAAAAATTCTTCTTCCTTTTCCACGCCTGTCTACATGGCATGCAAAAACAAACAAGAAAAGCTAAGATGTAGCTAGGAGTTCCGGCTGTAACGCTCCTTTTATGCACAGGCTTAACACATCTGCTGGCCTTGCTCTTTCTTGCTATGACATCAGGGTCCCCTTGGACACAGCACAAATCAGATTTTTTCCAATGCAGGTGGCCCAAGAATGTCAGTACCTCTTTAATATGCACAAGGCTGGCCTCAGATCATTGCAAGTGGGATGGGGTGACGTTGTGCACTAGCTGTGTGCCTGTGCCTGCAAGGACAGAGTCATCTACCTGTGTGCACGCGTCGAGAGATGGCTGAGGCCTCTAAGGATTCTGGTCTGCAGGACCCCTCTGCCACGTGGGAACCAGATGGATGGCACTGTGAGTGGGGTGTATCATGCACAGAGCATACTAAACAGACCATTTTAGCCATCTTAGTTATGCACCGATAAAAAGATGTGTAAGGATCTTGAAGATCAAAAAGGGATTTTCATTATGTCCCCATACAAAGCCCAGCCTAGGGCCTCCGCGAATTCCTGAATCCTCTCACCTGATCTTCCCGCAGCATTTGTTCATGGGGCGCCTCTCTGTCTGGCGTATCTTGCTTCACCTAACTCTGAGTCAGCCCAAGTGCTTGTTGCAATGTGCTGCCCAAGACACATAGCCAAGAGATCTCTAACCCCACCCATCTCTTCCTGGGCTTTTGTTCCTTATCTGTCCTGCAACCACACAGGCTTCCATCCATTGTAACTGGTGTATCTTGACAGCCCAAAGGAAGTGCTCATTTTAGGGGCAGGCTTGTTTTCATTCCTCATGACAAGTTGAGGCTTGTGGAAAATAGAAAATTCTCTTTGCTTCCAAGTTTGGTGTCAAAAAGGCACATTTATTGAACCCAGAGTCTTCACACTGAGCTACATCTCCGCCTCGCCCCACCCCTTTTTATGAGTCAGTCTTGCTAAGTCTCTAAACTGTCCAGGCCAAGGTTGACTTGGAACGCTCTTGCCTCAGCCCAGGTTGGTTTTCCCATCTCAAGGGCCAGATTTATTTGGTGTCTGACAAGTGCTCTCAATTTCAGTACAGAAGCAGCTCTTTCTTAGCCTCGAGTGTCTCCTAAGTGTGGAGGAGGGCTGTTTGGAACTTTCTAATGCAGAGCCATGGGATGCTCCTGGCTTCCTCAAGCACAGTGAAGGCCAAACTTCACGAATGAGGAGTGGAAAACTTGTGTGGTCCATGAGCTGTTTTTACCACACTGCACTTGTCACTGGAAGAGAACAAGCACAGGTTTGGCCAGACGTAATTCTACCAATCCCTTTGCTGGAGATTATTTACTCAGCCTACAGTCTGGGTACAAGGTCCATAGCCACCCTTTCTGTTCACCTGAAAGCGAAAGCAGAGCAGCAGGCCTAAGCTGTAGTGGACACTGAAACTGCTTTGTCTGCTTTGCCCTTTGTGGTGCCCAGCTTGTTTGTCAAGCGAGGTCGATACCTCTGCTTTTAATCAAGGTCATTTTCCCTACACCAACTGTGGTCAGGGGCCTTAGGGAGCTGCTGATTATCCCAGAAGTATACTAGTGCCTTAACATTACGGATGCCAGTTTGTGTTGTTTTTTTAATGTTAGGTTTCAATATGCCTTAGTTTCCTCAGACTGCCACACCAAAATACCATGGGCTGAGTGGTTCATAAACAGCAACTTATTTCTCACAGTTCAGGAAGCTGGGGGTTCAAAGTCAAGGCACAGTCCAGGTAGCTTTCATTCTGAGGCCTTTCTGACTTACTGGTGACCTCTTGTCATGTGAGCACCAAGTGAGGAGACAGAGAAAGCACAAGCTCCCTGCCGTCACCTCACAGCACTCATGACAAGGACCACACCTTTACAGCTTATCTAGTCCCAATTACCTTCCAAACGCCACTGCGGCGAGGGGATAGGCTTCCAATATATATGTATGTTGGGGGTACAGATCTTCAGTCTATAACACTGCACATAAAGATCCTGATAACATAAGCCAGAACTTAGAATTCTGGTACCAAATGGGTCAAATGCTTTAGCTGCTAAAAAGGCATATTTTGCTTAAAGTATCTGTGTTCCTTTAAGGCCACCTGTCTTTTTTGACAAGATGGACAGAAGAGACAAGGCCAATACCTAAGCACTAAGGTTATTGATATTTATACGAAACCCCAAGCACAGAGGTTGACTGAGAAGCAAGATTTTGAGTAATGTTCTTTTTTATTCTCCCTTCTCTATGGAGAGCAGAAGTAGCAGTAAGGCTGACTGTTTTCTAGTTGGGCTACTCCTATTTAAAGTTTAAGAATACTCAATCAATGTGTTTTCAATTCATAACACATCCTTTGACCTGGTAAAGCCTGCATCTAGGAATGTAAGCTAGGGGACTATTGTAACACTCAAGTATAAAAGTCACATCTAAAAGTCATATTTAATTAATGCCATGCACCTCTATGCCTATCAAACACCAAATGTGGGGCCGGGGATTTAGCTCAGTGGTTCCACTGCCTGCCTTGCAAGAACAAGGACTCGAGTTCGATCCCCAGTACCAAAAAAACCCCAAAAAACAAAAAACAAATGTGGGTGTTTAGACTGTTGCATCCATTAGGACTGGTTTTTCTTGGGCTCTATGCCAATGCTATTTGAGTTTGCTGAACATTGCAACAGCAAAGGGTTGGAAATAAATGTCCACCAACAGAAGAGCCGAACAAATTGTCATGTGTACAATAGAATACTGCACCATCTAAAATCCCCAGCCCTTTTTATTTAGACAGGGACTTGGTAAGTTACCTAGCCTATCCTCAAACTGGGGATCCTCTTGTGCCCAGTGGTACAATTTTTTATGGTGGGTTTGCGATTTTTAACTTGTTTTTCAGTATCTTTTACATTTAAAAGAAACTTGTAAAACCTTGATATTTTGGATCAGTCAATAATACAAACCACTGAGTTGTGGACCCCAAGTCACTTGTGTTAGGTGTCTCAAAGCATTTATTGGCCATGTGACTTCTGAGCAAATGAACAATCTCTCTGAAGTTTAACTGTTTTCATCCTATAAATCAAAACTTCCTATTCTATCCCAATTATTAAACCACAAAGTAAAAACATGAAGCTCACATGTGAGAATATAAACACAAGAACGATGTGGGAATGTCTAGCTGTAAGCTAAAACAAAAATCAATTATGCCTAATTTTCCTTAATAGCAGAACTCCTTTTTACTGCAGCATGTCTTCTTCAATAAAGACTTCTGGCAAAATCCCCCCCTGGCTTCAATTCAGATGTTTCATCCAGGGCCAGGGTAAGATGAGCTGGCTGTGAAGCCTCCACTCACAAGCTAGGTTTGATTCTTCTAACATAGGTGATACTGTTTTTCTTCCAATTGTTTCCTGCTTCAAAAACATGGGCAGAAACAATGCATGGAGGTGATCTTTCCTCATTTTGTGCAGGGATACACTGTATAATTAGGTATTAGTGGTGTTTTCATTGAAAGTAATTTCTGGCCATCTAAAAAAATATTCAGTTGGCATGGGGATTTAGCTCAGTGGTTCCACTGCCTGACTCACAAGCGCAAGGACCTGAGTTCAATCCCCGGTACCAAAAAAAAAAAGAGAGGAAAAAAAATATTCAGGTGGTTGGCTGCTAACAGAACAACGGTTCCACTCACTCCAACAGTGGCTATCATAATTTACAAGCCATGATTTTAAATGTAGAGAACCTGAAACTGAGGCCTAATATCTTATTAGTAGTTAGACCAGTAAGTGGTCATGAGCAGAGATGCCAATTCTAAAATTCATGCTACTTTACCCTGCATATACATTAGCTGTTGTTGCGCAGTTAAAATCATTACAATGCCACATGCTGCATTAGTTTTTCTCTCAGCTTTATAGAGGCACACCCTACATCTTACGTACAATTTCTACCTCAACTGACACTGAATCTCTACTGCCTGGTTTCCTCTTAATCCTCAGCAGTCAATTCCATTCCCTGAAGGGCCAGGGATGTAGCTCAGTGGCATCACAACTGCCTGGCAAGCTCAAAGTCCTGAGTTCAACCCTCAGTACCAGGAAAAAATAAAAATAGAAAAAAATTAAAGTTCCTAGATTTCCATTCCCTGAGCTGTCACCAATCTGATTTTGACTTTTCTAGAATTTCATTCAAATGGAATCACATGTAGTCTTCAGGGTTTGGCTTCTTTCAGTGAGCATAAAACTCTGAGATCTGTAGTTCATTCCTTCTGCTAAGAAGTACTCCATGGAATGGATATACTACAATTTACAGCTACTATAAATAACACTGTGAACATTTGCATACAAATCTTTGTATGGCCATATGGCTTAACCCACAAGTGATGGCTAGATTGTAGGGATGTTTCGTGCTTTGAAAAACTGCCAAATACCTAAAGTGGCTGTACCATTTTACATTCTCAGTAGCAGTATGTGATAGTGTCACCTGTCTCACTAGTCTTTTAAATTTAAGCAGTTTCAATGGGTATACAATAGTTTGCCGCTGTGGTTTTTATTTGCAGTTCCCTGATGTCTAATGGTGCTGAGTGTCCGGACATTTGCTTACTGGCATATGCAGATTCATCCATCTTCCGGGAAAGCCTGTGCATCCACACATCTTACTATGCTAGACAATGCTGCCCTGATTTAAGGCTGTAATATGGTTGAATTTGTTGGTTAGTAAGCTCAGCAAAAGCTCCATAAATATAATTCTCTTTCAACTATCTTTGTTAGCAATTTCTACTGGTACTTACTTTAAAATTTTATATTTTATCATGTTTTTTTATCATCTCGGTGGTAACTGGGAATGTCCACAAACATTAGACCCAATTTTTTTTTTCAAGACAGTAGGTCCTTGTTTCGAGATGGATTCTAGATTGAAGCATGAAATTTAGAAATTAGGATGTAAGACAAGGAGGACTGGCAGAAACCTGGTTGCAGAGAACAGGAGATCTTATACTTCCCTCTAAAACAAGACCAAAACTAGCGACTCAATTGAGTGTTTAAAATCTTGGTTTTATAACTGACAAATAACAGTAACATGTACGGCCTACCTGGCCCCCTTTTAGCAGAACACATCTATGTTGCATGTACCTGTGCTTTCTCTCACAGTGCCATAGAGGGTAAAAAAAATACCTTTGCAAGTATGAATATGCCACAATGACACTCAGTATTCTATGAAATTAATATGCACCAGTAAGCAAATAAATACATCAAGTATTTTGAACACCTGTGTTACAGGTTTTTCTTTCACTTTAAAATAACTTCAAAGCCTGTAACTGCTTGACCATAATTGATTTTTAAAGGTTTTCGAAAAACAGTCTTGGTTCCAGTGCCGGCCTCACAAGTGCCAGGTCCCGAGTTTGATCCCCGGTACCAAAAAAAAAATAAAATAAATATTCACTAAAAATAGTTATATTCTGTTGTTTCCCAGTGACAAATGCATGTAAAGGCGAAAGCTAAAAGCCATGGTTACCTCACACTCTGCAATGTGCATTCTAATCAATGACCTTGTCTCATCGATAAGGAAAAAACAGGATCCTGTTATGCAGGAGTCACCGGTGTCAGCAAGAAGCTCTGATGACTGAGCAGCACTACCTGCTTCCAGAACCAGTTTGCCACGCCCGGAAATGGCCCTCTTTAGCACCACAGTGCAGTGTCACACAGATACACATTCAAAACTGCACCAGCCAGCCCAATGAGGCTGCCCGGGAGCCTGACAGTGCTTCTCTCTTTATTAAACATTAAAGCACAAATGGATGCTCCCTACGGAGGCGGGCTAAGAGTATCAGGGAGGAGAAAGGACACTCGGGGAGAGAATCACATGACAGAGACCCAACTTCACAGAAAGGGCTCAATATTGATTTCCAGGGAGGAGCACGGCATGGTCAGCTCAAATTTGGTGATAACGTCAGGATGAAGGACTCCAAGCTTCCCAATGCTCTGGCCCCGGGCGAAGATCTCAGCACACCGCCCAGGGAAGAAAGGAGGTCCTAAAAACAGTGAGAGAGAAAATCAGTGTCACTTCTGGGGAAAATATCAACAGGCCTTTAACACTAAGAGCCTATACATCTGCTTTAAAAATAACCATTCTTTAAACCACTGGCTGCGAAAACAGTGTTTCCTCCTCACACTTTCTAATTTAACAAGAAGCATCTGCTATTGCACCAAGGAACTCCTGCAAGGAGAAACAGCAGGGGCAAATATGAAAACAAGGGTCCTGAACAGGAAGGCTGAAACACAAGAGGCCACAGGAGCAGAATAAGGGGAGGCTGGGGGAATTCTGCTCACACCTGGAGCTGGTCCTGCAAAGGATCAAGAACATGAAATGTAAAACTGATGAGCCTGCATGGAAGAACGTGTTGCAAAACAGGTCTGTCCATAGGGGTACTTGCTGGATAATGGATTCGTTTACCCTTCGTGACGCCACTCTTTTCCACCTTATTACAAGGAGAAACCCAAGCTGCAGTGTCACAGGCGGGCTACGGGGAACCGCAGGTCTAATTACAGGCCCAGTTCCCAGAAAGCGACTGACGTTCCTGCCTGAAAACAGCTTCCTAAGCAGTTCTGGAGCATCTTCTATAAACCCACAGCAAAGCCAGCCCCAAACAAGTAGGAGCCGATTCCTGCTCTACAAGTCTGCCAGAAAGTTCTCTCTTCATCTGGTGCCAGTGTACTGATACAGCTTGCAAACCAGTAACCGTTCCTGAGGTTTAACCAGCTAAAAACAAACTAGAAAACATCTAGGCTCACTCCCTGGTACTAAGTTACCAGCGCCACCAGACTTTATCAATGCTCCAGACTCAAGCTTTAAAAAATGTTGATTCATTTCTCTCGACACTGACTTGAAAAGGGATCAGGCCGTAGCTCCTGACTGATTCAATCAGAACATTTACTGGCATCAACTATAAATACCAGTGGGGCTGGGCCACAAGCTTGCCTCTCAGAGCCCCTGCATTATTTATGGAAGAGCAAACTGCTGAGTCTCTCATGGTTCAAGCTCAGCATAATTAAGAATACAGGATTGAGGGCCGGGGATTTAGCTCAGTGGTTCTGCTGCCTGCCTCACAAGCACAAGGAACCAAGTTTGATCCCCTGTACCAAAAAAAAAAAAGAATACAGGATTGGCTGCAGTGGAGGGGGACCTCTACTGTCAACTTAATACCATAGAGACAGAATTATATACATTTACCAGTCCCTGTAGCTGTTTGTTTATATTTCTGGGGAAAGACGTGAAAAACATCATCATCATCATCATCATCATCATTGTTGTTGTTGTTGTTGTAATTTGGTAGGACGGGGGATTGAACCCAGGGGAATTCTTCCATTGCGCTGCATTCCCCAGCAACCACCCACCCCTACACATATAAACACACTGTTTTGTTGCTGTTGTTTTGTTTGTTTGATGTAGGGTCTTGCTAAGTTGCCCAGGCTAGCCTTGAACTTGTCTTCTTGTTTCAGCCTCTCAAGGAGCTGGTATTACAGGCCCTGCATTACTGTGTGAGATCTGAAAAAACATGTTTAATGGTCATTCTTAACCCCAAAGCAACCTGGTTGAAACATAACATGGCCTACTTTTCACATCCCATCAAGCTAAATAAAAATTCTGCTTTAATTTCTAGGGACTACATTTAAGTTCTATATCTGGCTCTATACACTAATCTACACATATGGAGAAAGGCAAGGATGAGAAAGTAATTCAGAAACCAAACTGGATTTATAATGTAGAGTTTCAGTAAGGTATTCATTATTGCAAAAATTTGATAAAGATGGCACACTTTAATTCTATCAAAACAAAAATTTATTATCCTCTTCAACAAAAAAATAAATAAAAAGGCAAGAAATCTTCAAATGACAACTAATAATGCTTGTATAGTGTTGTTGGTGAACAGAATAATCAGAAATTGCAGACCAGGAAGGATTGCTGAGAACCACTTATTCTATTACCCTGGCACCTCTTCATACAGAACACACACACACACACACACACACACACACACACGCACAATCTGAAAAGGATACCATCCTATTTTTACAGGCTACTCAGAAAGGAAATGTTCAAGACCTTCCCTGATAACCTTGCTATACAAAGTCTTTCCTTTTATCTAACTTCAACTACAATTTGATTGGATTCATTTTTACTGAAGCATAAAACCAAACTATTTTAGAATTTAAGCCAGATGTGCTAGTTCTGACAATGTTAGCAAAATAAAGCCTCAGAGATAAGAACTCAGACCTTTTACTTCACAAAACAACTTTTGAATCAGTACTTTTCTTAAGCAAAATTCAGTTATATTCTTCTGTAATTGCTAGCTCTACTTCTTTGTATAAGTTTGGATCAAACTTTGCATTTAGCTCATTAGCCAACTAGGTAAATTCTCAAAAATATCTGTATCACTTTATATACAGTTTCCTTCTTTCCAAAGAAAAGCCAAGAGAACTAAAATTCACATTATGCCTTATTTAAAACACACCCAAGTACAAGGGTATTTATTCTAAGATATAAATGACAAACACTGTCACCCCAGTACACAGGCCTACCAAGTCCCTGAGCGTCCTGAACTGGTCTTGAGTCTGAGCCCTACATTATGTTCCAGAGGAGCAAGTGCCCAAGACCCCTGTTGCCCTTGTATTTAACACTAAGCCCCAAACTGGGATTCTGAGTAAACTCCACCTTGCTAAAAACCACACAATTTTTAACTTTTTGGGGCCATTTTTCACTTCTAACAAGGTCAAATTATAGTCTAAATACTTACGCTTTTCATATTGCCTGTTCAGCGAGAGCAAGCTGAACTCAACGTACCCAAATCGAGAGCCACACAAAAGGGCCTTCAAGTTAACAAGGGGTCCTGAGAGAACCTAAAAAGCGTGTCACCTGACTGATGTTACATAAGAACAATCAATACTGAAAGAAAATGTGAAACTACAGATGTTTTAAAAACCCTTATAGTTCAAACCAAACTTTGCAGGCAGAATTGCTCGACTAGTGAAACAAAGGGGACACACCCCACCACGGCGGCAGCAATCAGGGCGGAGAGTTCAAAGATGAGAAAATCCCCACTGCTGGGAGAGGAGGGCAGTTGGGCTGGGTAACTCAGTCAGATCGATGTGCTCATAAAGCTCCAGCTCTGACTAATGCATCCCAAACCCATGCCTGCCCAGTAATGAAAGAAGTTGCTTCCCAATGGAACTGAATACAGGCCCGGGCTTATGAAAAATCAGATCTGGATGGTAGCCAACATCCAAAAACTACTTTTATCTCATCAACAAACAAAAACATTTTTAGAGAAAAAGCAACATTCTGTGCCTAGAGATATAAAGTTGCCACTTAAAGGAAAATCATACTGCCCTGTGACTCAAAGTCTATGATTCCAAATCTTCAGGGTGCATTAGTTTTCTTTTACTTATGTATTTAAGAACAAAGTGGAGTTCCCAGTTTATTGGTATATTACGATGTCTAAATACTATGATTTTCAACCCGTGCCCAGAGGCCCCTCACAAAACCTCTCTCGAGCCCAGCTTTGCACAGAGGACCTCGAGATGGTTAAACTTTCAACTTTGCTGATATCTAGCACAGTAAAACAGCTTCCAATGCAAAGCAGATTTTGAGAAAATCGTGTTCTTGTTGAAATACATGTGGAAGCCCAGACAAAAGAAACGTCAGTGAAGCACAAATAAGAGTTTAATTTCCCAAACTTAGTGGGAGTGAGCCCCTTAATTAAAGCCTTTGTGGCATCTCCTTGAGGTCTATAATCATCTCTGAGCTCCAAAGGCAGGCAGGACCACTCTGAGGACTTCGGGGCCATTCCTGGGCCGTAATCCAGCGCAGCACCCAGTCTTTAGCACATTTTCTGGCTAATTGACCATCAGAGTCTGTGAGCGCTCTCTTGCTCGATGCCAAACACCTTTCACAGTTTCTTTTCGGGCCATCCTCTTTTGGAGTAATAGTATGGCCCGGGGTTTGGATAACCATTATACACAGAGTCATTCCTATAATTTTATGAAGCATCGGAAGTGGGAGCTTAAGGCGGTAACTGAGCAGACCCGGATCTGAAAGTATCGAACTATGTTGTCAAGCATGAGGCTGCTAATCCTTCCCCCAAACCCGCTGACAGTGGCTACATGCAGCACATTGCTCTGGCCCTTTATTTGGCCCATCTCTAAAAAATCATCTGCACATGCCATTCTACTCTTCCCTTCCATCATATTATCAGTATATGCTTCGGGGTTCGATCCCACATTTTGTTACTGCTTGTAATCTGCTATTTTATCACCCAATTGTTCTACAATAAAATAAGAATAAAATAAAAGAGGATAAGGAACACTGGAAAAGGAATGCCTGTATATCACATATGTTATAGCTAATAATAAAAATCCCCCTTGTAAGTTTTCCACATACATAAGTCCCCAAATTCAGGGGTGAGGTAGAAAATGAAGAAGTATATAGATACTGAAACCCACTGGGCCAACTGAATGTATTTTAAGTCTGTCCTAAGCAAAGGAAAGACTAATCATTTAACAGGCTGACTCTAGGGGTGACAGCTACCACCCCCCTAAGTTCCCCAGTGTTCCATTCTAGAGTGAAAATGACAGCGCAGGTGACAAAGCAGAGGGGAATAGGGCTTAAGCTGTAATTCCCTATGCAGTAATTTTTCCTGGTTTCCCATCAGTTTTCTGAGAATGTAGAAACAGAAATCATCTACTCTTGTCTAATTTCACTGCCAGTACATCAATATCACCTTCCTTTTCTAAATAATGTTGACTTGAAGGAAAAGATAAGACTACAAGACTAAAACAACACATATGCCATGCATATGAACATGGTGTCATTTTTAAGGTTAGTTGTTTTCAAACTTTTAGAACATGCAGATTTTTGAGGTCGCCAATGGAATTACAGAAAGGGTGGGAAGAGCACAAAGTAAGTAGGACATTAACTTATAAAAAGAAAAAGGCAGAGCCAAAATATCATTCACGAGGTATAAATAACAAAAACCCATTTTTTTCCAGATCCCAGTATAGTTGGGAGAAAATTTCTCTATAAAGACAATTAAATTTGTAAGTGGAGATTGAATAATTTCCAACTGGTAATATAAAACACTCATTTCCCCTGAGATGTATATAATTCTTCACCTTGCATCTGAAGTGAAATATTTATGGTACCTAAAGTCTGTAAAGAGAAGGGACCTAATCCTTTGAGTTTAATGGGCATCTTTCATCCCCTTCTGAAGATCAAAAGAAAGAAAACCCTCTTACACAACTTTACTGTGCTAATCCCAACACACCTGCAGACACCATTAACTCTTAAAGCGAAAGCCACTGGACGGGAGAAGAGCTGGCACCTTCTGAATCCCACAGCGCGGAACTTGGACAGGGCACCAGGGAGCTGCGGCACTCTATCAAGGAAGGGCATGGCATGTTCTAGTGCAAATGAGGACAGGGGCCCGGGCACCTTATTCCTAAAAAGAAACTGGCAAAGCCCCAACTACCTAGTCCTCTAACTACTAGAGAAATTTCTTCAATAATTTTAATAAAGAACTGTCTTTTACAAATCACTACAATCTTTTTACATCTAAGTAAGTATTTGGAATTTTAACTCCAAAATTTCCCGGTTCTAGTTGGTGTAGAGAAACTGATTCTTATTTCCATGACTCTCCCTCTCTCTCCCTTTTGTGGCGCCGGGGACTGAACCAAAGGCTGCACGCAAACTAGGCAAGTGTGCTAACACTGACCTACATCCACAGCTATCACTTTCCCAAATGTCTTACCACCAAATCTAGGAACTTTGTAGGGCATATACTACATAAGTAAATAGAAGCTGGAAAACATAAGATCTATTTTAAAGTCCAATCTTTACTACACATCCCACATACTGACAATCACCCTCATATTTTGAAACCCAAAGCAAGTCAGAAACATTGTAAAAACTCAAAGGTAACATATCTAACTACAACTTTAAATCAGTCTCAAATTAATTTGTATAAAACAAAAGGGTATTTACTCTAGATTTTGAAAGTATTGTCTATCAATCAATTTTGAAAATTCTTATTCCTAAAAAAAAAAAATGCCATCTTCCTACACCTGACATTTAAATTTTCTTTTTCTGCCAAATTGTCATATTCTTAAGTATTCATAGATATATTCAGAATAAGAACTTCAAAAGCAAAAAGTATGGATCACCCTACCTTCCTGGGCCAACAAATGCTTCTTTTTCTAGTCTTGCATCTGACAAAAACCTTTAAGGGGACTGTTTCTCAAACCAAGTATGAGGAACGTATTACTTCCTGTACATGTATCGTGTAGTAGGGATAATGGTGAAGGTAATAATAGAAACTGTGGCAGACCTAAGGTAGAAATGTTGAGTATATGACATGGAGTCCGTAATTTCACATTCAACAAATTCAGCTGAGACCTTTTGTGAACATGCAACAAATCTAACTACAAACGTGCAATTGTAACAGATGTGTTTTAGTTCCAGAATTAGATTTCAGTTGACAGGCAGGAGGATGTGTAGAAGAAAAGGAAAATAATGAAATTATAAAAACTTGGTGTTCTGTGCACCTTGCACCCCCGGTAAAAGCAGTGAACTGGCCAAGCCCTTTGTGGGACAGGCAAGTTACAGATGGGAAAAAGTGAAGCACAAGATCAGGAGCCTTACCCAAGGCGAGCAACAGCACTGGCTGGAGAGCAGGCAAAGGTGGAAGAAAGGCCTCTGTGTGTGGCCTGAGGGCACATAAGGCCCACAGCGTGATGCTTTCAAGCTTTTTGTCAAGCTGTCCAGTTCATGTTTGCAAACTTCTTCTGGTTTAAAATTAAGTAAATAAACAAAACATAAGGTAGGGACGGAGACCTCTATAACCTTAGGACACATCCAGGCATGCTCTGCAATATTATTACTATGACATAATAGTGACTGACGAAACCTACAGCCTTCCAGGAAAAACAACTATATATTTTTTAAATCCCACATAACACAATACTCTTAATAAAATTCCAGATCGTGAAACAAGGCTAGAATTTTCTGAGCAGATAAATACTGTAAGTACCACAGTGACACGATATAAAAGGCCAAAGGAAAAGGATGGGCATGTTAGAACCTGTGGCAGAGACCACTGAGAATTTTAGCTCCTACAGAATCTTAGAGGTGGAAATGACCCCAGAGACAATCCTGTCCATTCCCTTATTTGATATCAGAGAAAACAGAGCGAACCAGGTGAAGAAAACCATATGGCCAGGTAACAGCACAGCTGAGAGCAAAGATCACACTGGTCCTGTATGGAAAGGGACAACAGGAAAAGGGCTTCAGTTTGAGAAATGGAGGAGGGCACAGGAAATCAGCCTGGCCCATTCACAAAAGTACAGGGACCAGCTGTGGGGGCTAGGGGCTGGGTGATCATTATATCAGCCCTGCTGTACTCTGGAGGAACCCTCATGACTTGAGGGGCAATTCCATGAGATGACTCTTTGGGGCAGTCTCAGTCTCGTGATGTTCTGCTGGAATCCAAAGTGACCCTAGGTTTTGGGCAATGGAGGCTTCTAGGTGTAGCTCAATGCCCCTGTAAATCTCTTACCTTGGTGTCCTTAGTCTTGAAAGGGCTGGGTAAATTTAAGGCTAATAAATTTTGTTCTGCAAACTTCCTAAGTGACTAACATAGCTATATCCAAAAACTTAAGGTAATAAAGGATACAAAATGGAAACCAAGTTTTGTTCTGCTTTTAGTTACATACTAGGTACCTGTACGACCAAGTAAGGAGTCACAGTTTTTAGCAAAAACTACTCGTAATGTTGTGCCCAGATCGCGAAGTCCCCAAAGACCACCAAGGAGCCGATTCCGATGTAAACACAGGAGGGTCGTTTATTCAAGCTCGAGCAGAGGCACTCAACCATCACTGACGCAGCGGATCAGGATTGAGAGCCCCGAATTCCAAATCAGCAGGGTTTTTATTGTGGCTACCGCAAGGTTTGGGGATGTTTCATTTAGCAGTTACATGATTGGTTGATATTTACCAAGCATGGGGGGTTGAGGGGTGGCTACATGTAGAGTTTATGGGAAAAAGGAACAATCAGCACATTGACAGAATGTTCTATAGATAATGGGCCCGGAAGCATCTGTTTTCTGGGCAGACAGAGGATTGAGTTAGGAGCTGTGTCCTTTTTTTATCCGTCATCCCACAGCAAGGACATTTTATCATTATTTTATGGGCACAAAGGAGACTAGGGGAATAGTTGACTTCAGTGAAGTGGAATTTATGTCAAGGCCACTTCACTGTCTTATTTTAAGATGGAGTCAAACTTTAAAATGGAGTTAGTTAGGTCTCACAGTAAGTCTGTTTGCCCCATAAGAACACAAACAACATGCTTTTAATGAGCAACACATTAAGGGCCCAGGTGTTTGTTTGTCCTCTGTTCTCATGGTGGTTTCTGACTTGTGTCAAAAGCACTGGAGAAGGTGCAATTGAAGGAGAGGCTGTCTGAACTTCCCTCTTGCCCACAGCAAGCCTCCCTGTGCCAATATGAGAGGATAACTCTTACCACAGTCACTGAGAATGGACGCTGCAATGGATGTGCATAAAACTTAGGAACATAACCCTTATCTCCCACCAGCTATCCAACATCAGTAAAGCAAAACAACCCAACAACAGCAGAACTGGGATCTCAGCCTGCCTATCACTGATATAAAAACAGTACTGAGACTACTTTAAATGAATATCAACTTATTTGATTCCTGCAGTAAACAGACAAACAAAACAAAATAGGAAAGAATCTCTCCAAAGTAAAATATCGGGGGGAAGAGAAGAAACATGCTGGCAGATGAAAGAAACCGGAAAAGTCAGACATCTAATGGACGTTCAGTTAAACTTCTACCACTACCCCAAAAAGTCACAATAAAATATCTATTTCTGATTTCTACACAAAGCAGATTAGGTTAAGTGGATCCTGGGTGTGTGATACTCATCGCTGGACTAGTCCACTCATGAGTTTAGCTGGGTGTGATGCTGGAAGGGGAAGCCTGGTGGCAAGAGGTGGAATGTATTTCCCCTGATCCTTGAACCCCTCTGTTTCCTACCTGCCCTGCCATGGGCTCTGTCCCCTCTGCCATGCTGCCCTGACTTGGAGTGTCTACAAACTGTAGGCCAAAATAAACCTCTCCTCTTCTAACCTGTGGGAGCTGGGTATTTTATCCCACCAATGAGAAAGTAAAACAGGATTTCAGAATCAAACATTGAGGGAAATGTCAAAAAGTGATTTTAACGAACCTCTCATTTCCTAGATAACCTAAAGAGATGATAAGCAAGCTACTAGCTTTGGAAACATGGAGTTAACAAAACCAAACAATGTTTTGGTTCAATTAAATAAGGAAGGAACAAAATGGAAATTGTGAAAAAGCTGTTGAGATCCTGGCTAATTACTTCATTCTTGTGAAGGAATAAATGACAAGGCAAAGTCGAAAGAGGGGAGAAGAAAATGGTAGCCCCAAATCCTTAAGTCTCAACAATGCTCTTGGATGGGAAATCCAGCTGTCAGCAAAGCCCTTTCAGGGTCCAAGGGAAAGGGAAGAGAAGGGCGTCTGACAGAGATCAGACAGCCATGCAGGGGCAGAGAGTCTCACAGGGAAAGGCAGAGTGAACACACAAGGGACAAGATGGCGAAGAAGAAGAGTTTAGGCACAGACGGGCTTGGATCCAGTGAGTAAACAAGCAAAGAAAAAAGGGAGCAGGTCTCCCGCTGTGAGAGAAGAGAAGTACAAATATGGATCAGGAGGAAAATGGAATGAAGCCAAAGTGTCGTTAGGTTGAAACGGTAGGTACTGCTGTGGCCTTAACGGCCTTCAAAAATATATACAGTCGGCCCTCTGTATCCACAAGTTCCACACCCGCAGATTCAAGCAGCTGTGGCTGGAAAATTTTTTAAAAGATTGCATCTGTACTAAACACGTACTGTCTTTCCTTTCCTGTCATTATTCCCTAAACAATAAAATATATCAACTACTTATATAGTATATCACTGCATTAAAGGTATCATCAGTAATCTAGAGATGATTTAAAGTGTGCAAGAAGAT
The DNA here is from genome assembly GCF_000247695.1 of Heterocephalus glaber. Next base: position 2,617,218 of record NW_004624823.1, on the reverse strand, counting down.
GTGTGTGATTGAAAGACTATCAACTGCCCGATCTCAAAGTCTCAAGCTGGCCATGCTGGCAACTCCTGGAGTCCCTGCTACTTAGAAGGATAAGGCTGGAGCTCACAAGCTCAAGACTAGCCCGGGCAGCACTGCAAGATCCCACTGCAAAAACAACAAACGAACAAACATCTCCCAAACCTCAGTCATAGAAAGAGGTGGTGTGCACTTGCCTAAGGGCCACTGGGTGCCTCAAAGGTGCTGGTTATGTTCGAGGGCTTTGGTGTGCGGCTTAGGCTCAAAGAATGAACTAAAAACAGTTTATGTTGTATTGCTTAGCTCAAACATGATTGAACATATTGTGCCAAGTGCTAAAAAGAAAAAAATGTTGATGATATCTGATGACTACTAACTACTTAAAACCTATTTTCTCATATTGCAGTTAAACTTAGTAAAAAATATTCTTAACAAATCAAATTTTTCAATTGTTTTACTTTTGGTTGAAGAAAATAAGCTTAGAGTTTTAAAATTACTTTTACTATGTATTACAGAAACTGTGAATTGGCATATATACTTTCATATATCATAATTTATCTAATAAGTAATATTAAAACTTATTCAGTAGATATAATTATAAAGCCAAATACAAATACTTTAACTTTAAGATTTTTTTTGGTCATCCAAATTTTTTGCCATTGTAAACCCTACACCAAATTTTAAAAATTAAACTTTGTACTTATTCTCCTCATAAATACCACCATTTATGGTATTAAAATTTCATGGAGGAGCAATTAAGAAAAAGTGTTTGAAAAGGGTTCTTAGGGAAGAGATAATTTTAAGACTGAGAAGCATTGTGTGGCAACAGTTATCTATCAACAATATTGAGCAAATAAAGGCCCATTTAATGTGGAATACACCAACTTGCTGTGGGTACTGAAATGTCAGGTGAGTACCAAGTGACACGAAAAACAGAAGTGAAGTGGACATGAGTGAGCAGAACTTTACCTTATATACAGAAAAGAGAGTGAAGCAAGAACAATAAACCCACTCAAAATCAAGATAAGGCTGAAGCAAATCCTGTGAAACCTTTATAAATACTCTATACCATAGGTGCAAGGCAGTTGTTCCTATTGATCAAAACTGCTTTGAGTCTTAATTCCTTCAAAAAAGGTAATGGAAATGGTTGTACTGGAAAGCTTACTCAAACAACAAAAAAAAGCAGACTACTAGAGGAATAAGAATTACTTTTACATAGGGTAACAAAGTCAGAAGTTTACAGAATTTCAAACATTTTTTTAACCCAATGCCTTAAATAGAATCATGTCTTGGTGGAAAACTAAATGTGGACATATTATACACATCTCTTCATGATAGCTCACAATGGTTTGTGTAAATCAAACCATAAATTGAGTACCTTTACTTCGACAAGTTGTTCAATAAATAATTTTCTCATGTATTTCCAAGATCATCTTACCCTAAGAACCAGTGTGACGACCAGAAAAACATCATAATTTCACCCATTACTTTTAGCATCTGTAATCTTTCACAGGTGCCCCCAAAGGGAAAAAAGGTCGGGACCTACAGGTCAGCAGTGGTGATTAGGTGTTACTGTAACAGAAGGTACCTAAATAACCACAGTATGTACATATGGTGTAGGACTAAATGTGCATTTTACTTACAAAGTTATTTTTCATTTCACAAAAGGAATTCAGAGCAGCAGGAAAACTACAATTGTTAAAACTGAAGTTCTAAAACTTCTGTCCCTTCATGAGGGATCTGGTCAAGTTAAATTGAAGTTTTCTACAGAATTGTAAGTAACCAAAATTGAAATAGTTAATGAGTTAAAGAGAGAAAAAAGAAAAACATACGCTCAAGTCAGTGCAGACAATCACAAAGCTCACTACGTTCTATAAGAAATTATTTTTGCCACCAATTTGCCCAGCAACCACATAACTGTTTTACACACAAAAATGTTGAGAATTTTCCTTGCCCAGAAGTGGTTTTTGAAAAGGATAAATGCATCTTAACATACATAATTTAGTTTGCAACAAGCCACAAAAAACAAAAGGGAAAAAGCCTGAAAAAAGCATATACATATGCTATAATAATCTGATCAAATGCCACTACAATATCCTGAGTTGAACCCTTTTGAAACCATTAAAATGCTCTGCAGTCTGCCAACAAGTTAAAGGTCCTTCTTCTGTTTTTTGTTTTTTGTTTCACTAACATTAACCTTATTCTATCATCAATTTGAAAATATCTCAGTTTATGGCCTTAAATTGCAAAGGTGCGCAGCCAATGAAAAATATGTAAGACTCAGCAACCATGCATGGCTTTCCACTCAGGCTGCAGTTACCAGCTCTCTGAGTGCTTCTGTGGGTCCCCCACATGCTGCGGAGGACTGCAGCCCGCATAAGCAAGGTTACACCCCATGTCAACACAAGTCCTGGGGATCTATGTGATGATCAATCAAATGAGTTTCCAGATTTCTCTTACAATGAATAGGGGCAAGTTGCTTAAAGAGGAATCAAGCTCTAGTCTCTGATCCCTACCATGAAACAAAGCAGCATGCAAGGAAGCGTGGTAGAACACATTAAAAGGGACAGAAAGAAATTAGGTATTCCCACCAGTGTAACTTACATTAGCAGGAATCTCTGGTGAACAGACTTAGTTCAATTATGACTGCAAAGCCACCAGGGATTTTTAATTATTAAAAAGTAAACCATATGCCAGGGTAACAGAAGACAGCTCAGTAATCAAGAATGGCATGAAATGGGAGTTCTTATTTAATCTGTACTCTGTTTCTTGATACTTTAGAGACCACTTCTTAGCAGAAAAAGCTATATGTAAAATAACAATAAATATGGGAAAATGATGCAGCTAAAGACTCCGACAACCAAATTCCAGCATTTACAAATTCACTCAGCAGTCCGGAAAACAATCATTTTCCTCAGTTGTGGCATGTACATATGCATCAGATGAGGAACTAATACCAACTTTGCTACTGACTTATTTTGACAAGCCATTTCTTTAGGTCTTGATTTCTCTGACCATAAAAAATTAAAAAAGGATAATCATATTTGTCGTTAGATAACCAAAACAGATTTAGAAATCCCTATGAAAAATGAAGTTCCATTATTTATAATGATGCTAATTCGCTTTGGCTTGAGGGCTCTTACAGAAAGCATCCGAAGAAGAAAGCACCCAGACTAGGCACATGCCCATGGATCCAGGGAGACATTTGGCCAGGGAAGCTGATGGGCAGTGAAAGTAAATACCCTGCCCCCTTTCAGTTGGTACATTGGATACATACAGGCCCATGCCACCCATATGCATAAAGAAGCCACACCAAAGTTTCTCATATTCATGAATCCTGGACATTTCATAGATGTAAAAAACTTTAAAACATTATAATATTCTCTTATGAGAGCCCAAAAGATTCAAATGGAACACAAATCTGAATCTGTATACACTTATATTCAATCAAAGACCAAAGTAACAACTGGGTCTAGCAAAACTGAACATAAAAGTTCTAAAACAACATCAGAAATATTAGTTTCTGAATATGTTTCCTAATTTTAAAAAATCATCAAACAACAGGTATTTACATACTAGGAAAATTAAATACTCTAAGTATTACATACTTTTTGAATGCTAATTTGCACATAATTCAAATTATATGAAGAGTTTAGAATTATAAAACTCTTGGAAAAAGCCATTCCAAGATTTGGTGTCCAGATGCTAAAATATAGCAACAAGAGGAAGAGAAGGAGGGAAGTGGGTCCCCAGGACCCAGCAAGGATCTAAAGCAAGAATTTAGGCCCATGAGGAGAGTGAAGAGCCAGACCTCAACGCAGAAGGAGGAGGTAGCAAGTGGCGCTTTCTCCCTGAGCTCTGACTCACTGCACGGGAAGAGCGGCTGAACATGCAGACACATGGTGACTAATGGAGACCCCAGAGGCTTCCTTGGAGTAACACACCAGTGGAATGGAGGGGTGGACACAGCAGACTGCATTGGCTGGTGAGTTACCTGGGTTCAGACATCACCCAGAAGAGGGAGATTGGCCAACTGAGCTCAAAACTCAGAGCAGCTGCAGGCTGGCTCCTACAGCTCCCAGTGACAGGGTGAGGCAAAACTTGAGTTCAAGCCAGCAGGAGGAACATGGAGTGTTGCAGCTGAACAAATTGGGTTGCAGCCTCACAGCCAGAAACCAGCCTGAACTTCAGTGGAACTAAAGATACAGGCTTGCTGGGATTATTCACTACCTTGTCATAAATCTACAGTTGGCTTGCTGAGATTAATCAACACGGATTTAGGCTCTGTCCTCCCACTCTGTGACGGCAGAGACATACCCTGAAATAGACATTATTTTTTTCTTTCTTTTTTTAGTTTTTGCTTTGTTTACTTTTTTCTTGTTTGTTCTTGTTTTTATGAGGGCGAATATTGTGTCTAGTTTTCTTGTTGGTGTTGTTCTGTTCGTGTTTTTATTTCTTCCCTCTCTCTTTCCCTCCTGTCTTCTTTACCAGTTTCTAAAAGTTCTCATAATCTTCCTTTGTTCTTCAGCCTTGCCTCTAATACCTTCTTCTTCTTCTCCTTCTTCTTCTTCTTCTTTTTCTCTATTGTTCCCCCAACTTCATTTAAATTTTCTTCTCAGGGGGTAAAATTGCCATACCAGGGTATATTTACCATATACAATTTTCTGTTTTTAGATTTTGTTATATAGCCACAAACATAGTTCATACGTTTAAAGGTAGCAAATTAATAGTTATCACAGTTTGTAATTTTCTAGGCTGTGTTTAGTGCCACTGTTACTGCTGACTGTACTACTTTAGACAAGGTGACATAATTGTTCTAATCAGTTGTTCTTCCTGGTATGCCAAGACTAAGATTGCCCAAGGGTCATAAACAATACTATAGGCCAGTGCCAAAGAACCAGTGGCCAGGCCAAATAGGGGATATTCTCATCCCCAATAAATTGAAGAGGGAGGATCTTGCAACAGACTTAAAACCCAAAAGCCATCTACACCTGGAAGACATCTCTGAGAAATAGTCATTTCTTAGGGTTCTCAATACTAGCAATAAAGCTACATGCCATTAGCAGTTTATAAGCATCAATCCAGGAATTAAACTTAAAAAAATTGAGACAACACGAAAGCAAGATGCAACCTCAGACTGCCACTTCACCAAAGGAAAACCCGGGGGGCAATGAGGTGGAACAATTTGAAAGCCACACACTTATACTCTGAAGTGGTGACAGTGGAAGTTACAAAGCAGATGAATGAGGGTCTAGAAAAGGTCAAATCAGAAATAATTTCTTAGATAACTATACAGATGGTGACCATGATGAAAGACAAGCTTAGTGACTCTTGAGCAAATACAGATTAAAAAAAAAGAGAGAGAGAGAGAGAGAGAGAGAGGAGTTTAGGAAAATGATGGAAAACATGAACACCCAACATAGAAAACAAATGGAATCCATGAAACAGATTCAAACAGATATCCAACAGATTAAAAATTCCACTGAAAGTGTATGCAGCACAATGAGCCAATGCAAAGACAGACTAACAGATATAGAAGACAGGATTGTGCTTAGTGATCATGAAAAGAAAGATTTCTTAAAAGTTGCACAGGACTGGGAAAAAAAGTCAATCTAACAGCCACTAGATGATGCAAAGAAGAATAACATGGGATTGATCAGAGTCAATGAAAAAGCAAGAGATAGCACAAATGACATAAAAACCTGTTTGCAAAAGTAATGGCAGAAAACTTCTCAAGCATAGAAAAAGAATTTGACATACAAGTAAGTGAAGCATACAGAACTCCAATTAGCCATGATCAAAAAATCTACACCAAGGCAATTAAGTCCAGATTCCAGAAATTCAATACAAGAACAGAATATTAAAAGCTGTTAGACAAAAGAAACACATCATACAGAAAGAAAAGGCCATCATCAGAATCACAAAAAAACTTTTCTCAACTTAAACCTTCAAGTCAACGAGATCTTGGAGCAAAGTATTTCAAGCCCTAAAAGAAAACAGTCTCCAACCCAGACTGATGTGCTTCACAAAACTATCTTTCAAAACTGATGGAGAAATAAGACACTTCCATGATAAAGAACACCCGAAGAAATTCATGACCACCAAACCAGCACTCCACAATGTTCTGAAGGACATTTTAGAAAGAGATAAAGTGGACTACAACTCCATGAACCCCAACAGAATGAATCCACCAGGTAGGCAAGAAATTAAACAGAGGACAAAAAGAGAAACAACAACAGGAAAATAACATGGCAAGGATAAGTCAATACCAGTTATAGCCAGCAATGTTAATGGTCTCAATTCACCAATCAAAAAAATACACTGTCAGAATGAATCAAGAAGCAAGATCCAACAATATGCATTTAATTTTAAAAAATTCATAGAATGAAAGTCAAAGGATGGAAAACAATACTCCATGTAACAGGAATGTGGAAAAAACCAGGGGTAGCTATTCTATTTGCAGACAAAGTGGGTTACAAGCCAAGACTAATTAAGACAGACAAAGAAGGTCACTACATTCTTGTAAAGGAAACAATCAAAGACAAAGACATAACAATCATAAATATATATGTACCAAACAACAGCGCACCCAACTATATAAAACAAATATTAACAGACATGAAAATCAAGTAAGTATTAATACAATTGTAATAGGGACCTCAATATTCCACTGTCACAAATAGATCAACTAGACATAAAAATCAACAAAGAAATATCAGAATTGAACCAAACTTTTGAACAAGACTTAGTAGATATCCACAGAGTGTCCTACCCCACAACATCAGAATACATATTCTTCTCAGCTGCACATGGGATGTTCTCCAAAACAGATCTCATAACAGCTCACAGAATATGCTTAAGAAAATGCAAAAGAATTGAAATTATCAGACCATAGTGCAATGAAATGGGAAATCATTGGCAAAAGAAACCACAAGATTGCAAGTAGTAAACACTTCATATTTTGATTTCTCCTCCATTTTCGTTTAATGTAATTTGCAATAAATGCACATATTGTTTGTTTCATAAAGCACATCACTTTACAGTGGTTTTTACTCCCATGACCATGATGAAGTATTGGAATTTTAAAGGTGTGAAGACGGTTCAGCATTTGGTTTTATAATGCTTGTCACCAGATTTTTTATTATTGATGTAAAAAAATCAATTTTTAAAAAATCATTGGACCTTCGCAGCTTTGTAAGGAAAGTTGGAGGTGTTGAGGGTTGCTCTCAATTTTCAGCATTGTGCTATTGAGAAGTAAGTGGTTTTTGTCTGCTGGTCTGGGCTCAGCTTTTATCTTCATTTTAGAGACACCTATTGCAGTATGTTATGTTTCTTGGCATTGTCCAGCATAGGTAACGTGTGCACTTTTGTGTACATATAATCATATTTAAGTTTTTTGCATAAAATAAATGCTTCTAGAAAAAAAGAAAGAAACTACAAGAACTTCATAAACACCAAAATTAAATAACACCCTCCTAAACAATCAATGGGTGACAGATGAAATTAAAGAAATTAGATAGTTCCTACAATTAAACTGTAATGCCAATACAACATATTGGAACTTATGGGACACAATGAAAGCAGTCCTACAAGGGAATTTGTAGCAGTGAATTCCCATATCAGAAAAATATGTTGGGATTTATCTCAGTGGCGCCAGGGATTTAGCTCAGTGGTGCTGCACCTGCCTGGAAAGCACAAGGTCCTGAGCTCAATCCCAGGTACTGAAAAATAAAGAAGAAGAAGAAAGAGACAGAGAGACAGAGAGACAGAGAGAGAGAGAGAGAGAGAGAGAGAGAAAGAGAAAGAGGAAAACAGCAAGCTCAAATCAACAACCTAATGTTGAACCTCAAGCTTCTAGAAAAAGAAGACCAATTCAAGCCCAAAGCTCATACAGGGAAGAAAATTATAAAGATCAGAGCAGAAATTAAGGCAATGGAGACTAAGAAAACAATACAAAAAATCAATTTTTCAAAGAGTTGGTTCTTTAAAAGATTAAATAAAATTGACAAACTCTTAGTCAACTTTTTCAAAAAAAGGAAAGAAAAGACTCAAATCCATGCAAGAATTATAAAACTCTTGACTTTAAAAAGGAGACCAACACATATTAGCTGATCATAAAAGGTTTCTAAGTGGTACATATCATGAAATTTTCCAAATGCTGTGGCTTCTACCTTCTAAAGGTTTCTTAAATCAGCCTTTCCTTGGGATAACTGTGACTACCATTCAAGTTCAAGTCTTCATTCTCATTGTTCTAAAATACTCTACACCTTCCCACCATTTTCTGCACTAGTAGTCTACATGCCACTCAACCCACACATACTGCTGCCAGACTAATCTCACTGAGGTACAGATCTAGTATCACTCACCTGCTTAGAAAAAGGGAAGCAGCAGCTTCAATACTTTCCCTGTAATTAGCTGAAACCTTGCTAGCATTCTCTAAATACAGCCCCAAGCTATTTCTGCACCCTACAGTTAAACCAAACTATACTCCCTGCTGCTCTACAAATGTCTTTTTTCCACCTTTAGCTTTGTTCAAGTGTTGGCAGTGCTTCCCCTGGCTTTACCTACTCCTTCGATGGGTCATCTAGTTTTCCAGAAATTCATAATATTGCACTATCTCCCTCTTTCGAACCTCAAGGCACTTGTCCTAGCAGACTGGCTTGCAAGGTGGGACATGGTAATCTTCCCTTGCAAGTTCCTTAGCAGGGCTCATGTCCTACCTATCCTTGTCTTCATAACTGGGATTCAAATTCTTCTGAGAAATAAATGTCTGAGGATATCACAAAGACAGAGTCACAATATAAAGATGTTGGTTTATATAAACATCATTGGCATATTTACATAAAGCACCGTATCCACAACAAATTATGCTTGAATTTACCATTTCAGCACTTTGTAAACATTTAAATAGAAAAGACCTCATTTATATTGTACAATCTGCCTTAGGAAACTGATTTTAATCTAATTAACCTGTTCATGAATAAGACTTCTGAGGAAAGACTTTATATACAAGAAAAACTAATGTTTCATATCAGCTTATCAGTTGTCCTTAACCTGGTCTTAGAGCACAATTCTAGAACAGTAAATGGATGAGGAGTAGGAAAAGACACTACAAAGGGTGACAAAGTGGCTTGGTGGCAAGAATACTGGGAGGTGAGGCCTGGCTTTTATGTGAATGGCCTGGCTCAATTCACTTACCTTGCCTCATCTCAGTTCTCTCACTTGTAAAACCAGGATATTGGACTAGATGAACTTCAAGATTCAGTTCAAATACTAGAATTCCGTAAACATAACATACGTCTCCACTGAATTATTTCTAACAAGAAATGGGCAAAACTTCAGTAACTCCTTGAGCTATTATTGCCACTCAATTTTATTAAGAAACAAAAGAAAGGGCCAGGGATTTAGCTCAGTGGTTCCAGCGCCTGCCTCGCAAGCCCAAGGTCCTGAGTTCAATCCCTGGTACCAAAAAAAAAAAAAAAAAGAATATTTAAAAACACTCTCAAAATGAAAATTAAAACAAAAAGTAACCAACAACAACAAAAAAACCTTGGAGGACCAAAAAATAAATATAGTCAAAGATTAACAAATGGTTCTCTACCAAGCCCTCATACTACTGTAAATAACTGCTTAAGTAACTTTTAAAAACTGCAGGTTCTATTAGAAACTTTAGGTGCCAAATATACTTATTAAAAAAAAGAAACATAAGGTAAACAGTAGGAATGAGGAGTAAATTATTTTGTTCAGGCTTGTTTCTGGATCTCTTGTCAAACAAAATAAACTTCAAGCCACAGGGGTATGACAAACAAAACTTTCAGAATTCTTTAAGAAGCACATTAAGAACATATGAGGTATAACTGAAAAGTATAGTGAGTGTTTAAATTTTTTTAAATTTATGACAGTAAGAGACACCTTGCCATTAATTCCCCTCAAACACACTTATCCCATTGTTCTTGTCACTTTCTGAAGCAGTTCTCAAAGTCTTCTTTTGTATCCTTAGTTGTGTTGTCCTGGCTGCTTTCATGTCCTGAATTGATTCAAAACATTTACCCTTCATGGACATTTTCATTTTGGGGAAGAGCCAGAAGTCACATAGTACCAGATCCAGAAGCTGAGCTGGATGAGGACCCACTGCAATGTTTTCACAAGCCTTCCTTTCCACAGGGTGGCACTCAGCAGCAACACTCACTGAATTTTTGATCACACGTCATTAAAGCTACTACAAAAGAGGACTTTCAGAACTCCTTCAGAAAGTGGCAAGAATGATGGGATAAGTGTGTTTGGAGTACTTTGAGGGGAGATTAATAATAGTGTCTTTTACTGTAATAATTTTTTAATTTAAACACTCCCATATGTTTTGATTCCCCTGTGTATATGCCATTTAGTTAGCCTAACTCAAACTCTTCAACCAAGATTTTACTTATGTGGGCTTTTATCCAGGATGGTTTCCACCTTGACTTTATGACTTAATGAACATGTGTGAAGAAGTCTTCTAGAGTAACTTTTGGAGGATTTTTTTTCCTCTTGCCCTAAAGAGGTACCTTTTGAGTGCAAACTATCACTTTAGGTCTTCTCAGTGTGGACTTCTGGGTTTACCATGATGCTGGTGATACATAACAGGGTGGTGACTAAGGGTCACCATCACTCAGTTCGAACAAAAGTATACTGTGCAGCACTTATGAAGAGTTTTGAAAGCATTTTTCCAAAGTGTTGTGGGGGAAAGGGATATTTTCTGGAAAATACTAACAATGAATTAAAATAAAGTTGTCTCCCTTTATTTCCATATGCCCTGAATCAAAAACAAAGTCACTTCCTGAAATATAGCACTTGCTTCACCCCTTCATTACATACCTTGAACTCTGGATCCGGCTGATCTGCTTACCTGCTGAGGCTTTGATCACATAGCCGCCCCTATCTTTGCCAAGAGGCACATCGAGCAGCTGCATAATTCTGTCCAGCAGCCCGTGGATTATCTCAAACCCAGGATTCTTGTTGTAATGAACAGCACAGAGATGCCTACAGTTTTTTGCACCTACGTCTGGAAAAATAAAAGAATTGGTCACAAGGCCACATTAACCACTACTTAAGAAAGTGACTGAACCCAACACAAACGTGGGTAAAGTCAACAAAAAGAAAGTGGATTACTCAACACAAAGAGAAGCACTTAACCTCAGAAATGCAAGGTAAGATAAAATAGTCTCTTTCACTCATCAAATTCCCTAAGGTGTTTAATTAGCAGGGGGGAGTGAAGAACCCCAGTGCTGGCTCAGGTACAATAAGGCTTTACTGCAGCAGCATAAAGTGGTAAAGCTCTTTGTAAAACAATTTAGCAATATTTATCAGTCTTAAAATTTCATACTCTATTTTTTTTTTTGGTACCAGGGATCGAACTCAGGACCTTGCACTTGCCAGGCAGGCGGAGCACCACTGAGCTACATCCTCAGCTCAAACTTCATACTCTTCATTCATGACTATCCAAAGAAATAATCCTAAATACAATGAAGGATTTATGTCTAAGATGCTTACTACAAGATTACTTCTAATACTGAAAATTAACAACAAGTTAAATTGGGGAATAACTGTTTAAAGTACAGTATGGTGCCTCATCTGAACACTATGGCCACTGACAGAAAGCACCTTCATCAAAGTTTATCGGAACCAAGGAAGAAGAAGTACTGATAGCCGTAAACTTTGTTTTAAAAAGGTCACAAAGTTCAAAAACAATCAAAACGAAATTATACTGTTTAAAGAACATACATAGGTGGGAAAACTACGAAGCACAGCATGGAAATGACTCTCTGACCAAAGTTGGGCTACCATGGCTCCAGGGAAGGGAAAGGCACTATGACAGGGTGGCACCATAAGAGAAACCTAAGATCCTGGCAATAGCATATTCCATTTCTTAATGAGTGATGGCTACAGTAGTGTTTGCTTTACAACCTCTTTGAAACTATGTCTGTTACATACATTCTTCACAACTGAAAATATGTATACACTACAAAACAGATAAGCCAGTCATAGTAGGACAAACACTACATGACTCCATTATCTAAAGTCTTCAATTCCCAGCAACAGAAAGTAGAGTGGTGGCTGCCAGGGACTGGGGAAAAAGGGCAAATGGAGAAGGAGTTTCAGCCATACAAAATGAATAAGTACCAGAGATGTGCTGTAAAATAATGTGCACATAGTTAATAATTCTGTACTATAAAGTTAAAATTTGCTAAGAGGGTAATTTATGTTTTTTTTACTACAATAATAATTTTAGAAAGTATATATAGAAAAGAACCACAACTATGCAAATACATCAAGGCACCAGCCAAAAAATTCCATACTGGGGAGGAAAAAAAAATGACTGAAAAAAATATACCTAAATGTTAACAGAGGTTATGTTTGCGCAAGGATAATTTTCTTTCAACCTTTACTCGTTTCTCAATTTTTCCATGCTTATTATATATTAATCTGCTGTGAAAATTAAAACAAATCATTATTTAAAAAAAGAAATACGACAATCCAAATGAACTCTGGTGTATGACTAGATAAACAAAATGGTACATCCATAAGTTAACAGTAAAAAGTAACAACAGATTTGACACTTGGATGACCTTCTAGGCTGAATGAAAGAAGCCAGTCTCAAAGGCTGCAAGGTATGAATCCATTCATATGACATTATGGAAGAGGCAAAACTATTAACAACAAATAATGGACAGTGGGTCTAGGGTTAGGTATGTGTGTGGGGGAATGTGACTAAAATGGAACATGAGAGATTTTCAACATGATGGAACTGTTTTTGGATTTCATGATTTTTTTTTAAACAAAAAGTATATATATTATTTTAAAAAGACTAAAAAAGTCAACAATGTTACTTTATAATAGGTATATCCCTTTGTGGTGCTGTAATAAATTCTAGAGACCAGTGTTTTAACACAGATACTGAGTGAACGTTGGCTGCATTTTGCTTTTCATATTAGGAAAAACGATATCTGAGGGAATTAACTGAAAATACATGCTTTAAATTAGCACATGTTGAGCAAAAGTCTTCCATAGTCTTCCTATCATAGGTAATAGCTGCTGGCCATATGTGAGAAAATATAAAGTGCCTTTTATCTGTATATCCAAATAAAACATGGATTTTTAATACATTGTTCTGTACTATTAAAATAACAGAAAAGTGAGCACATAAAATGGGGTAAAAGGGAAACTAACATTAACTGATAATCTACTATGTGCCAGGTATTTAGTAACTATCAATCTATCATCCTTTTTTTTTTTGGTACCAGGGATCGAACTTGGGACCTTACATTTGCAAGGCAGGTGCCAGAACCACTGAGCTTTTCCTCGGCTATCATCTTATTTAATTCTCAAGACAACTATGCAAGATCGGTATTATTATCCCTATAAAACAGATGAAGAAACAAAAGCTAAGAATGATTAGCTTGCCCCAAATCAAGTAGCTGGTTAGATCTAATCATAATTAGTCACATAGGTAACAAGTCACAAAACCAGGACTTGATCAGCACTGTGTGACTCTGAAGCCCACACGGTGCACTTGAAAGGATTTAGATGGAAACAATGTAAGTAAAGGACAGTCTTAAACATGGCTATATACCTACTCAAAGACGTGCATTCCTGAAATGTTTTTGATTCGATAAACAGATGCTTTAATTCGTAAAAGTTCCCATGATATCTCTGAGTTCCACTTAAGCAATTGGAATAAATTAGTTTTAAAAGCCAGTGAAGCTCCTAGCTACCAATAGTTTTGTAATTTATGGAAAGTATATTCTGAGTTAAACTTCTGATTGAGTGGATCTGGAGAAATGACTGTTTTTGCCATTTAACATTTCCTAGTGTGCACTATGTTCAAGGCACTCGTCTCTTGATATTCCTACATGGAAAAGGTCAAAGCTAGCTCAGTAATTATTTTCTGAGTAAATGACTAAAGCCTGGAAAATGTGCTAAGTACACACAACTATTAAACAATGCCAAGGTCCAGGGGCCATATTCTAAGGCAACACGAAGTGCCAGCGAGATTGAAAAAAGTGAGAGCCATACTGCTGTCACTCTCCGTCATTTTCCGTTTCAAAGATAAAGAAATGTGATGTCTAAAAGCTATCATCAGAGGTGTAAGACTAAAGATCAATATGAAAATCAGGCAGGCATAAACCCTACTATACCAACCACGTGCATAAACTAAAGTGAGGAGCCTCATTCTGTAGGAACACAAACATTCACACACAGCCCCCTCTCTCCGGCCTCCAAAAGAGAAAAAAATGAAATGCAACAGAACTAAATTGTCCCTTTCATACTACTGACTTGCTTCTGGGCATTTCTGCCATGTGGTACCCATTTGCTGGTGTCACATGGTTCTACTTTAACACACAGGCATGTATCAAAACTACTTTGTAGTTCCATTCTGAGCGTGAGAGTCGCCCAGCAGTAGTGCCACCACTCAGGAAGTGCAGCAACATACACTGGAAGCTTTATTTCAGTAACCTTTGCCTTGGAATACTTCTTTCCTGATATCTGTATTATGTAAAACCTACCTTTCTGATAAGAATAGCAACATCTGCATCAAAAACTTAGATTTTAGAGCCAGATGTAGTGGGCACACCACTGATCCCAGCACTTGGGAGGCTGAGGCAAGAGGATCGCCATGCGTTCCAGGCCACCCTAGGCTACTGAGTGAGTGCAAGGCCAGCCTGAGCTACACAGAAAGACCCTGTCTCAAAACACCAGAAAGAACAAACAAACAAAAACAAAACAAACCTTCAGACTTTAGAGAAACATATTATAAAATTTTAGGGACCAGAATGATATTACAATAAAGCGAACTTCAAAAAATTTAAATTCCACTTGATTTAAGAAAGGTTTCAAGATGTTTACATCACACACATAAAAATGAAGTATATATTTTTAGATTTAATTTTATAATGTTTTAAAGAAAAACTTGTATGGCTGTGTATTAAACACACCCTAATAATTAGATTAAAGTCATTACTTAGGCCCCTCACAACTCCATCGTGGACTGGCTGATTTGTCAAACCTCCCAACGCTACTGCTCTCTCCAGATTTGTTTCCTCACATCTTGCTAAGATATTCCCTCCACTGTAGCTGAACAGAATTAAAGGAGAAAATAACCACATACTGACTTCCACCCATTCCTCCTTGGAGAAACTGCCAGGTACAGTAAAATTCCTATTTCCTAGTATTTTGTACTAAGAAACCATATTACATCACAGGAAGTTCACAGACTACATGCCACAAAATAAGAACTATTTAAATTTCATGCCAAAGCTAGGGTTTGTTGGAAATGCTTAAGTTCTTTATAACTCAGTTAACAGACCTCTTGTGTCATGCCATCAAACAATTCTGCTTTTTAAATGGGACTGCCAAGAATGTCAGCCTAAATTATCCATGTATTTCACAGACTTCAAAGTACTGCCTGAAGAGAGCTGATCTAAACTACTCAAAGGAGGGGTGGCTAGCTACAGCTCTGAATGCTACAAGAACACACCAAATGATTTTTTTTAAAAAGAGAGAAAAGAAAAACAGAATGATACAAGATGTTCCTATCATATGACTATTACAAACAACTACAAACAACTGAAGATTTTGGAATAGGCTCATGCTTGGTGTAGATGCTTTTTTAGCAAAGTACAAAGTTATGAGTAAATTAGTGGTGTTCAGTTAGTTATGTTTTCAATGTAGCACAGACAAGAAAAGAGCAGAATCTTTGAGGGATTCTTTCCATCTCCACTCGCACTTCACCTAGCAGCCTAAGTAAAGATGCCGAAAGAAAGACTCCTGGGAGACCTAAAACCCTTCTAGTATAATCAGGGGATGAGAGATAGTTTGAAATTAATGGCTGGTCAAGCTCAGAAAATAAAAATAAATGTACCTTCATTTGTAAGTCTATTTCTTGACATCCACAAGACTGTTAATTACACTGCACATTTTACTTACCTCCTAAAGAATTTCAACGCAGCTTAAATGGTTCACAAAAGCTATAAGAATTTTGTGAAGCTATAGCACCTTTAAAAGTCATAACTAATGTATAGATACAGGAACTTCTATACACTTTTGGTAGAAATATACATCTGTTTTTAAAAATTCTTTTTGGTGGAAAACTTGTAGATTACCAAACATTTAAGTGTATATACTTACAGACTGACCAATTCTATCTCTCAAAATATGCATTTGCACAAGAGCACAAGCATACTCATTGCAACAGACATATTTCAGCAAAAATTGTGGTAACAATCTATTTGTCATAACAGCCAATAAATACATCCTTCCATATGATGGAATATTATGCTGCCATTAGAAAGAAACAAGGTCAGGCCAGAGATTTAGCTCAGTGGTTCTGCTACCTGCTTTGGAAATGCAAGGACCCGAGTTCAATCCCCGGTACCAAAAAAAAAGAAACAAGGTGATAAAATGTGCTCAGAGGGGAAACGAGGTGCAGAACAGAATAGGTAAAGTATACTCGCACTGTGTAAACGCTACAGGGCATTACACACATCTGTGGCCACACAGAGAAGTATAAAACATACAGCTGCACCTGCATAGACAAAGCCTGGCAACTAATGCCAAGTGTGGGACTGGGGAGAAATTGGGCAGCTTGTTTTTTAGCTTGAACCACTGGTGGCACATGTGTGACTGTCCCAGCAGGTGCCTTGTACCACCCGATGGGACAGTCACGTATGTGCCACTCGTGGTCCAGAGCCACATGGCAGGGAGACATACAAATTACGGCCCCATCGTGAATGTGTTAAATAGGAAAGAAATAACATTACTCTTCAATGAAAAATACATACATATTCATGAAATCTTTTAAAGACATTACAAGTATATTTTTGATCTTAAAAACATAAGAAGACTTTCAAACAATTTCCCTTAAAACATTTCTATCTTATGGCAAAAAAGTACAGACTTTTCTTTTTTTAAATAATGCTATAAAGCCCAGAAACAAATGTGAGGAAAAACCTATGACCATCTCAATGCATGAGGGAAAAAGTTATATCCTTGTGGGTTGGCTTTTATTTAGTTAACATAAACCTGGAATGGATTTTTATCTATTAGAAAAATACAATATTCAATGCATGACAGAGCACATTATACTCACGTTAGCAGATCTTAACGATGTGGAACCGAACATACTAAAATAACTTTCTATATTAAAAATGATACATTTACAGTTAAGATGCCATCACATGTGCGAATGATGCTACTTCAAAAATTATTAATGTCAATGCTCCTTACATTCACGTTTTTTAAATTATTAATTGGAAATTCTACATGCTAAAAATATGAAATAGTGAAATTAAATTAATCCAGACTGATGACATAAGCCCTCTTCGAAAAACTGCATTCCACATGTGGATGCTAGATAATCTATTATTTGAGGGTTCCAAAATTAGTGGACAATTTCTCAGAATGGAGGTATTTCACAGGCCCATAATGAAATGCTTTATCAAACATATAGCTGTAAATATAAAAGTCTGACCTATTTACTTATTTATTTTTGTGCTGCTGGGAATTGAACTCAGGGCCTTGCTCATATTCCTATATGTTAATAGCGCATAACATAAGGCAGATAAGCACTGACATACATGTATGGTACAAACCGACAGCAAATTGGAAAAGCGAAACTAAACAAGAGTTACTTATGTTCTATGGCAGCCAAGGTGGGCAAGGGAGGAGAAGGGAACAAGAATCTTAAGTATATATTCCAATTAAAGTTTTAAAAAACTGGGTTTCTGCATCCATGGCAGGCATGCTAAGGAGAAGGAAATCATTCCCTCAATTACAAATCCTTCAGGGAGAATGTGAAATTTTAGAAACTATTTGAACAGTGTGGTGGTGGGGGGAGGCATTTGCCTTGAGGCTTAAACCTGGACTGCTCCAGAGAACGCAGGAATGGACTCAGCAAGAAGCACACACTTGAAGAAGCACACTCTGTGGAGAGAGTGAGTGGTTAGGAGCCTTTAGCCTATTCCGTCCACAATAATTCAAAATGGTTTTGGTCTTTTTTATTGGCATGGGTTTGTAGGACATAATAATTACATTCTTTCTGGGGAGTTGGTACAAGCACACAGCACATCTTAATATCCCCATGTCTTGGTCCCTTGCCTCTGCACAAGACTTATCTCCCTATTTCCTATTATCTTTTGTAAACGCAGTAATAGAAGGCAAAGTGAACGGCAATTGGATTATGAAGGTTCTCCACAGATAAATGGCAAACTGACAATCGGGTGATTGTATCCTGCTAATTTAAATCACTCTATCCATTTTACAAATCCAAGTTCACTTTCTTAGGCTCTTGCTCATCTTAAATTCAAACTCTCGAGCCAGAATATTGGACTTTGCAAAATTTACTTGCTTTTCTAGGCAAGAAGATTAGCAATTCATAATTAGTCCTTTGCTCCCCTGTAGTTTTTTTACTATTTTGTTTACAGTTTATTCTCGACCCTGAACAGCAAGAACACAAATGAAACCAACCAGTACCTCACACAGCAGCCCGATGTGGAGACTCCGGTGCTTCCCCATGGACTTCCCTGCTACCTAGCTGAAAAATTTACCCCACGGCAGTCTGCCTTCAACTTCTCATTCCAAAAACACATGCCACTCTGCCCAACAAAAGGGATAATTAGCTTAGTCCTTTGAGTCGTGACTAATTTTTTTAAATGTTGCAACAACTTAGGATCTTGAGGCTTAATAAATGGAGTGGTTGGCTCTACCTCAAAGAACCTAAACGTGCCTGATTCGGAGTGAAGTCTTACTGCTTGGAAAGTGTGCCTGACTTGGTCACTGGCAGCATGGCCATCTCACTCCGCGTGGACGGTCGGTCAAGAGTCCACGCCACAGTTAAGATATGGCCAATTACATCGAGCATGAAAAAAAGGGGACAGCAGTCTCCCACCCACTCTTAGAGGAATGCAGATAGGACAGAATTTGTGGGAGGCACATTGAAATCCAGAAGGATTTCATTTTTTGCTTGCCAACTTGAAATGGATACAAGGCTAGGAGCGCTGTTAGTGGCAGTTATCGCTTCTGTCTCTGCACTCCCAGCGCGTTTTGCAGATTCCCTTTCAGCACAATCTCTAAGAGTTTGCTCTCAAGTCTGTAGCCCTTAAGGCTGGCAACTCTTTCTTGCATATCCTAAAGCAATCCCTAGCAAAGAAAAGGAACTCAAAAATACTTTTCTAACAATATGCAGATGGGACCAGCACATCTCCTACCCCTCTCATCCTGCTCCCACTAGTGAGAATTTGGGAAATTTTCATATTAACTGGAAAATTATTCTATCATTTAATTTTTTTTTGGTATCGGGGATTGAACTCGGGACCTTGTGCTTGCAAGGCAGGTGGCAGCCATCATTTAATTTTTGATGGTTTAGAATATTTTTCTTCAAAAGGTTCTATCATGTAGGAAGAGAAAGCTAATGTACATCCAACAGAGAAATGATTACTGGTTTGGGATACAGTAAAAACACACATGTCAGTTCATTGAAGATCTGGGTGAAAATTACTCCAAGAACAACTTTCTTGTTTTATGTAAATTCCCACATTCCTATGCCTTGTGTGCAACAGAGGAAAAACCAGTTAAGTCAAAGATTAGAACAAAAGATCAGCACCTAGTGCCTCAGCAAGGTGACATTAGCCCTTTAATGCCAGCTGAGACTTTCAAATCATTCTAGTAGAAGTTTCCCATAGACCAGTGGTGGCGAACCTATGGCACATGCGCCATAGCGGGCTGTTTGTTACTACTGAAAGCTCTGAAAGTTTGTCATCACTGCCGTAGACCATGATGCTAGGTAACTGGCATTCAGAATCGCTTACACTCTGACAATAAGAGAAACACCAAATATTGCTTATTGTGCAGCTTGAACTTTCTGAAATGCAATTTCATTTAATCCTTCAACAGATCTAATAAAGTGGTGTCATTATCCCCATTGCACAGATGAAGAAACTGAGCCCAGGGAGATTCAACAAACGACCCAGAGATAACCAGCTGGTAAGTGAGAGAAGCATGAAAGAAACCCGAGCACTCTGGCTGTGGAGTCCATGGAACCCGGCTGCCTCTCCCAGAGTCCTCTATGTGCACCAGATGACAAACAGGGAATCCACATGTGCGTATTTAGAATTCTCCATCAGAAAAGCTTCTGCTATTATGAAATAAGAGCCAGGCCCACCTAAACAGAAAACACACTCCAAGTAAATCAAAGCAAACCTATGTTTTCAATGTGGTAGACTTACCAAGCAAATTTACCTCTCTTCATTTTTCAAATCCTACCGATATGACAGAAAATATTACAAAAGTAGAATCAGATGGAAATAAACCAATAGGGAAATGGAGCAGAGTAATTTCAACTAAAAACAGGTATAAAAAGATCTGCATAAAGACAAGAACTATTCTCTCTGATGAAAACAGAAGTACAACAGAAATGTAAATCTTCTAGTTAAAAAGTATATGGACTGGGGGCCGGGGATTTAGCTCAGTGGTTTCACTGCCTGCTGCGCAAGTGCAAGGACCCGAGTTTGATCCCCGGTACCAAAAAAAAAAAAAAAGTATATGGACTGGATTTTTTGCATAATCATGTAGGTGATTTATTAAAAAATGGCTGATATTCAAAAATACTGTACTGCTTAAGATAACAGTCTCAACAGGAGAGTTCATCCCAAACAGAGGCATTGGGGCCAGAACAAAATGCAGAGTACAGTCTATGCCTAGGCCTTCTCAACACAGAGATTAAAAGGTACCAGTACCCAGGATTATACTAAAGTAAAGTGCTTCAAGCCTGTAGCCAAAATTTCTTTGCAGCAACTGAATTGTAACCAATTCTCAGTTTTCTGCCCCAGTCCTAAGATCCCTCAAAACTATCTGCAGCTGGCAGTGTAACTGTTTTCTAATTTCTACTACAGATTTAAAACCAACCAAGGAAAATTCTCCATAGATTAATAATAAAATGAACTGGTAGTCTCTACAAGTTTCTGTTATTATGAGTCTATGAAGAATTTTCTAAATTCTGGCCCCTGCTCCAAGTCCAATACTTTATGGGGGAAAATTACTAAGTTTTTTTGCCTGAATTTTCCAAATCGTTAAATGCGACAATATTGGAGAACACACACAATATCATCTTGAAAGATTGCTCTTGTTGCCCAGCCTGGACAACTTAGTGACTTAGTGAGACCCTGTCTCAAAATAAAAAATTTAAAAGGGGCTAGGATGTAGCCCAGCATAAAGGCCCTGGGTTCAAACCCCAGTACCAGGGCGGGTGGGATGTGGGGAAGAAGAATGTTGCCTACTAGACTCTTCAGGAGAAATTAAGGAAAAGGTCTCTGCTGCTTCGAAAGAACATACTCTGAATTTTGCAGTGTCTGGAGTAAGAAAATCTATACAAACACTACTAGGACTTGATGTATTCCCACGTGATTTCCATCAGGGAACCAAGGAACACTGCAGCAGTGCAGTTAGTCGAGGCACTGCTCACTCAGGGACCTCGGCCACACAGCCTGAAACCAATGGACCTGTGTCAGGCTGGAAACACAAACTCTGATTTCCTTGGCAATTGGGTTTAGATAATAAGTTTATGACACATTTATTAAACTACTGCACTCTGAGTGTTGGACCAAAAAACTTTCTATATTAACAAATCCAAACCATACCCAAAAGGGGCAAAACCAAAAAGGCACATTCACAATGATTGGTTCAATAATGACGCTGGGCAATCACTGTTGAAGTACGATGACAAGATAGCAAGTATGTTAAAGTAATATTCATGCAAACCACGTGACATAAGAAAAAAGAAAAGTTCCATAGCCTCCCTCCTTCCCTCCCTTCCTTTCCCCTTCCCTCATTCATTCCTTTCTGTACTTCTTTCTTTTTCTCTTTTTCTTTTCTTTGTTGTACTGGGGACTGAATCCAGGGCCTCTCGAATGCTAACATCACTTTACCAATGATCCCAACCCTCCACAGTGCCTGGCAAGCTGAGGTTCATATGTGCTTTCCATTCGAAGAAATGAGACACACCATCTACAACTGGTCTTAGCCAAAAGGCCGAGAAGTGATGCCCACCATCTAAATATAGTCATCTGGACACTGCTAGGATTCTGACGTGAATAAATCAATCATAAAAATATATGTATGAAACTGGGAAATTCTAAATACTAGGATATTTGATAAAGTGTGATAATGGTGTTATTTAAAAACAAAACAGAAAAGTGGTAGAGATTATATATTAGGGCTATTAACTTAAGTGTTTGCTGATGAAGTGATATGCTGTCTAGGAGTTATATTAAAATAGAACAGGGAGGCTGGCAGGGATATAGACAAAAGAAAGCTGGCTACACATTCACAGCTCTTGAGGCTGAGTGCTGGATTCACAGGGCTAATTATACAATTTTCTCTCTTTTTCTATAGAATTGAAATCGTCACAATAAAAAAAATGTTTTAACTATGCAAATCAAAGATGACTCTTTCTTACCTTTGCTAGAATCCTTTATTACGATGTCAGAGATTTCAAACAGTTTCAAAGGTAGAGGCATCTTCCGATTTGCTGCTATGGTCTTTAGGAGGCCAGGAAGAAGGGTAGTGCGCGCCACCTACAGGAAAAGACGCGGAACTGCACTGACCAAGGAGGAACCAAACACTTGTTAAAACAAAGCACTAAGATTCCATTGCTTCGAAGGAGGATACTTCTGGAAAACATAATACCTAAAATATCCAAATCACTTAATTTTCAGTTTCATGCCACTAAAAGAAGTGAAAATATTCTTGATTTCAAATTAGAAAATAAAAAATAAATTTGATCAAAAATAAGTGAGAGGGCCAGGGACGTAGCTCAGTGGTGCCAGGCCTGCCTGGCAAGAGCAAAGTTCTGAGTTCGATCCCTAGTATCAGAAACAAAAAGAGGGAGAAACAAATACATTTAAATATGATTGCTCTGAAGGACTGGTTATTTTATTATCATTTTAAAAATTAAAGTTGGATTTTAAAGTTTCAAATATGCAAACTTTCAGATCCTGCTTCATTTCACAAAGTAAATTAAGTAGATTACAAGAAATACAAACATTTAAGTGAATCAAATATAAAGTAATCACGTTTTAAAAAATCAAAACCAAGCCAGGTGTGGTGGTGCACACTTGTAATCCCAGCACTCAGGAGGCTGAGGCAGGAGGATCACCAAGAATATGAGGGCAGCCTAGGCTGGCTACACAATGAGTTCAAGGCCAATCTGAACTACACAGCGAGATCCTGTCTCAAAAAAAAAAAAAAAAAAATCAAGACCAGGCAATGTAAATATAATTAAAACACCAGGACAATGAAGAAAACAGAACAAAAATATGCAGGTGTTTAAAAAAAAATCACATAGCTGCTATGAGAAGGTTGTGTCTACAGTTCTTAGCTTCTTATTCACTCAAGCAAATAGAAAAATTTGTACTGTCATTTACTTACTAGTCATAAAAAATGCATGTCATAGTTCTTTAAGAACTTTGCTGCTTTGGTCTATGAAATGTTTCTTACTTTAAGTTGCGAATACTAGCTTCTCACAAATTGCATTAATAAAGGGGTTTTATGAGCAGTGGAAGACATTATGGCCATATTCTGCAGTCAGACTCCCAAGTACTACTAGCTTTTCACGCAGACCATGACGTGGGCTGAATTCTCTGCTTCTGTTCCTGCCGTCTTACACAGATTACTCTCCAGAGTCCTTCACTCCCAAACCAGATCACACAACTTTCCTGCTCTCTCACCAAGTTCCCATCAAAGTTTGAATGAAACACATGCGCTACTTGGGGGCCCTATATGATCTGGCTTTGGCTCCTCCTTCAACCTCCCAGCCTGCTACTCCTCCTGGTTTACCATCCTGGATGCTGTCTCAGTCAGCAGGTGGGTTTCCAGCTCAGGGCCTCTGCCCTTGCTCTTTCTGCCCCGGGCAGCCTTCCTCCAGATTCCAACGTGGCTGTCTCACTTCCTTTACGTATGTCCTGACCACTCCAGCTGAAACAGCAGCTCCCCAAGACCCTGCACAAGTCAACAGTGCACCCCAAAAGGACTTGCTGGGTTTGTGTTGAAGGAGAAAAGGGTACCTTTCTTATCACTCAACCAGCAAGCTATTGATGCTTTCCTAAACATTGTTCACTTTCCCAACTGGAAGGCAAATGCCCAAACCATTCACAGAAACTCCAGTGGTCTCCCTTATTCTCAGTTTCACTGGCACCAAAGTACAAGAGTGATGACCATAGCAATTCAGATGTCAGAGACAAGTCAGAAAGTGCTTCCTCTAAGTGCAAAGGTGAAAGCTCTCCATGTAAGGAAAAAGGAAAATAAAGTATGATGAGGTTGCTAATATTTACAGTAAACTATTTTAAGAAAGGGTACATTCATGTAAACTTTATAATAAAGTTTATAGTAAACTTTATACTGTAGTATATTGTTATAAATGTTCCATTTTATTATTAATTATAATCTGTTACTGTGTCTAATTTATAAATTAAACTCTGTTATAGGTACTTATGCATACATCAATACAAAAATTCAACCTGAATCTTAGGAAGTTTCTAGATCTACCTACCAGTGTACTGGAAATGTAGGGGACCACTAGAATACATTCAATGAAATTCTAAATGTGGGAATCCTACGGACAAATGACTCAGTTTCTTCAATAAACTAAAAGAAACGGAGAGAAAGAAAGAGTGAGAGCCAGTGACAGAGAGAAGGGGAAGAGAGAGATACAGACTGATGGGCAACCTACGGATTAAGAGACATAAGAAGCGTATCAGCCAACTTTGATGTATCAACCTTGTTTGAATCCTAACTCAAACTGTCAAAAAAAAAAAGTAAAGGGGCTGGGGATTTAGCTCAGTGGCTCTGCACCTGCCTCACAAGCAAAAGGTCCTGAGTTCGACCTCTAGTACCAAAAAACAAAAGTACAAGTAGGAAAACAGTGACTGGACATTTGAGGGTTATAATTAACATTACTGTTAATTACTTGGCAAGAAGTAATAATCTGTAATGTCATTCATAATAATTCATAAAATAGTATATATTTTATTAAATAATTTTTTATCATGTCCATTCTTTAACATATCTACTATCAGCAAAGAGCCCAAAGTTAGGAATTATACAAGAACTAAGCTACAAGTCCATGATTAACTTTACATTTGCTTTAACTGTACATAAACCTGTCAGCAACATTAGTAAAGGAAGGACATGTCTACTGGTAAAGCAGAAGTAAAATACAGAATCTGTTAAGTATAAAAGACGAACACTCTCTTATCTCTAAGATATTTTATATAGAAATACTGATTCTTAAATACGTCAAGCCTTGCTACTTACAGAGATATTTATTGCGTCTCTGGCTTGTTTTCCTTCCATTTACGTACAATAGATACAACAGGATGTAAACCCTAAAGAACTTTTAACAGTAACCACATCAAAGGAATCTGTTATTCTTGACAAATGTAACTGGAATGGGGTATATTTGGAAGAAGCAAATAAAAATCCATTAAGATTTACTGCAAAATCACTCTACGCAAATATTAATCTAGCTCTAATATATCATAAGTCATTCTGTAGATAAAATTTAGAATTTGTAAATTTAAACAATTTTAGAAATTTTACATTTTAAAAAATTAATCTATTCACCTATTTTTACATAAAGTGAAAATCAAGGTCCAAAGAAACTATCTAAAATTAGAGTTCAGATAACTTTCTGTAAAGATCCTTCTAGTTCTAAGACACAACTTTCTCTAAAGCCTAGCTTAAAAATATACAGAATTACACATGCAAAGACAATAGAATGAATTTATTAGTATAAGAGACTAAGTCACTAAGAAAGCAAAGATATATACTCTTGAAATGACTTCTTTTTATTGTTAATATCCTAATCTGTAACACAAATCATTCAACATTAACTGCTGACATAGTATTGCCCTCACTTAAACATTCTTAACTTCTACACAAAACTGCTAATAAGCTTAGGCAACTACAATGAATGACGTGGGCAGCACAGTCAAGATGTGGTGTAATGGCTAATTTCAAAGTCAGGGACTTACGGAGGTTCTAGGATCAAGTTTTGATTGATTTGTTATAAATGAATGGAAAAGGCCAGGAGTGTAGCTCAATGCACCATGCCTGCCTGGTAAGTGCAAGGTCCCAAGTTCAATACCTGGTACCAGAAAAAAAAAATGGAAAAGAGATGAAATCTGAGAAGAGAATGTAAAAATCAATTATGCAATGGGAAAGTTCAGGAAAGAGATCTGAATAATAGAATAAAGCATGTGAAGTCTAGTCTCAAAGTTTAACAAGAATTTTTTTTTTTTTGTAGTTCACTATGTAGTTCAGACTGGCCTTGAACTCATTATGTAGCCCAGGCTGGCCTCAAACTCGCAGCAATCCTGATGCCTCAGCCTCCCAAGTGCTGGGGTTACAGGTGTGTGCCACCATATCCAGTAAGAAAAGATTATTTTAAAGTTTTAAGAATTTGAGAGGTATATCTCAGTGATAGAACACTTGTCTAGCATGTACAAGGCCCTGGGTTCAATCCCCAGTACTAGAAAAAAAAAAAAAAGAAAAATGTTTTCAGAATTTTTGTAAGCAAAGCATATAGAAAGCCAACTATAGACTTGTCCAAGGAGAGATTAATAAAAAGCTTGAAGATTATATCACCTGAAATGTACAAAAACTGAAGAGGTTTTCCTAACTCACATATCAACTCTTGGTTTTTACCATAAGTCTTACCTACTTAAAATTCTTACCTGAAATTCAGCTGTTTTAGGGTTACTTATATGGACTGCATTTGTTGCAGAGATATCCAAACCAAGTTTATCAGCAATATCTTCTTTCGAGCACTAAGAAGTACAAAGGAAATACATCAATATGGAAAAGCAATGACTACACTTAACTTTAAACATATTTGAGGCTAGCAGTCAACTTACAATGATTCATAGCAATGTATACTCTTTATATAAGTCAGTTAAGTTAATAATAAGCTTAAGGGCCGGCGATGTAGTTCAGTGGCACCGCGCCTACCTGGCAAGTGCAAGGTCCTGAGTTTGATCCCTAGTACCAAAAAAATAAAATAAAATAATGATAACAATAAGCTTAAAAACTTATTGGGCTGGGGATTTAGCTCAGTGGCACCTCAACTGTCTCACAAACGCAAGGTCCTGAGTTTGATCCCCAGCACCAAAAAAAACCACATTAATTTCAAGCCCATGGAAGATTTAATTTAACATTAATAGTTCTCTTATTATGAGTTCTAGCCATGATATGGGGCTAAAGTAAATTTTCCATGTGGAAATGGTGGTATAATTTATACCCAGGTCCTTTCGAAGCTAGCTTCCCATTTACCTTTCCAGTCTAATCTCCTGATTCCCTACCTGTTCCATGAACCTTACATTTTTGCCTGCCTTTAGCTAAAATGCCTTCCTAGCCCCACAAGCAGCCATTTTTAGAGGCTTCACTTAAATGACTTCTTCCACCTCCTCCGTAAAAGTAATCCAAATGACTCCAGTCAGAAATTCTCTCCCTCCTTGGTAGTGCCATGGCTTTGTTTTGATCACCCATACGTCCTTGGAAAAACCTACACTGACCTGTGGCAGAGTGATAGGACCTGGTGAATTCAAGTAGCCTGAACAATGCCCAATGTTCTTTCTAACTCTATCATTTAATTTCCCTGCAAAACCTTGATAAAGTTCCTAATAACAAACTGCTAAGCCCCATGAAACCAAAAGAGAAAATGCCTGTTTTTATGCAAGAGGAGAGGTCTACAAAGTGGCTTGAAGGACTCGTTGGCCTACATATCACTGAAAAAACAAAGAACAGTGTAGCATAACTGAAATGGTAAAAAGAATTCATTGCATGTTATAGTCAGCTCTTAGGAACGATCCTGAAGCCATGTCCAAGCACAGCCCAGAAACCTTCCTGACTAGCTATGACTGCAGAGGCAGAATGAGTAACTGATGAACTAGAAAAATCAAAGCCTACACTTCAAGATCTAGACAATCCATTAAATACTCTAAAAGATTAAGGATTTCAGAGCTGGGGTTGACTAGGGGTCGGGGGGAGTTTCCTGCTCCTACCACAGGTCATTAGATTGAAACCTATTTGAATACTCAAGAACTACAATGTAGGCACCACAGAATGCCTGACAAGAGGAAAAACCCCTACAAATTACATACACATTTGATTCTTTCAAATGGTCAATCTGGAGGGGGAGGGAGATTTCCTTCTGATTTTGTAATAAAATTCATTTCCTGATTTGGGCCTTTTATGTCAGCTTTTCAACTCAAAGCAAATGTTTGTGAACATGTTCAAAGACAAAGAAATAAGTTTAATGTGGAACAGCCCACAAGACCTTAACACGGGTGGCATCTAGCGGGCATAGCCTCAACCAAATTAAGACCAAATATTCTAACTTAATAAATCTGGTTAGGAAATTCATTGTGAACCCTTAACACTTACATGAAACTACACAATACTTTGTCATCTATTACTGAAGATGTTTTTCTAGGCCTTTATGTTCTTCTGTAACTATAAAAAGAAATGCTTCAACATTTCTTTCCTAGAAATTGAACAATCTCGAGTAACAGTTATACTTGTAGAATTTGGAAATTTTAGCAGTCTAGATTTTATTAACTTGTATAAGAAATCACAAAACAAATAATTCTGAGACCAAACAATCAGCTGAGCAGAAGAGTATGTTTTCAGACATACCAGAGCAAAGGTGAGCGCTTCGGTGAATCCAGCAGCTGCCAAGTCATGTCTGAGAAGCTCAGTGAGCTTGTTAAGAGGAAACTGGAAAAAACGTTCACTTTATTTCACTTCAATAAAATCTGTATTTTTAAAGAGATATTTATACAAACTTTGTCAAGAAGAAACATCTATCTCCCTTGCTAACTTCTTCCTAACACCCCCACCCTCGACCCACCCGCCACCTCTCCCGTACACAGCTTCTGCCTCCCGGCCCAAGTTGAGCAAATGAATCTTTCCGCTCTAGATGCAACAAAGGCTCCACACTCAAAACCTGCCTTGCCTCAAAGAACCAGTCACCACAGGTTTTCAACTTACTCTAAGGATTTGGGCATCTGTTTTGTATCCTCTCCACAGCAAATGATTCTCATAGCAAAGCATATCCAAATACTGCTTAGTTCCTATGTTCTGCTTTTCTCGAAGCCTTCCTGGCATTCAATAATCAGTTTTTAACAATAAGCAGTGTTGATTTAAGGGTGCAATCTTACTTGATTAGCGATGGTGTATGTTTTTGGGAGAGTCATCTGAATGTTGTTATATCCATAAGCAATCGCTGCATCTTCCACAATATCACATGCATGCATGATGTCAGCTCTGGTGGGAGGGATCTCCACCTCAATCTGATTCCCATCGCCTATGACTTCTGACTTTAAATACATTCTGGTCAGAAGCTTGGCAAGATTCTCTGGAGTCTCTCTGAAAGAGGAATGTATAAACCACACACATTGCTGGATTACGTAAAAAACGTGTTTACATGTTGTTTTAAAATATGCTACTACAGCAACCTCACTTTTTGAGTCCCATTAGACATCAGATATCTGAACTGATGTTCTACTGTTTCTGAACTTCTTCTGAAGGATATCAAAACCCTCTCCAAACATTCATTCAGGAAAAATTAAATAGACTTGAGTGTACTTTGTTCAAATTTTCCCAAACGGTAAGTAAATAAATTAAATTTTCAAAGCATACCTGATTCCAACCTTCTTGTTAATTAGATCAGCTCTCACCATCTCCTTCCGGTAAGCCAGTTCCTTACACAGACAAAGAGATTAAAAGCTTAAATCATTCCCCATGATATGGAGCTTTTCACTCTACAGTTCAGTTGCAGTTGTATTACCCTTCTACACATTAAAAATGAACCTGATGTTTTAAAACATTATTAGAGAAAAAAAAAACTCATATTATAAAAGAAATCTGCTGTTAGACTCATATGAACAATTCTACTTGCTAGATAATTTTCAGATGTTGAAAATAATGTAAAATGCCAAATATTTTTCTCTTTTAGATGGCTCTTCACCATTCCCTATAGTAAATTACATCATTTTTAAGATGTTTGTAAATCCTGGCTAAGATTTTCAGTCTCATCTCAAGCAAACAGGTGTATGTATGACCAAGAAAGAATAATTTAAGTGTCACAATGTATTATCCACCATACGAAGACTAAAGCTATTTAAAAAAGTTCTCATAACATTTCCCAGGTGGGAAAATGCAATGATCAAGTCCTGTCCTGATCAAGTCTCCAGGAGACTACAGAGGTGGGAACATCTCACAAATCAGTCCTTCCTCTCCTTCAAATGGTACATAACTTTACTATATCAGATAAGGAACACACACACATAAAACACAGGCTTTTCACCTTTGGATACACATGAATACTCATCACTGAATTACTCTCAAAAGTATAACTGCCACTAGAAAAAACTATATATTTAAAAACCTGTTTTGACACCCAAAATGCAGTCCTCAGAGCAGAAGCACTGGCATCAAGTGGGTGTAAGAAAGGCAGATTCGGGCCTGTATAGCCAGCAACAGTGACGCCAGACATACTAAAGCCCAATCTGCAGGTTATCAAGATCCCAGTGAAATGAATGCACAGTGGAGTCTGGGAGACACTAGCCTAGATGCTAATAATTATAATAGTAAAACAAATAAACAAATTTTAAAAAAACTTTACCAAAATGTTACTGTGAGCCAACAGTATAAGACACATTTTTAAGATAATCCTACTTAGTCCCCCCAGCAAATGCCTAGTACTCTCATTTTACAGGTAAGGGGTTTGAGATGAATAACTAGTCCTAGATCACAAAATGGTAAGCTGCTGAAAGCAAATAGTATTATACCCCCAGTGCTTAGAAAACATGCTTAGCAGATAAGTATTCAGGGTATGTTTAATAAATGCATGTACACATGAAGTAACTATGAATAAACTAATCAATTATTACACAAATTTAGAGAGCTTAATTCCAAAGCTCACACCATTAACCTTTAGTCTGACTCTACTACTTATGTACAGTTCTCTTATTCCAAAACCTTGTTCTTTTTCACAAAGTAATAAAAGACTAGAGAAAACTTTCAAAGTCTTTGAGAAAATATGCTATTTCATGTTAGGAAGAATAGGCTTTCACCCTGAGGATCTCTCTGCTCCAAGAAGATAACCTAAGAGTTGTTCTAATCTAAGTTAAGAAACAAATAAATTAGCAAATGCCAAAACACTCATGCATTATTCCTCTTCAGTGAGCCCACCATTTCAAATTTATGTTTTCTACCATACAAATAGATGGTTTTAAAGAGTTATCTGCAGGAGAAAAGTGTACGAAGTCTACTTCCTCAGCCCTCAAACCCAGCCACATGGCTGGCACTGGCCAACTGGACATCATGCTGGAAAAGCACTTAAGCACTGGGTTCTCTCTCTTGCTGCAAGCAAGCTTGGGCTGAAGACGTAGCTCGGTGGTACAGTGCTTGACTAACACACATAAGGCCCAGGGTTCTAATCCCAGCACCACTAGGAAAAAAAAAAACATCTCCTAAGACGCCAGGCTAGCAAGCTAGATGTTGAGGGACAGTTAACACATGACTCCACTTCCAAGAAGCAGACCTGAGTGAGGTCATTCCAGCCATCTCCCTGCCAGTCAACCACCCAAGTGATTTGCAGATATGAGCAAGCTCTGCAGAGATTAGCTAAGCTGCCTTAGACAAGAGAGAATCATGAGACAAATACATGGTTGTTATTTTAAAGCCACTGGGTCTTGGGGTACACAGCAACACCTAACTGATTGATAGCTACTAAAAAAACCCCTGATATTGTCCAAATTGTTTCAGTTATACCTTCTATGGTTATACATTTATTCTGACTCATAAATACTCTGGAATAAAATATGATGCTAAATACTAATGTTTTCAGGAAAGTGGAGGCTTTGATTTTGTCAGGTTTTATTTACTTTAAAAGCTTATTTCACTAATCTAGGCTCTGATTCACTTCATAAATGACTGGGGAACAGTGACAAGTCCAAAGGAAAAAAACTCATCAAAGAATAGTCTTAACCAGAACCGTAACTAAATGACTATGATAAGTCACGTAGGAAATAACCCTAATCAATTAATAATAGTTTATGTTTTTCACCAAGATCATTTATCTTGACCGTGACTCTACTAAAAGTATATATCCTACTAAATTAGTCTTATTAATTCACTTGAATAATTTATTAATTACAGTGATGGCCTTCAGCAACTGTTAGGTCAAGTGTGAACAGACTAATTAGATTTGCAGAGCTAAGTAATCTTAAAAGGGATAAGACTATAAAATTCCTCAGTTAACTAGTTAATAAAAGGATAAATCATATGAACTATGGCTATATAATCTTATTATTCAACAAAGTATGTTAGCAGATGAAGTCAGAAGTCTGAACTTAAATTCTAGCTCGACCACTTAATAGTAACAGGCAACCTATTTAACATTTCAATGCCTCAGAAACTCCCTCTAGAAAAGACCCAATAAGAGCAGATACCTTCACAAAGTTATATATAGTGAGGATTAAATCCATACAGTGCACAAAGTGTACCTGGTACAAGGGTCAGTGGATGGATAAACTGACAGGAAGAACCCATCTAGTCATTATTAGCAGTACTATCACCACCACCCATCAGTTTTTAAATACTTACTGGAAAGGTATTTGATTTTCCATTAGGAAAAACTACCTCAGCTGCTTCAACCCTTTGAAAAAAAAAAAAAAAGAAGTAAAATTTTTTAAATGGATCATAAATCCTAGAAATGTGTACGGTTAATAAATGTTTCATTTGTCTACAACTCCAACTGTAACACATTACATCTATCACATCCTCCCCTACTGCTTGGATTAATTTTTCTATATACCAGTGGTGGTGAACCTATGGCACCCGTGCCACAGTGGGCAGGCAGAGCCCTGTCTGCAGCTGAGCCAAGTGGTCCCAGCATCGCTCCAGCAGCCGAGTATCCGGTAACATCAGTGTTGGCGCTTTTCAATAAATACGTGGGTCTTGGGTTGCAGTTTGGGCACTCATCACTAAAAGGTTCGCCACCACTGCTACATATAGGAATACAACACCTCCATCTTCTAAGACTCCCATGTCCCTTTAGGTAAAGCCCACTTGCAAAGTTTACTTCCTGGTAGTGCACAGTATGCATCCTATACGGAATCCTTGGCAATACTGATATGTACCCAGGACCTACACGGTAGTGTGTTACACGACAAAAGCCAACCAATAACAACCACTGAAATCCAAATCAATTTTTTAAAAAAGCTGCTATAGCCCATGTAATTTCAGCCATGCTTTTTATAGTTATATATTTACTTTGAATTATAAATAACACTCTGGAACAGACTATGATCCTCGTATAAAGTAGGGGCTACAAAGGCTTATTAAATATAATTTTAAAAATGCTTTGGAAAAAATAATCTTACTAATACATATAGGATATATGCTTCACTCTTAAATACACTTCTCCACCTTTGCTTAGCTGTTCCTTTTTCTGTTCTTCCATCTTTTACATTCTCAAATTCAATGACCCCTAAACACAGCCTGAATTTCACTGCCACCGTGAGGTTTTCCCAGATTGCTTCAGCTGGCAGGAACTTGCCCTTACAAACCCCAGAACAGCACCAAAACTTTTAATTTAAAATACTTACCACTTTTTACTTCATATATTATTTAGATATGCATTTTATCTCCCCCAACATACTCTATGTTCTAGTAACAGGAACGTTTTTCATCATCATATTTAGCCCAAATACTTAAGTGTCTTGGCTTCAGAACAGCAGGCCATCAACAAAAATGCTGAAGGAACTTACGTAAATTGATTTTGACAATATTCACTGAACATGGTGACAATAATATCCAGGACTATTTTTGCCTGCAAAATGAAAATATAAGTAGTATGCTAATCTATAAATACATTATCTCTTCACTCAGATGGTAATGAATATTTAATACAATTTAGTCTCCAAACACCAGAAATGGACCCTTGCACATACATTCTAAGAAAGGAAGTGAAATAAAAACTTATGTGTAGTCTCGTTCTCCTCTTCAGGTGTTCTGCATTTATGCAGTTCTCTGAGAATTACAATCCATGACTGAGACAAATCATTTAGTTCTCCTTCCCCCAACTTTCGTTCATCAGCTTTCAAGAGAGATAAATGGCTCATTATTGGAGTAAATATTATCAATTTCATAAATCTCTGAAGCCAGACTGCTTGAAACCTGGCTCAGCCACTTAGTAACAATGTGACTTTAGACAAACTACTTATCTTCTTGGCATCTCAGTTTTCTTATCTGTTAAGTGGATATATAAAAAAGTTCCCATCTCATTTGCTACTATGAGGATCAAGTGCATTAGTAAACACAAAACATGTAGAATGGTATGTAGTAAGACGCATCTAAGTTTGTTTAAAAAAAATTTTAATTGAAAAAGGTATTCTTAGGAAAAAATAAAACTTTACTGGGATATGTTTTGCTTTTATGTATATTTATATGTCTGACATAAGCTTTAGTAAAGATATCCAAGGTTTGTCAATACATGCATTTAAAGTTTAAAGAAATTTAAATAGTAAAATCTGTATTACCCTGACAATATTTCTGAAGGCAAATTTGATAAGTAAAAGTTATACATGAAATACCTTGAATGGTCTCTAATTCCCTAAGATCTATGTGAATGCCATTATTTGCCTCTTTCTATAGTTCAGCCTTCTGCCATTCAAGCTTATCTTTCTTAATTTGCTTAATTGTCATCTCATTCTATGCTTTGAACATGTATAAAAGTCACATGTCATAGAAGAAAGCTTTCACAGCAATCCAATCCAATATACATAGGGACTGAAAGTGGGTAAGCAGCTACAAATCCATATACTAGATATCTTTGCGGCATAAACACTTTATGAATTTGCTAAATGAAACTTTATACCCAGTTCCTTTTTTAAAAAAAAATTACTAAGTATACATAGGTACATTATTTACCATTTGAATTAAGCCAACCAAGATATTGTATATGTTTTATACAGATCTCCTTAGAGCACTTATTCAGGTCTGTGTTTTATAGTTACATGTATGGCTAACTCTCTCACTAGACCAGGAGTTCTTTGAAGTCAAAAATCTCATAACTCATTATTGGCACTAGAAAGACATTAGGTGCTCATTAAACTTTTGTTGAATTAACAAAAGCACCATAAACAAAGTGTAGAATATCTGCAACTTTTTTTTCCCCTTAAATTCTTTTATTGGTACATTTTAGGTATACAATACATTTACATTTATCATTGGGTGCTTGTACCTGTACATGATGTATCTTGGTTCTTATTTTTTTCCCCATTACCTGTGCACCCTTCACCCCCTCCACCCTTCCCTATTTACATAGATTGCGTTTCCACTTTTTTTCTTTTCTCATAATTTTTCCTTTCCATTCTTCCCTTTCCCCTTTCCCTCCCACCACCCCTACCTCTTTGGACCTTTTCCTATTTCAAATTATCAATTATTCGTTTTAATCATTTTAATCCTTATTTACACTTTCAGTTTCTCACACTAGAGAAACTATTCGGTATTTACACATGTATGTCCTATTTATCTCACTTAAGAGTATGGCCTCCATATGCATCCATTTAGCTATAAATGTCTCTAGTTTCTCATTCTTTATGCCTGAGTAGTACTCCATTTTTAAAAAAAAAAAACACATCTTCTTTACCCAGTTTCCAGTTGATGGACACTTGGGATGTTTCCAAGCTTTAGCTATTACAAACTGTGCCACTATAAACATGGGTGCACATATAGTGCTATGGTATGATTCTTTTTAATTCTTTTGGGAAGATCTACAGCTGGGTCAAATGAGACCTGTAGCCCTAGTTCTTTGAGGTATCTCCACACTGATTTCCACAGTGGTTGCACCTATCTGCAACTTTTTAATATTTTACATTACTAAAAGATGTTCCCACTTACAAAATAAGCATATTCTAAATTTTAACCATGTAGTCTTAGTCCAAAAGCAAAATTTATCCTATTTCATAGTACAAAAATATTTACCTTAGTAAAGTCAGTTCCTGTGCATTCAATAAATATATTTCTTGTATTTACTGTTATTTTGGAGTGATTCCCTGAAATGAATGGGAAACAATAGCAATAATAAAAAAAAGTTTCAGAAATAAGTACTGCAAAGTTCAACAAAGCAGAAACCACATTTTAAATTTAGAACAAAACATTAACACCTAGAGATTGGGAGACACACAACTTTTATTTTATTTTATATCATTGTACATTTATTTTGCACTATCAGGCATTGAACCCAGGGACTCTGCACTGAGCTACATCTCCAAGCCCCTCCCCCCCTTTTTGAGACAGGGTCTCATTAAATCACTAAGTTGACCAGGCTGGGCTTGAACTTGCGATCCTCCTACCTCAGCCTCCCAGAGTGCTGGGATTATAGGTGTGAGCCACCATGCTTAGCCATAATTTTCATTTTAAACTCCCATTTTAAATTAAGGAATATAGATAAAGTAATATCAAGCTTTTACAGCAAGCACTGTTTTATTTTATTTTCACCACAATCTTACGACATAATTACAGTCTTACAGTCGAGACAACTCAGATTTGGAAAGATTAAATGACTTGAACACAAACAGAAGCTATTAACCAGCAAGGTTAAGGTTTGTGTCTAGATCTGGTTAACTCAAGCCTCCTGTTCTTAGCTTACAGTTCCAGATTTTGAGGAGATTTTCCTTCCCACTGTTAATCAGTTAAACCTCTTTCTCGCCTCCAAAAAGGCAAACATCTATGGCTTAAGTTATCATTAAGGTTGTAAACACTCTCAAATTGCCTCACAAAATAAACTTCGGAAAAAAAATGTAAAGTTTTAGTTTAACTATAAAACTACAGACAAGACAGAGTTTGAATTTAACCAAGTGAATCAGACTAAAACTAAAACATTAATATTTTTTGGAAGAATATTACAGAACCCCAAGTCTGGTAGCAGAAAATATTCACATAAATATTTACAGATTTATAAATAATATTTATAAATTTATGAATAAAAGTTATTTATGAATAAAATGTTGAGAAAATGAAATGAACTATTAAAATCAAAAGTCCTGAGAATCTCACATTAAGATCTGTTTAATTCACCCAAGTCTATTGAAAATTCTACAAAAACTCTAACGATAAAGAAACAGCAAAAATCCATGATGCTCATGGAGTAACTCACCGTTGATGATTGGAGGCATTGAAAGGACAACGCCATTGCTATCATAGATAACTGGGTACAGAGGCTTATTTTCAATGATATGTAAATAATGTTTAAGGTGGTTGTCAGTCTGCAAAAAAATTAAGTCAAAAAAGTCACCTTTTTATTTCTTTTACTATAATCAGTTTACACTCTAATCTGACATTAAAAAGGGGGGAGAAACTGATAAAAACATGAACACACCCCAAATTATAGAAAGCTCTAAACTCGTAACATTTTCTAGTATAAGTTAAATTCTTAACATCTTTTTTACAACTTCATCTCCTACTAGAGAGACAGGAGAACACAACTGAGTCATTTTTCAAGACTGAAGATAGGTGTGCACTGGTATTCCTATGTCATATCAAACAAGATGCAAACCATCTCAAGACTATTTAGGTATACAGAAACTTCTTGCAAAGCAAGCCAAGGGTAACAGCTCCTTTTTGCAAGTTATACTCACCATTTCTATTTGTGAAGTGATGGCTGAATTAATTTTTACTGTTGGACTCTATGCTAACAGGAGGTAAACATTCTGTAATAGCATTCACACACGCGTGCATACACACACACAAATTAGCTAAATCTTACTTTCCTTATGTTACACAAAATTGAAGATTATAATGGTGCTATAATCTGCTTCAGTGACTCTCAATTCTAGCTGTACACTAAAATCATCCAAGAAATTAAAAAAGTAAAAGTAAACAAAACTGAGATCTAGGCCTTACTCTGAATCACGTGAATCTGACTGAAGCCCAGAAGCTGTAAGTTTTAAAAAGTATTCATTACATTTCCACAATTCCAAGGCTTGACTTCGAAAGATTTGATGATTTATGCAAAGCTACTGAATAATGTAAATGAGTATTTACCTTGTATATGTTCATTAGTTCACAGGCAGTATATTCCTTGGTCTTGTTCAAAGGTTTGAATTTGATATCTGAAGGACGCTTTGCAGTATAAGTAAATGGGCCTGATAAAGAATCCAAATCATGGGTACCAATAGCAACCAATGCTCTTTTCCTTAATGTTGAAAAGAGGGGAAAAAGGAAAAAGGAGGGGAAAAAGAGAGAAAAAGATTTGAATATTCCACCACAGAAACCCTAACAATTACATGGATTGTTTAAAATTTTTTATTTTAAACACTCCTAAAACAGCCCATTGTTATTGTATGGTATCTTTAGCAAATATAATTAACAAATTCTCAAAACCATTAAAACAGTGAGAAGTTATAAAGCTACTTAAAACATTTCAATAGCTTAAGCTAATTCTTTGCCACTCTGCTTTCCCAAGTAACATGTTACAGAACATCTTCAAAGTCAGTATGCTCTTTATACCTGTTTCCTCTTGTCCTCCAGGAAGCATAAATGTTTGACTGAATTAGAATAAACTATCAAACTCCTATTTTGGGGGGCTTTTCTCTTTTCCTAAATTTTCTCTGACATAGCTATTACTGGGGTAATGAAAAATTTAATTTTAACAGCTGTGAATTACATTTAAAGTTTCATGTGCAACAGTTCAAAAGTTATTTGTTTCCATTCTATGATTTATCTAAAAAGGATTTAAGATAATTTTAGGAATTTATAGCAAGCTACAAAATAAAAGAGAAAGAAATAAAACAGAGATACAAATCAGAGTCAGAAAATGTTAATACTGAATTAAAACCTAAAGGCCTAAGTTTTACCAGGAAGGGTCACAAATTTGACTCTAAACCTTCTAAGAGTCAATCCAAAAAGAGATTTGGTCAAAGCTTACGTTCTTAAGACTCCTTAAAATGAGTTTAATGTGTATGTGCACATGTATTTGAGTATTCATGCATAACCAAACATATGCGTGAAACACAAGATGCTTAATATTAAATTCTGGTCAATCTCCAAGACTGGCAAACTAGAACTTTAACAGCTACAGTTGAACTGAACAGAATAGCTGGCAAGCAAAAAGGAAGGGACACTTTAGCCAGGGAGTTACACGCTCATGGACAATAACAAACCCATAATTACAACAAGACAAAATATACATATTTGAACAAGTTTAGATAAATGAGCAATCGCAAATTCCAAGAGTAAGAAAGTAGAAACTGCCGGGGATTTAGCTCAGTGGTTCTGCTGCCTGCCTCGCAAGCACAAGGACCCGAGTTCAAACCTTGGTACCAAAAAAAAAAAAGGTAGAAACTAGCCCTAGAAAAAGTACCTCTTGATCAATGAAAAATAGAGAAAAAAATATCAATGAAATCAGAAGTCCTTTCTTTGAAAAATCAATAAAATGGATATGGAGAAGAAAGAATAAGGAAAAAAAGAGGTGGCATCACTATGGATATAGATGTTGAAAGAATACAGAAACATCATGAACAACTTTATGGCAATATATAATATCTTAGACAAAATGGATATATTGCTAGAAAAACACAAACTTCCAAAGTTCACTGGAGTGATCATTAAGGATTTATGGCTAGGAAATGACTAGCATGGCAGAGAAATAGGGTGTGTGCTATTCTTCCCCTTAGATAAAGCTCACTGTTTTCAGATATACCACATATAGCAGAGCTTAAAGCTGAACTGAGGAAATGCCTCTGACTTTCGTCCAAAATAGACAATCTAGCTTGACTACCTACTAGCTTAACTTCATCAGAAACTTAGTATCTTATGTTTTTAAAAACAGGTAATGACATAAGCAAGCTAGTATATAGACTGCAAATAAGTATGATCTAGAATCATCTGAGCAAATACGTCTCAGGTGGGATTCACCCAAGGTGTGATTTCCTTTGTTTCTTTCCTCTGCCTTCCCTCTCTCCGTTCATCTGTTCTCCCTTTCTGCCCCTCCCTCCCTCTTTCTTTCCGTACTGGGATTAAACCCAAGCCTGTTCTACCACTAAGCTCCGTCCCCAGCCCTGTTTTAAATTTTGAGACAAGGCCTGGCTAAGCTGGCCAAGCTGGCCTCCAACCTGTGACCCTCCTGCCTCAGCCTCCCAAGTAGCTAGGATTACAGGCATGCACCACTGCAACAAGCTTGATTTTTATTTTTAAACATTTTTCACCACAGAAGAAAATATTTAAGTTTCTCGTTCTGTCCTGACCCTACTCCATCGCATACCCCTCAAGCACTTCTCCAATCTCTATAGCTTACTAAACTACAACTATTCAGAAATAAAAATTTGCTTTTCTATTATTATTCACAATATATATAACTGTCAATACCTTTGGGTCAACATGAGATACAGGACCAACACAGAGAAACTTGAAATGTTGCCTACAATCTGGGGTTTCTCATCATCAGTAAATGTAAGAATTTCTGAAATACTAGCTGGGCATGGTGGCACACGCATGTAACCCTAGCACTTGAGAGGCTGAGGCAGGATGATCACCATGAGTTCAAAACCTGCCTGAGCCACACAGTGAGTTCAAGGACAGCCTAAACTACATAGTGAGACTCTGTCTCAAAAAACAAACAAAACAAAGGGCTGGGGATTTAGCTCAGTGGCACCGTACCTGCCTTGCAAGTGCAAGGTCCTGAGTTCGATCCCTGGTACTGGGAGAGAAAAAGAAAAAAAAGAATTTTTGAAATACTTTAATTCAAGGACTCCCATTTTTCCTTGACTGGTAGAGGTTTGGGAACTACAAGTTTAAAGTTCACTGCACTAAAGAGAGCTGTATGAGAAATGATGTAATGTAAGACAGAATAAGTAAAATTCAGTCATTTAAATTCAACTTTATGTATGCATGTATGCACGCAAAATCAAGTTTTAACTGTCAATTTGTAATTACACTCATTTGAAAAATAAGATCAAGCCAAAACCTTTTTCAATTTTTTAAAATGCTAGTTCACATTTCAAATTAGCATGGTTTACATTTAGTAGTATAATCATTAATAATAATTTGAACAAGGTAAAGAAAAAATCTCCAGGACTAGCTAATTCCTCTTGATATAGCATTCAAAATATATGGCCTCTCCACACAGTTACCATTTATAAACAGTAACAAAGAGGCTGGCATGGTAACACACACCTGTAAGCCTGTGTCACTTGTAATCCCAACATTCCGGGAGGCTGAGGCTAGAAAGTTCAAGCTCAGCCTGGGTAATTTATCAAGATTCTGTCTCAAAATAAAAAACAAAACAGGGCTGGGGATTGTAGCTCAGTGTGAAGGCCCTAGGGTCAATCTCCAGTAGCAGAGGAAAAAAAAAAGTAAGAAATAAGTCTGCTAAAGCAAATTTAAACTCACATAATGTACTATTAATTTACAAATGCTTTGAAAACATTCTGCAGAAGAGGAAAAAAAAGAGATGGATTGAGGGAAGGTAGAAGGGGAAAGGAGAAGGGAAACGAAGAGTAAGGAGGGAGGGCAGGCGAGGGAAGGCGGCAGAAAGACACAAACACAAACCTGCAAATATTCTGATGTAACTTCTCCTGAAGTTCAATGAAGCTGTCGTATCGATCCTTAGTAAACTTTATGTTCCGGAGAACTGCCGCTACCGCAAAAGGGCGTACTTTAGCGGTCTGAAATTCATAATTACATTAGAAATGGTAAAGATTAAGCCTTTTTCTTTGTAATAATATCTTATACTAGAAAGGCAGCTACACTCTTGGAAGTGTCACGAATTTTTATTCAAACAAGTATCTATATTTAATTATTTAATCAACAAATACATTTCAGTAAGATTTGTCAAAATGTACTGAGAAAACACTAATCTTTAAATAATTTGCTCATAGTTCATATTTTTACCAAAATAATTTCCCCAAACTTTATCTTAAAAAATTTCATTGATATTCCACAATTTAAACAATTATATCTCCAATGTGCTTCCTTTATTTACTTTATTTTTGCAGTGCTGGTCATCGAACTCAGGGCCTTGTGCTTGTTAAACAAGCCCTCCGTCACTGAGTTACTTCCCCAGCCCTCAAATATATTTTTAGTAAGTATTTGGATATTTTCCCAAATTATTTATGGAGAACAAGTATTCTGTTTTCTTTTCGTCTTGGTAGTAAATGAACAATTTTTTAAGGGCTAGAGGCTAAAAACACATCTATTTCAGCAAAGGATCAATTGCTGAAAAAAATTAAAATTGGCAAAGGGGTCAGTTTTATTCCTTTTTCGTCCCTACCATAGAGATGCATACATAAAAGAATTTTTTTGCGTTTTATTTTTTTATTGGTACATTTTAGGTATACATAATGATAACGTTCATTACAGGGCATTTGTGCCCGTATATGATATATCTTGCTTCTTTTTTTCCCATTCCCCTCCCTTCCGTTCAACCCCTCTTCTTCTCCTTATTTACAAAAGCTTTGTTTTCATCACATAAAAGAAATTTCTTAAAGGGAAAAATAAGAATTTATCTTTATTACCTCTTCTGTGACAATCAACTTTTGGATTTCTCCATTAGGCATTACCCGTTTATACACCGGAGCTTTTATCCTAAAGTAATATTGGAACAAAGTTACTCATAACTAACCAAAACATTTGGTACATTAATGATATTCTGTGCTTGTACATAGTATAGAACAATCAACAGAATTAGTGTAATGGGTTGAATTACAGAATCTCAAATTGTGATTGAATATTTTTTAAAAATAACAAACTTTCTAACATTTAAAGTTGTCCAAAAAATGATACAAAATGCTTCATGGCAAACAGTTTCCTGTCACTGGAGTCCCAGCAAAGGCTACAAAATCATTGACAAAGCATTGTTCAAGGGGGTGAATTAGATAATCTTTAAGTTTTATTGCAATCATAAAATTCTGAGCTTTGAAGAAAAAATTGGGCTTATTAAAGATACATATTTCCTGGTCCTGGACCTACTGAATCAGAAAAGTCAAGACAAAGACTTGGTAACAGTCTTTTCCATGTGATTCTTATGACCAGAGGTTAGAAACTACCATTTTAGGACAGTGTTTCTCAAGCTTCAGCGCATATTCAATCAGCTGAGGAGTCTGTTAAGCTTCAGATCCTGATCCAATGAGTCTGAAATGGAGACTGAGAGTCTGCATTTCTCTTCCCCATTTTCACCTCAGTATTGGAGATCAAACCCAGGGCTGCTCTACCACTGAGCTGTATCCCCAACCCTTTTTATTTTGAGACAGGTCTCACTAACTTGTCCAGGCAGGTCTTTTACACTTGTGATCCTTCTGCCTCATGCTCTCTCTGTGCTGGGATTACAGGTACTGGCCACCACACCTGCAAGAATCTGCATTTCTAGTAAGCTCTCTCCTGATGCAGGTGCTGCAGGGCCACGGACCATATTTTTAAGTTGCAAAAATTTTAAGTCACTTTCACAGTTCGGCAGCCAGGTGGTGGCACCTGTAATCCCAGCACTTGGGAGGCTGAGGCAAGAGGAGGATCACCGTGAGTTTGAGGCCAGCCTGGGCTACATAGTGAATTCAAGGCCTGGCTAAACTACACGGAGAGACTATCTCAAACAAACATCACACAGGGTGCCTATTAAAGAAACAAATTCTGATTGGGCAGGTCTAGAAAATACACTCTAAAAGGGTATCACTGACCCTAAAATATAAGAATCCAATTTATGGACAGAATCAACTGGGTCAACCCCCAAACTGTAACCACCTTAACCAAATGGCCAATCACATCATTCATCTGAAGCTTTCATAAGTTCAGAATCTAACTCAAAACAAGGAGGCTCTTATTCTTTTGCAAATGACCAAAACAGTCAAAAACAAAAAAATAACTATTCTTTAATAGCAAAACATCTGTCGGCACATTTTAGGCATACATAAATATAACACTCATCACAGGGAATTTACACCTATACATGGTACACCCTGCCTCTTTAAAAATAACTTTTTTTTTTTTTTTTTTTTTGGTTTTTTGAGGCAGGGTCTCCCTTTGTAGTTCAGGCTGGCCTTCGACTATGCAGCCCAGGCTGCCCTCGAACTCATGACAATTCCTGCCTCAGCCTCCCGAGTGCTGGGATTACAGGCATGTGCCACCACGCCTGGCTAAAAATGACTTTTTTTTTTTTTGGTACTGGGGATCAAAC
Organism: Heterocephalus glaber; assembly: GCF_000247695.1. The sequence goes on along the minus strand of NW_004624823.1, from coordinate 2,572,943 downwards.
TCGGGCCCTTGCTCTTGCAGGGCAGGCAGCAGAACCACTGAGCTAAATCCCGGGCCAAAAATAACTATTTTTGATAGCTATTTTTTTCAACTTTCCTACTTTATAAATTCATTATATTTTGTATTAATAAAGAGTTGGAAGGGGCCTTAAAAACTTTTTCCTCATAGATTAAGAGACTGAAACTACAGAAGCCAATTAACATGCCCAAGGTTGTACAACCGTCATAAGATACTCAAGTTTTTCACTTAGGACACTCTACACAAAGTACTGCCTCCTCTGCCTTCCTCCTGACCTTTAACCAGTCCAGTAAACTGCACCCCAGTGAGGTTACCGAGGGAAATGACACAAACCTGCTAACAAAGTTTTTAAGCAATGAAAATCCATCAACCCCTATTTTTAAAATACATTCCTCAAATGAAAGGGTGAATATTTGGGCAAATTTCAGATGGCTACACTCTACTGAGTGTCACTCTCCAGTTATCCTACTACGGCTGATGAACTGTACAGCTGCCAAGGGTACTGACAGGGCAAGAAAAGGGAAGAGATCCAACTTGGCAAAGTATTTAATACACACATTTCCTTACCTTTCTTTGAAGACCTGAAGTCCTCGAACCAATCCTTCTAGACACAGGAGGTCATATCTATTGGCAGGGACGTCAATTTTGTAAAGAATAACATTTGAAGCCCCCTCTGCCTTTACATTACCTTGTTCCTTACTTATTATTTCCTTCTCAGAAGTCTAAAACAAGGCAAAGACAAAAAGAAAAATTAATAACAACTTGTTCTTTAATAAAACTACATTACATACTTTTAGGCAAAAGAAAACATGAAAATATTAAATATTATAGCAGACAGAAAAGGACTCTTACTCAGCTCATACATCTAGCACCCTCAGGCATTTCCGAACAGCATAAATCTATCTAAGGAAAGGTCAGTAAACAATGGCCACTGGCCACATCATGGCTGATAGCTGTTTTTCCAAATAAAGTTTTACTGAAATACAGACAGATCTGTTCATTAATGCATTACCTGCTGCCACACATTGCAACAGCTAAGTTATAACAAAGACAGCAGAACCTGTGAAGCCTAAATTACTTATGATTGGGCACTTTACAGAAAGTTTGTCCATTTCCATCTAAATAAAAGTGAAGACACCACCGAGAACATGGTGGAACAACAAAAATGTCAAAGAGATGAAGATGAATCACCGAATAAAAGAAATAGAACTTCTAGGATATTGGTTCCAAAATCCAAATCCTATGAGCACCCACACCTAGCAAGCCATGAGAATGTGATAATATAAAAGCAAACAAAAACATTCAAAGATGCTCTGGTTGGTTTTGCTATCTTCCACTGCCATGAACTGTTGCCCCTCTGACACCCTACCTTGGAGTCAGCCAAATATGGACTGAAACCTCTAGAAACTTTTCCAGATTGCAAGTTTAAATGAGAGACGAAAAAAGAAAACCAGCATGAATCTGAAGGGAGCAAAATCCTTGAGTAACCAGAACTCTTTCATGCCATTAATAACAGGAGGCCAGAAACAGTGCTGGAAGTGTTCTTTCATGAGCATCTTTGTGAAGCATGGTAAAAAAAATCTTTGATGAATATTACTGCTGAGTGCCCTCAAACAGACAAGCTCACAAAAACATTACAGTGTGTCTTTTTGTTTTTTTCATGACAGTGTCTTGATCCACCTTAGTCACTGGATCTAACACCATGAGACTTCTGTCTCATCCCCAAAATCTACCATGAAAGGTAAATGTTTTGAATTGATTCAAGAAAACTTCCAGGAAAAAAAAATCTATACATAGGCATATAACAGTTAAGGTTCCAGAAACCCAAAAGAACAAAATTCTACAAGCAGTTAAAGAAACAAATCATAAACAAAGGAAAGCCCACCAGAACCACTGCAGACTTCTCAACGCAAACCCTCAAGGCAAGAACAGCTTGGAGTGATGTATTTCAAGCCCTAAAGGAAATCTGCCTCCAACCTGGATTGATGTACCCTGCAAAACTATCTTTCAAAATTGATGGAGAAATAAGATACTTTCGTGACAAAGAGCACCTTAGGAACTTCTTGAATACCAAAGCAGCACTCCAAAAAATTTTAGACAATATCCAGGAAAACACAACGAGGATCACAACCCCAGAAAGCCCAGCAGAATGAATCCATCGGGCACGATAAGAAATTAAACGTAAAGGGGGAGAATCCAACAAAAAGAAAAAATCATGACAAGGATAAACCAATATGTATCAGTTATAACTATCAGTGTTAATGGTCTCAATTCACCAATCAAAGGAAACAGACTGGCAGAATGAGTCAAGAAGCAAGATCCAACAATATGCTGCATACCAGAAACACTTAATTTAAAAAGAAACTCATAGACTGAAAGTTAAAGGGTGGAAAACAATACTCCATGTGACGGGAACCTGAAAAAAAAGCAGGAGTAGCTGTCCTCTTTGCAAATCAAGTGGATTTCAAACCAAAATCTGAAACACTTCTGGTCCCAAGAATTTCAGATAAGGGACAGTCAACCTCTACGTACAAATCTATTGTAAACATGTTTTCATTTCTCTTAAGTAAAAAAACCTAAAGAACAGGACTGTTGGTTCTTAACAGTAATACAAGAAATTTCTATATTGTTTTCCAAAATGGCTTTATCATTTTACATTCACATTAGCAGTATTAGAAAGTTCTAACTGGTTCACACCTAAGCTGACATTTGTTCTTTTAAAACCTTTAACTTAATCTTCCTAATGAGTGTATAATATGATCTTGTTATTGTACTGATTAGTATTTTTCTGATTCTACTGCTGCACACCTTTCCTTGTGCTGTACTGGCTATTTATCATCTTCTTGTGTGTACTTTTTAACTGGGTTGTCTATTTATGAGCTGTAAGAGTTCTTTATATATTCAGGTCATAGGTTATATGTATTATAAATATGGTTAAGGACTACTTTTCATTTTCTTAATGATGTCTCTTAAAGTTCTAAATTTTGATGGAATATCATTTATTAATTTTTTTCTTTTATACATCATATGTTTTGTATCCTAGGAAATTCTCGCCTACCCTAATTTCATGAACATTTTCCCTTATAATTTCTTCTTAAAAGTTTTATAGTTTTAGTCTTTCATATTTAGGTTCATAGATCCTTTCAAGTTATTTTTATGGATGGAAATAAAGGGTTGAGGTTAATTTTTTACATACGGATACCAGGTGTTCTAGTACCATTTGCTGAAAACATTATCTTTTCCTTTGCTCGTGAGCTGAGTTTATGTTCTATAAAATGTTAATGTTAAATAATATTTCAAAACTCAGTGGACCATATATGTGTGGTTCTATTTCTAGATTCTCTGTTTTATTCAAATGATCTATATGTCTTTCCTTACGCCAACATTGCTTTGATTACTGTAGCTTTAGAAGTCTTAAAATTAGGTGATAAATGTCTTCCAACACTGTTATTTTTTTTTCTTTGTACTTTTCCAGGTCCGTTGTACTCCTACATAACTTTTAAATTTCAATATCCAATTCTTCATTTATAGCAAGTATACATAGATCTGAATTCTTATAATATATACCTTGTGTTTTCTAATCCTGCTAAATTCAAATACAAGTTCTAGGGGCTCCTAAAGATTTCTTACTTGGGCCGGGGATTTAGCTCAGTGGTTTCGCCGCCTGCTGCGCAAGCGTAAGGACCCGAGTTCGATCCCCAGTACCAAAAAAAAAAAAAAGATTTCTTACTATTTTCTCAAGAAATTATTCTCAAGAAATTTTCTCAAGAAAGCATTTTCTAAGAAATCATTTCTTAGTATTTCTTAGTATATCTACATATAAAGATTTTACTTCTACCTTGCCAATCCTATGCTATTTCTTTTTATTGCTAGACTATTTTGGTTTGGGTCTATGCTTCAAAGTTTAATGGACAGATGAAGAGTAGGCATATCTGCCCTTGTTCCCCACCTTAGGGAGAAAGCATTGTATCTTCTCCACTCATATAAGGTGTTTTTGCTGGAAATATGGAGTACATGTCTTTGATCTGTTGAGAAGGTTCTGTTCTACTTCTAGTCTCCTGATAGCTTTTACTATGAACGGGTGTAGAATTTAGTCCAATACTTTTTCTGCAGCTACTGATAGGATCATATGGCTTTTTCCTTTTCTCTGTTAAAATGATGACTTTTGGGGGTGGATCTTCCAACGCTGAACCAACACTGCCATCACTATAATAAAACCACTTACCACATACTGCCAGATCTGACTTCTAATAGTTTCTTTTGTTAGGCAAATTTTTATTTATGTTCATACTTTTCTCTTCTATTATCTTTATCCAGTTTTAGGATTAGCACAATGTTGAGTTCCTAAAATGAAGGGAGATGTGCTCCTTTTTTCTGCTTTAAATGTTTGATATAATTTATCAGCTAATATGTTTATGAGCCTGTTGTTGTTATATAAGTAGGTTTTCAAGCTAGTAATATACTTTAATAGGTGCTATTCAAATTTTATATTTCTTCCAGAGTCGGTTTCATTAATTTGTCTTCCAAGGTACTTCCTAGAAGTTGTCAAATTTATTTCAAAAAAGATTTTTGTAATATGCTTTCTATATCCTTTTAAATTCTGTAAAATCTGTGGTAATGTCCTCTAAATTTTGATATTGTAATTAAAACAATGTATAATTGATATTGTGTAATAGGAGGGAGGGATGAGAAAGAATTAGAGTTTAAATACTGTTCCAGCAAAGCAGTAGTAAAATTATTTTTAGTGAAGAAAGCTGACTCAACTCACAGGGATGGCAGATTTCAGAAGGAATTTATAAAAAGAAGAGGAGATAACATGGCAATGGGAGAAATGAAGGGATCCAAACAAAACACAGCCTAATTTGTTTACAAAACAAAATAAAAAACCACACACGGTAGCTCAGATCTGTCATATTCAGTATCTTGATTCATTAAAAAAAAGTTTGTGCTACTGACAAAAATCTTAAAGAAATCCAAGACCACATAAATTTCAGAGCCAGAGGGATCTACAAAGATCATATTCTCCAACTCCCATATTTTACAGATGAAAAGGAGGCCCAGAGTCATTAAATATAAGACCACAGAGGCAAAGTAATTTTCCCCAGAACACAGAACTTACCATGGCCCAAAAATGAGTCATCTTTGTCTAATTAAAATAGAGTAAACCCCTGAAGAGTAGACTTATACACAGGATATCTGAACAATAAGCAAATATCTAATACATACAATTTCATCAAGTTCCAGACCAAATTCAAAACACAGTTCATCAAATTCTTCGTCAGCTAGGGAAAAACAAAAACAAAAAAGTTAATTTTAATCTGTTCAGCAAAAATGAATAATGTATGTCAATCCTATTTTCTTATTTATCACCTTACATGAACCATACTAAATTTTAGGCATCAGGCATCACCATTTAAAAACAAATGAAAGACTTGCCAAAAAAATTTAAAAAGAAAAACAAAAGTAAAGGCCAGGGATTTAGCTCAGTGGTTCCGCTGCCTGCCTTCCAAGTGCAAGGTCCCCAGTTCGATTCCTGGGATACACACACACAAAAAACAAAACTATTAATGGGATGAGGATTCCAGTATCGACAATAGGATCAGGTTTCCAGTGCTGAGAAGTTTGCATAGGCTTGAGATGGAAAAAATAACAAACTTGTTAGGTAGAGATCAAAGAGAAAGAAGGCTCCAAATCACAGTTCCTATGCAAAAGAACTACATAAGTCATAATACTTAAAATTGTTTGGTGCAGCCCAACACTTGGCGTTGGAACCATGTGATGAGGGTTCTGAGAGCTTGGCACCTTATGCAAACCTTACTATCGCCTTATCTGCACAGGGACCTTTTACATTTTTAGAACAGATTTGTTGGAAATATTTCAGTGAAATCAGGTGGATAAGGGGCCTGGCATAGCACCCTGAAGGAGTGAATCTGTAATTAATAGTTTTCTTCCTTATCCCACTTTGCTGCTACCTCATAGAGCATTTTCAGGGTTTTCACATCATCAAAAATTGAAGACAAACTATCATTACTAGTGTATTCTTATGAAAAAGCTGTTTTAAGAGCAAGGTATGGGGTGGTACAAAGCTCCTCTTAGGGTCAACTAAGGATGCTTTCACTAGTGAGAGACTTTAGGGAGGGAATAAAGCTGGAAACTAATCAGTCCAATATAGGTGAAGCGTAAGGTTCCTGTCAGGAAGAAACAGGGTCGATCAGCAGGAAGAGGACAACTAACGACATGCCAAGGGATTTTCCTACTATCTTCCTGCAAGCAATGGAAGTTACACTGAAGGATTTTTTCAGTTGGGAAAACATGTATAAGATGTATATTTTTCTTTTTATTTATTTGTGGTGCTGGCTATCAAATCCAGGCCCTCACACATGCTAGGCAAGCACTCTGGTCCGAGATCTGCATTTTAGACTGGTGGCTGGGTTGAGAATGAAGAAGCAGTCTCTTACAACAGCACAGGTGAAATAGTGAGGACTTCATTTAAACCAGCCACAGTGAGCATAAAGAAGAAGGAATATGATAAATATTAGAGGCTAAATTTGTGCTTGATGGCTGACTGATAGCAGGTAAAACAGCAAGTGAGCAGGAGCCTAGGATAACTGCTGTGTTTCCGGTTTTGAAGGGAAGAAAGTGGGACTATCATTAACTAAGGCAGGTAGTAACAGAGGCCCTCAGCCTCCGAGATGGTCCTCGACGATCCTGCCTCCCAGTGCTCATGCGCTTGTGTGAACTCTGGTCTGATGCAACCCAGTCAGTGAGACTGGAAGTAGGTCCCCAGTTCAGCCAAATCGTGAGGTGACTGCACCCTGGTAAAAGATCCAGAGCCAGAACCACCTAGCTAAGCTACTCTGACTCCTGCCTCTTAAAAGCTGTCAAACAATAACGGCATACTGTTCTACACTCCCAAGCACTGGGTTAATTTGTTAGGTAGCAAGAGACTACTGATACATGCCTTAGTCCCCGGAAGTGCAGAGCTGTCCGAACAAGAGCCAAAACCAAGGCAGTAACTCAAGAACCTGACAGCAATCTGTGAGGAATGTAAAGGAGACCCTAAGGGCCTTAAAAATGTTCACAGAAGCCTCATAGTCTTTAATCAGGATGCAGGTGAGCACATGGAAGAAATTAAGATAGCTACTGGAGTGTAGGAAAAAGGCAGTCTTTGTCATGTAGAGGAAGAAAACTTAGCAACATTATCACCTGCGATGGACTGTAGAAAATATACTTAATCAAAGCAGTGGTGTAACTAAGATTTCCAGACAGTGTGCAATGTGCAGCCTTGGTCTTTTCTTAGGATTATGTAAGAGAAGAGATAAACTAAAGGAAGGGCTACTAAACCAAAAGAACTAAGATGCTGACGATTTTAAAAATGTTCAGCCTCTCAAGATGTTAAACAATATTAAAATTAGGAAATAACTTCTGAGCAAAGACCAAATCCAAGGCATAAGATAGAATCAATCAAGGGTATGACTGAAAAATCTTAAGAGTCAGAAAGATCATAATCACAATTCATACAAAAGGCACAATAAAGGAATTAGGGGTGTGTCTAACAAATCCAATTAATCACACAAGAAAGCTTAATTAAGAGAACTGTATGAGCAGATGCCCAAAGTACAGAAACAACTTATTTCAGAGATTTGTGGCTGTCTTTTTAACTAATGAAATAGAAGCCAGTAAAACTCAATGAAGACCCACAAAATACACAGGCAGAAACACTGCCAGCTTGCATGGAAAGGGGCAGAAACTGACAGAATTAAGTCTTTGAACCCCCAAATTCTATTAGCAAGAAGTAGACCGAGAAAACTAATCAGCTGTGAAGCACGTGTTTTCTGGAGATCCCACTCAGAGTGTGGAATCAAGAGCCTCCAGGGCAGGGCACAGAGGCATGGAGAATTATCCCAGGCTTTGAGACCTAATTAAGAACATCCAACAGGAGCCAGGGATGTAGCTCAGTGGTGCTGCGCCTGCCTGGCAAGTGCAAGGTCCTGAGTTCAAGTCCCAGGTACTGGAATAAAAAAATTCCAACATAGCCAGGCATGATGGCACACCCCTGTAATCTCAGCACTCAGGAGACTGAGGCAGCCTGAGTTACACAGTGAGTTCAAGGCCAGCCTGAACTACATAGTGAGAGCCTGTCTCCAAAATCCAGGAAAAAAAAAAGAATATCCAACATTTGTCATTCAGTTTTGGAATTGTCACAGACAAATGATTCCTTTGTATCTTCCACTTTCGCCTCCTTTTAGCGGAATGTCTACAGTAGTTATCCTACATCTAAATCCATCCCACCATTGTCTGTTTGATGTGTCTGAGGCAGCTGCCTTGGTTCTTGAGCCTCTTAGGCAAAGAGTTAGACATATTCAAGGAGCTACTCAGGGAACCATGTCTGAAGAGCCTCACCCACCTCGGAACCTGATTTAGATGATGAGATTCTGGATTCTGAGCTGCCACTACAATGACACTTCAGAGGGCGACTGTATTTTACATGTATGAGAACAGGAATCACTGAGGACCAGAAGGAGGACTGTAGCAATCAGCCTCCAATATCTTCCTCCTCATACAGTCTGCTTCCATACAGAGTCAACATTGGTCTGTGTGAGCAATGTGAAAAAGAATGATGTATCATCTCTGACAAAGTATTAAAAACTGAAGCTTCTGCTTAACTGAAGCTTTCTCATTTACCTGCTCGCTCAGACTTCTCATTCAGGGATAAATAAAATAGCACTGTGTAAGTAATCCTATGGAAAAGCCAAGATGAAAGGACTTGAAGCCTTCGGTCAAAAATCAGAAAGGAACTAGGCCTGCAACAACCTCTTAAATCAACCTGGAAGCAGATTTTCTAGCCTGTGATGCCTTGAGCTGACTACAGATCTGGCTGACAGTTTGACTACAATCTGATGAGAGAGCTTCAGCCAGACTATCACCCCCCAATTTCTGACCATCAGAAACTACATAGGAGGCTGGGTGGGTGCTTGTAATCCTATCACTTAAAAGGCTAAGGCAAACTGAAAGTGTAAGTAAGGACTAAAAGGTAGAATAGATAATGTGAAGTAGGGAGAAAAGGGGCAAAGGGGAGGGGGAAGTGGGAGGGGTAGGGGAAAGGAAAGAAGGGAATGGAATTAATAATATGAGAAAATGAAAACCTGGAAACAAAGTCTTTGTAAATACGGAGGGATGGAGGGGCTGAAGGGAGGGCAGGGGAAGGGGGAAAAAATGAGAACCAAGACAGTATGTAAAGGTGCCTATCTCCAATGATGAATGTCATTATATTATACATCTAAAATGTACAAATAAAAGGATATACAAAAAAAAAAAATGCTAAGGCTGGGGGATTGTGAGTTCCCAGGCCAGCCTGGGCTACACAGTGAGATTCTACCTTAAAACAACAACAACAAAGAGAAACTAACAAGATAGCAAGTAGTTCTAAGTCACTGAATTTGGGGTAATTTGTTATGCAGTAATAGGCAATTAAATGAGTATTAGCCAAACTGCATAGAATAATTACACTATACTGAATCTGAATTATTAGGTTTTCAGCTGTACTTTATGTGTTTAGATGCAAAGGATAACCAAGAATAAAATGATTAACAATTTTCTCCAACAAAACAACAGATCTTACCTCAGGGGTTTGTATGATATGCTCACATGGCTCTGGCAGTATCGACAACAATTACACCAAGCCAAGACAGGGCCAGAATTGAAGGGGAGTGATAATCCATTAACAAGAAAATGAGTGGCAAAGGAAACTACACGAGCGGAAAGGCAGGAATAATGTAGAAAAACAAAACTGCTCCAAAGGAAGCAGAAGAACCAAGTAACCATAATAAGCAACAGCTAGAGAGGAATACCCCTGATAAGAAAAGCTGTGAAGGGGGTGGTGGTGACTGGAAAAAATAATAGAATTTCAGGTAAACAGATGGTGACCCTTGGAGGGACTAAAGTAAGAGAATGTGGATAGGAATGCATGAGTGAGACACTTTTCTAGAAATAAGAAAACAAAGGAAAAATGGAAAGAGACAAGATGGATCCAAATGCTTTACTAAACATACTGTTCCAGCTGACCTTAACTCAAGTGGCACTTAAAAAGTTTCTAGAAAGAACACAGTATAAACTCATGATGAAGCTGGGTGCAGTGGCACCAGCCTCTAATCCCAGCTACTCAGAAGAATGGAAAGTTCATGCTCAACCTAGGCAATTTAGCAAAATCTTATCCGAAAATAAAAAATAAAAGGGGTGGCAACACATTTGGGACCCCTCCTGCCTCTCAGGAGCTATTTTTATTCCTAATTCTTATTCTCCAATAAATTTTCCTACTCTTAACTTCTGTTGTTCCTTAGTCAAATGTGGCATATCTGACATCTAGCATGATGGGAGTAACATCTATTCCCCCTATGTCATCCCTTCTGTCTCTTACACAGAAGCTATCTTTCTCTCAATAAATCCTTCTTAAATATGGTATTTATATACAATGAAGTAGTACTCTGCTCTAAAAAAGCATAAATTTGAGTCATTTGTAGAAAAATGGAGGCACCTTGAAACCATACTATTAAGTGAAAAACTATAAATCAGACACAAGCTTAAATATCAAATGGCTTCTCTTATATGAGAAACCTAAAGTATAAAAAATTTAAAGAGCAAGTTAAAAGATAGATAATAGGTGACAGAGAGCTAGATTTTTTGCAAACGGAAAAGGTACCAAGAGATAGATGGAGATGAGAGGAAGAGGAAGTAAAAGGAATTAAGATGTGTTCGTTATGTACAGGTACCAATTCCCCACGATGAATGTAATCATTATGTACTGCAAACCTGTACTAATAAAATTTTTTTTAAAAATTAAAAAAAAAAATTCTTCCTACTCTTAACCTCCATTTTTCCTAGAATTCATTCTTCAAGTTTATAGAACACAAACTTGGCATTTCGGATGTCTAGCAGGCATTGAAGCCAGCATGCTACAGGGATACCCATATACCCACATTTACTACAGCACAATTCACAGTAGCCAAGACATGGAGCCAGCGAGGTGCCCAAGGACAGTTAGTTTTAGCAGCTATAAAAAACTGCAGCTCAGCAAAGACAATCCACTCCTTCAAGCGGCTGAAGACTAGGCATATGCCCTGCCATCTCCAACTAGATACAGGGTCTTCAGTGTCCTTGCACACAGAAGAACGGTGTTATAGAAAGGAGAAAAGACCACAAAGCACAGCACAACGTCAACACCCACACAACTGCCCTGACTGCTGCATGGACCCCGACCACACATATTTGCTCTGACCCCTGTACGTTCCAGACCCCTTCCCCTTCACCTATAAAAATCCCTGCCTGTTCTTTGTTCACCACTGACAGGTTGCTCACGCTCAGTAGACCTGCACCCAGGTGAATAAAGTCTGTGCCTTGTTGCCTTCCAAAAAAAAAAATAAATAAACAAAATAAAAGGGGTTAGGGGTGTTGTAAATTACTTGGGCTCAAACCCCGTTCCCATAAAAATAAAATACTGAGGAGTATTATTTCTAACCGGCCTGAAGTACATCTCAATAACATCAGTCTTTCTGACTGAAATTCTCAAAAGACTAGTAGCTAAACATACATTCTCCACAGAAAATCAAGCCAGGAATGGTGTTGCACACCTGTTATCCTAGCACTTGAGAGGCTGAGGCAGGAGCAGGAGGATCACAAGTTAAAGGCCAGTCTAGGATTCACAGTAAGTTCAAGGCCAGCTTAAACTATACAGCAAGCCCTTGTGTCAAAAAACAAACAACAAAGTCAAGCTTACTTAATCACTCATGTTAAAAAAAAAGAAAAAAAAAGGAAGAAGCTGTTAAAACATCAGGTGATAGCTCAACACATGAGCTACAAAGCTCACCATTTTAAAAAATTTGAATCAGGTCTTACTTTCCTAACTGGAAAAGTAAGACCTGGGAACTGATTCTAGGTGGTTTTGAACAAGCATTTACCACATACCATCTTGTGTAATTCAGGTATATCATATCACACTAATGAAACTATGGTTTACTAGGATAAGAAATACAACAAGCATAAAAAGCAGATGAGGAATTAGAGCCAAGTTAAAAGGGAAGGGTATTACCTTCACTTTCAAAGAGAACAGGTGGTGTCTGAAAGTATACCCTTAGGAAAGTTTTTTAAAAACTAACATTATTTTCACAATAGTATCTTATTCTGAGATGCTGTGTTATTAAATTGGGAAAGGTTTATTTTAAGGCTTTGTTATCTTGATATCTAAGTTATTTGCTACAGCCTTTATTCAAGCTGATTATTATGGGGTGGAGCAGATGTCATTTCAACTGCTCCATCTGTGGGGCAAATGATAATTTACTTGCTATTTCCCCTTTTTTCCCCCAAAATGTTTATGATTTTAGAACTGAGAAAGAGACCATATTAGAGTGACGACAAAGTCTATCGAACAGACTCAACATTCAGGTCTCAACTCAGTGTTACCAATCCTATCAAATGCTGCTCTTAACATCTTGCTTTTTTTCTTGATAGTTTTATTCTCCCCAAATCATTTGTTGTTTACTGTTCGCATCCTTCAAATGAAAATGTGGTCCTTTTTGTGTCATATGCACAGCTGCCTTTCCAAGATCTTAGAACGATGCCTGACCCATAACTGGCACTCGACAAACATTAAATAAACGGTTGACCGACGGAACGCCTTCCCCTCCCCCCCGTTCAAACGCCTTCCTTCACCCCCTCACAAACTGAGTTTCCACAGCGCTCATCTGTCTGCACTCGGGATGCAACCCAGAGCTTTCTTCCTGTTCCCGACCCTGGCACCAACGCTGGAGCTGGGCGCGCAGCAGGCGCTCGATGCTAATGAATGAATGAATGAATGAATGACACGAAGCGCCGGGCACATGCAGGTGATGCAATTGTGGCCGCTGCGGAGCGGGTTCTGAGCGGCCGAGCCACCTCGCTCGTCAGTCCCAAAGCCAAAACCTGCAGTGCAGGCGGCGTGAATGTTGCCAAGATGCCATTTTGGAAGGCGTCCCAGACCCAGAGGAGAGGCGCGGAGCCCAAGATTCGGGGCGGACACTCACTGTAGGTCCGGCCCAGGGCTTTAAAGAGCAGATCGCGCTTCACGCTGACAGTCGGCATGGCGAATCAGGTCCACTGCGCGTGCGCGGCCGGCAAACCTGGGTTTAGCGAGGGAAGGGCGTAGGACCCCGCCGCCGTTTTACGGACTGTCTTAAATATAGCCTGTCTGATTACAGCGACTTCTAATCCCTTTTTTCACATCAACATAAACAGATTGCGACTGCACAGAGAAGTAAAATGATGGATTGTACTAGTGATTTAAAAGCTTAGTAAAGAGACAAAATTACATAAAGTTATCTAGAATTTGACAGGCAGTACAGTGGATAGACCCTGAAGACCCGGATACTGCCAGAGCGCGGAGGCTTGGGGAAGCTGGTGGGTGGGGCATGAAAAGGGGTGAGTATGTTGAACTGGCAGTGGCCAGGGTTGGTAGTGTTTCTGCAGCTGACCAGAAGCGAATTGCTGGGGTCCCAGGGTTCCTAGAAAAGAGAAAGTACAGGGCCGGGGATTTAGCTCAGTGGCACTGTGCGTGAGGTCCTGAGCGTGAGTTCAATCCCCGGTACCAAAAAAAAAAAAAGAAAGAAAAGAAGTACAGATACAAACGCTGAGAGATCTGCGTGGAGTTTTGTGTGTTGGTTGGTTTTATTTTTGTTTTGGGGCACTAGCGAATGAACCCAGGACCTTCTCGCTGAGCGTCATTCCCACCTTGCCACTCCCCCCCCCCTTTTTTTTACTTTGTGATAGAGTCTGAGCACTAATGTTATGGGGTACCTGCTTCTAACAGTGGCTTGCCAGCTAAACGTTACCGGTTTCTGGGATGCACGCTTCTCCCTCTGGAGTTAGATTCCAGGTTCTTTTCCTCTTGAACCAAGAATTGAACGAAATGAGCAAAAAGCAGTAACAATGTTTGAAAGTGAAGCGTGAGGGTGAAACTGGCTCTGCAGAGCGAGCTTGGGCCAAGTAAAGAGAAAGAGGGTAAACGCAAAGATAAAAGTACGCTACAGCTGGGAAACGCAACATGGGCTATCGGAAAAGTTATGATAGCAAGCTCTTAATGGCATCAGTGTATCCTTTTATGCTGTCCAAATCTCCTACATACAGGTCCTGATACTACAGACAGCTAGGTTAGATAGAAATATATAGATAATTAGACAGGGCTAGGCCCTTGAAGGAGTCCGTACAGAAGATAAGACATTGCATAATTGTGGCTAGAGGCATATTCACTGAAGGCCAGGCCTCAAGACAATACCTTCCGGAGGAATAAACAATATACTATAATCAATATTACCTGGTCCAGTAAAGCCTAATGGGCATCAGTCACCCAGGGGGTGAGCAGGACCTCCTAATTAATCTCTTCCAAAAAAGGGCCTTGTTCTTTCTATGTACACTTGCCATTTGACCTGCTTCCCCATTGAATCAATATTACCTCTGCGGCTATACTTGTAATCTTATTGGTTGATCACAGTTTTGTCCCACATTGTACCCACCTCATGATTTTTCTCTATGAAACTTCCTCTGTAAAGTGGAGTCCATGGCAAACCACTAGGGTCCCCTCTTGCCTCCCTGGAGCTATCTATCTCAATAAACATTTCCTATTGTTAACCTCTGTTCTTCAGAATTCATTCTTTGATTTGGGGAACACAAACTCAGTGTATTTGGACATCTAGCAAGTTGGGAGTTATTTCCCCTATATCATTTGGAGGTCCTTTATCACTGAATGGCAGTGCTTGGATCCCACACCTCAGGCTGACATCAGGTCCAGGCCATCCTATTGAAAACCTGCACATCCAAGCTTTGGGAACTGTTCTGTGCATGTGTCTGGCTTCTTGTAATTAACAGATCATGCCTACTTCCCCAGCCAGCTTTGCCATGCCCTAATCTCCTATCTCACTAACTTCCCAAACTGGGCTCAATGCTGTAATTCTCCTGCCTCAGCTTCCCAGAGTGCTGGAATTACCTGTGCCATCATGGCCAGCCAGACCTCTTTTTACTTCATTAATTAATCTTTCTTTCACCTGTATCCATGTAGCTTTATTTAACCTTGAGAAGACTGTCTTCTCACCATTTTATGCTGTCAAATGCTGTGCTCTGCCCACTGCCAACACTAGCAGATTTCCTCCTTACGATATAGGAGAGATATAACTCCCAAACTGATGTGCTGAGTTCATGTTCCCTGAAATCAAAGAATGAATTCCAAGGAACAATGGAGGTTACGTGTGGGAAAAATTTATTGAGAGATAGACTGCACTCAAGGGGACCACAGGTGCTCAAGGGACTGAGGTACACACACAGTTGGGAGCTGGAGAATGGGAACTAGGAATAGCTCCTAAGAGACAAGAGGGATCCTGAGTTGGTTGCCCCCACGATCATACCTGAATATTTTATACGCAAAGTCGTGAGGTAGATACAACATGGGTCAAACTGTAATCAATAAGATTGCAAGTATAGCTTCTTAGATAAAATTGATCAATTGTGAAGGGGGCACATAGCAAGGGCATATAGATGACATTAACCTTGGTTAATAATCTGTAGTCTTAGTCTTTAGTCTTTGTTTAGTAGTCTTAGTCTTAGTTTTAGTGGGTGGGAGAGGGTGGCCCGCCCCTCATAAAATAATGGTCTATTTCTATGGAAATCTCAAAAGAGTGGTATCAGTTACAGTATAATCTTGAGCTCTTGGCTTCAAATGCACCTCCAGCCAGTTTTGATGTGTTCGTGTCTTCTGCACTGACATGAGAGCCTAGTCCCTCTCTGACTGTACCTTAATTTTATCTAACTTAGCTGCTTATAATACATAACAACTGTGAGTGTACTAGGTGCAATAATGGCCTGCAAAGATAATCAAGCCTTAAACCCTGGAACCTGTAAACATTACTGTTATGTGGAACCGGGGTCTCTGCAGTGTAAGGATTTTGAGATGGGGAGATTGTCCTGGATTGTCAGATGGACCCTACCTGCAAGAGTTTGGAGTGTGGCAGGCATAAATCAAGGGTGCCAGCTGCCACCAGAAACTGAAAGAGGCAGGGAGGGATAGGCCCCTAGCTTATCACGCAGCCCTGGGACACTTGGATATTGGCCCAGTGAAACCCAAACCCAGAGTTTGGGTTTGTGGCCTCCAGAACTGTGGGAGAATAAACTTGTGTTTTAAGTTTAAAGTTTGTAATAAGTCATTTCAGCAGCCATGGGGAAAAAATACACTAAAGTTGGCATTAATACTGTCCCCATTTACGAATAATGAAACTAAGGCACAAACTGTGGGAATCACTCAACTTGTAAGGCAGAGTTAAGGCAGTTCTACAGGTGAGCCCTGTCCCTATCATGTATATTATACCGTGAGTGAGGACCTCCAAGGCCTTTCACTATAGGAGACAGAAACTGGGTGGGATTTAGGTCACCCTGAGTGGTAATCATTTTCACTGTATTAGTTTTCCTTCATCGTCAGAGGAAGTATACTCCCAGTTACCAACATAAAATATTAGCAGCATTCTGTAAATAGCAAACATCCTGTTACTATATACAGTTTTCTATGCACACTTGGTGCTTAGTACTCAATGAATAAAAGACTTCCTCTGAGCACTCCAAAGTGTTCTCTGCCCTCTGAACTTCAGTTTCCTCCACTATAAAATAGGGAAAACCTTAGAGAATTATGGCAAGGGTTAGAAATAAATCTCATAAATAACTAGTATGGTTCTTATCATGTCATCCATCTCAGAAAGAGGGCAGCTGCCATTATTTTATCTGTCCTAGCCAGCTTCTGGCTGGCCTCAGACCACTGAGGAGCATTCTGCTTTCATCTCCTGCATTCTCCAACTCATCCATCTTGCTTTTTATCCTTACTCATGTTACATGTGTTCTGTGACCAGCTAAACTTAGAAAATCATAATAGAAAAGAGAAGAGCAGGCTGTAAACAAATGGCGTTAGCTGACTGCCATGGAAAATGCTGAGATAATATATCACAAAATGCACATAGATGTGCTTCTTTTGCCTAATTTTAAGGCCAACCTGAAAGCAGGAATGAGTTGGCAGCATTTGCTAGAAATGAAAACAAGAGCAGGATAATAAACACAGAAAAAATTAATTAGAAACCAAGGAAGTACTGTTCTGGAAATCGCAGAAAAAAATACACAGAGACACAGAATTCGGGTAAAATAATAAAAGTTCTACTTGTAAGCAAGTGGGAGCACCAGAAAATGGTCTGGTCAGTGTCGTGCTGCTGCGTTCTTTGTTAGTCTCTTTTTTTTATACCTTTGTTAGACATTATCTCATCCCTAGTGGTCTTTGTTGTGTAAATACAATTCCAGTTCCTAGTTACAAGTCACAGACACGAGATAAGCACATATACATTGTAAATTTACCCAGGCATTGTGACTTTGTTAGGTTAAAATGTTAACTATAATGAAGTTACTGGTTAAAAAATCAGATAACCATCACCTTAAACAAGAAGCGTTATGGGAAAAGCAAATCTTAAAGGAATACATTACTTATTTTGCTTCTACAACTACCTTAATGTTCAGTCTACTAAGTTGTCTAAAACTTTTCCCTATCAGTACAAATTCAAATTATAATGAAATACATTTTTATACCCACCAGCTTGGTAAAAATTAGAAAGTCTCATGAAATCAGATCTGGGTAAAAATGTGGCCATATAAATTGGTACAGCCACTTTGGAAAATATGTTTTTACCTAAAAAGGGAGGATGTCACAAATATCTCCCACAAAGCCTCACCTCTTAAAAGTTTGCATCATCTTACAATAGTGTCAAGCAACAATTATAATCCTAAAACTATTCCCCAGAAAACTCTTAGTGCACCAGAAGTCCCAAATAAAAAGGGCTATGGTTACATTGTTCATTTTAACAAAAAGCCAGAAACAATTCCATTAATACTGTAATTGGTGAACATTATGATAAATTCACCAAAAAATACCATACAGTGGTGGAAATTGAATGCATTTATTAATTTGATAAATCATGATACTGAGAAAAAATTAAGTCACAAAAATGTGTACACTATTATGCCATTTCTATTAACATTAAAAACAGGCTACTTCATCTATTTCAGAGCTAAAATGTCTCCCAAAGACCCATTTGTTAAAAGCTTAGTCCCCTCCTTGACACTACTGTGAGATGGTGGAAAATTTTAAGAGGTGAGGCTTAGTGGGTGGTACTCACGACAGACCCTGATTTCTTTTAGTTCCAAACCATAAGGGGAACGATTTTGCTCTGCCTTGTGCTCATGTGGTGATTTGCCACAGGCCCAAAGCAGTAGGCCAGCACACAATGGACTGAAGCTCCAAAATTGTGAGCCAAAATTAAGTTTTTATCAATTATTTCAGGTATTTGTTATAGTAAAGGAAAGCTGACCTGAATATCATACTGTTAATCAAATATAAATAAAATGGTAAAAGTATAAGAAAAAAATGAGAAATGATGACCACAAAATATGAGACTAGTTAGTTCTGGATGGGACAGAAGGGGTGGAGCTGGGGAGCTGAGATACCTGTATAGAGGTTCTCCAGAGAAATATAATCATAGGGGATGAACAAATGGATGGATGTTATAATGTATTGGCCTGCGCAGTCTTGGAGGCTGAGAAACCCCACAGTCTTTCCACATGGAGACCCAGGAAAGTGGATGGGTTGGTTTGAAGGGCTGAGTGCTGGAGAGCTACTGGTATAGGTGCTTTCTGATGGCCTGAGAACCAGGAACACTGAGGAAAAAGATTAACGTCTTTGTTCAGACAGGCAGAAAGCAAATGCTCATTTGTCTTCTATCGAGGCCCTTAGTAGGGTGAATGATGCCCACTCACATTGCAAAAATTAATCAGCCTCCTGAGTGCTGGGATTACAGGCACGCTCCACCACGCCCAGTGATGTATGACTTTGTGGCGATTTATTGCATCTTGTTTGCCAGTATCTTGTTGAGGATTTTTGTATCTGTGTTAGAGATTGACCTGTAGTTCTCTTTTTTGGTTAGGTCTTTTTCCAGTATTGGAATCAGGGTAATGATAGCTCCAAGGAATGATTTAGAAGTACTCTTTCCCTTTCAATTTCATTAAAGAGTTTATTGGCATTAGACCTTCCTTAAAGTTCTTGTCAAATTTGGCAGTGAATCCATCAAGACATGAGCTTTTTTTAGTTGTTAGGGTTTTTTAAAAAAAATTACTTTTTCAATCTCAGTGTCTGATATCAGATTATTCAGAGTTTTTGTGTCTTCTTGGTTCAGCTTTGGTAATTTATATGTATCTAGGAGTCTCTCCATTTCTTCTGAATTCTCCATTTTATTAGAGTAGTTAATAATCTAGATTATGACAGAATCCATTGTGATTTCACCTTTTTCATTCCTAATTGCCTGGATTTGTGTCTTTCCTTTCTATGGTAAGATTGGCTAGGGATTTGTCTTGTTTGTTCTTTCAAAAACAAGCTCTTTGAGTCACTGATTTTTTTTTTGCATTGCTTTTTTACTCTTTATCAATTTCTGCTATGAACTTTATAATCTCTTTCCTTGTACTAGCTTTGGATTTGGATTGCTTTTGTTTTTCTAGGACCTTGAGGTAAGTCATTAGGTAATATATTTGGACTTGCTGTTTTTCTAATGTGAGTATTGCCCCACTGCTCAGGAAGGACACTGCTCTTTGAGTTGTTGCTGTCTCTTTTAAGAGCCTGCCCAGAGCCCAGGCCAGTGGAAGTATTCTTTTGTATTTATTTAGGCATGCTTTATGATCTAAGAGATGGTCTGTTTTGGGAAAAGTTCTTTGTGCTGCTGAGAAAAATGTATATTCGCTTGTTGAGTGAAACACTCTGCAGGTGTCTGTTAAGTCCATTTGTTCAGTGGTGTTGATATAAGAGGTAGGGCATGGCAAAGTTGACTGGGGAAATAAGCAGGACCTGTCCATTATAAGATCCTAGGACAGCGCCAAATAACTCCCAGGACCCCATATGTAGAACTTCTGAGCTCCCACAAGATGTGGACAACATACAAAGACACAGATGCCACAAAGAGCCCGCTATTGTGACTCCTCATAGACACAAGGTACACTTTTATTTTTGCTTTTATCCTTTCCTCTCTTTTGTTCAGCCCAAGTTCACTCTGCAGAGCAGGTTTTTCTCTTATCCCCTTCACTTTTCAAATAAAATTTTGCCACCATTTCTGGCTTGTCTCATTCAATTCTTTGTTTGAGGTAAGAAGACTTGGAATAAGTTTAACTGGTGAGCCATTTCCAAAGGAACTACCTAATAACAGTGTGGTTATCTCTGATACTTCTTTGTTAATTTTTGTCTGTTTCATCTATCTAATTGTGACAGTAGGTTGTTGTTGTCCCCCACTATTATTGTATTGGTATCTATCTGTTCTTTTTTTTTTTTTGAGATGGTCTCGCTATGTAGTTCCGGCTGGCCTCACAGCAATCCTCTTGCCTCAGCCTCCAGAATGCTAGGATTACAGGCCTTCACCATCATGCCCAGCTTGTCCCTTTATATCTAGTAGCTTTTGTTTTATGAGGTTGGGTTCACCAAAACTTGGTGCATAAATATTTGTAATTGTTATCTCTTCCTATTGAATTGTTCCCTTTACCAGTACGTAGTGACCATCTTTGTTTATGCTGACCAGTTTTGGCTTGAAGCCATTTGTGTCTGAAAATAAGACAGCTGTTCCTGCTTGCTTTCAGGTCCTGGTTGCATAGAGTATCATTTTTCATCCTTTCACTGTTGGTCTGTGAGCTTCCTTTTGGATAAGTTGTGTTTCCTATAGGCAATATGTGGTTGCATTTTGCTTTATAATCTAATTTGCTAGTGTGTGTCTTTTAATTGGTGAGTTAAGTCCATTGAAATAAAGTTATTGTTGTAAGATGCTTCCTGAATCTTGTCACTGCATTATGTTTACAGTGATGATTTGAGGTTTTTTCCCTTTTGTTTGACTACTCTCCCAATTAGGTACTATATATACTTTCCTTTTTGCTCTTTGGTGCTGGTGGCCATCCTTTTTCCTGTGTGGGGTTCCCTTGAGTATTTTTTGCAATGCTGATTTTCTGGTCATATATTTCTTTAAGATTTCTTTGTCAAGATGGAATTAATATTAGAAAATTAAAAAATGGAAACAAAATCTTTGTAAATAGTGATAGGTGGAGGGGTTGAAGGGAGGGCATGGAAATGGGGGGAAAATGAGGGGAATGGTGGAAAATTCCATGAGGGGAATGGGGAAAAATAAGAACCAAGAGAGATTATGTAAAGATACAAATTTCCAATGATGAATGTTATTATATTGTATACCTAAAATGTACCAATAAAATTAATTTTAAAAAGTAATCACTCCGAAAAAAAAATTTATTTGTCATGGGAAATCTTCTCCATTTACTTTGAAGGCTAAGTTTTCAGGCTACAGAAATCTAGGTTAATTGTTTTCTTTTAAGGCTTGAACAACTTCATTCCATGCTCTCTTGGTCTTTAATGTTTGTACTGAGAGATCTGTAATCCTGAAAGGTTTGTCTCTTTTTTTTTTTTAAGTAGGAAAAATTTATTGAGGGTAGGAAAGCTTCTGTCTAAGAGAGACAGAAGGGGGACCGGAAAGTGGGTTACTCACTCACCCAACTTCTCAAAGGTGTTTTATGGGACAAAGCCACAAGGTGTGGCAGGTTCAAGGTGGGACAAAACTATAGTCAACTAGTAAGATTACAAGTACAGTTGCTTAGGTAATATTGATTAAATGGGAATCCAATGGGGAAGCAATTCACATAGCAAGCATGTAAGGAATGAGCAAGGATTTTTGGTGATAAGGGGTGGGTCAGGGATCCTTCTTGGAAGACCTTTGTCCCTCACCCAGGTGATTGATACCTATTTACAATATCCATCACTGCTGTTCAGCCTTAGGGGAAACACATGGTTGTGGTAGTTCTCTTCTTTTACAAAGCTGGCTTTCAATGAAAGTGCCTTGTTATCCTCCAAGTTGGCTTCTCAACTGTCCTCCATGTTGATTTCTTGAAGGCTGGCCCTGTCTAACTGCCCACAAGATATCTAATTAACTTATCTATCTGTAATATAACCCCCCCCCCAAGAAGTACCTCTAACTGCTGTGAGGGGGCAGAGGGTGAGAAGACCATTATGGCTACTTCCTGCTGAAGAGGGTCATAGTTGTGATCAGCAGTCAATTACTCTATAAAGGATCTATCTAAAGGCCCTTGATAGGCACCAGGCATTGCCATCTTGGGTAGGCCTATAGCTTTAAGTCTGGAGGAGACAAAGCCAAAGAAATAGTTAAGAGTACATGGGCCACATAATGTAAGCAGGATTGCTATGAATATAGCCAACAAGCGCTTCTGTTAGGTTTGTCTTTACAAGTAGCTTGATGCTTCTTTTTTTAACCTTTTAGTATTCTCACCTTTGTTGAATTTCTGGATTTTTGATTATGTGTTATGGAGAGGTTCTTTTCTGGATGTGGCTATTTCAGTTCTGTATGATTCTTATACTTGAATATTGAGTTCTTTCTCTTGATTTAGAAAGTTTTGTGCTATGATTTCAGTGAATACATTTTTTATATCTTTTGAATGGTCTTTTAATTTTTCCTATATTTCTATAATTCTGATGTTAGTTGGTTTTTTAAATCTTTTTAATTTTTTGAGTCATCTAGCAGCTATTGGATTTGGCCTGCACAGTGCCATGTCATTTTTAGGGTATCATTGAGTTTGGATCTACTACATCCACTTTATCTTCAATTTCAGACACTTTCTCACAATGGTCAAATCTGCTAGTCATGCTTTCTATTGAATTTTTCATATCTTGCATGTCTGCCTGCTTTCTTTTCATAATTTCTAATTCCTTACCATATTAATCATCCATATTTTGTACTGCCTAGTTTAACTCCATGAGTTTATTGCTTGTTTCTTCTTTAAGCTTGTTGGACATTTTATTAGTAAAATCTTTTATATGTTTAATGAAATCCCCTTTAAGTATATAAATGTGAAATTGCTTGTGTATCTCTTCTTTGAGTTTTTTAAACATTTTGACCATTTGGTTTTTGGATTCTTTGCTTATAACTTCCTCCACTTCAGTGTCCTTCAGATCAGCTTTTGAGGGGCTGAGGGCTTTAGAGGGCATTTTGTTGCCTTGCTCTTTCTTTCTTTCTTTGCTGTGGATGGAAGATCAGCTAGGGGGAAAAAAACTGTTCCTTCTGTGGAGAGATCTCTTTAGTTAGAATCTGTTTCCTTTTGGTATGTTCTTGTGTTTGGTTATATTTTGGTGTCTATACCCCTCCTCACCCCACTCAGAGTAATATTTGAGGGTCTTTTTGGTGTTCAGACTTCTTTTGGGGGCTTGTCTTCCCCTCCAACCTGGGAGTTGGCTTAGAGTTCTAGGCTGCTTTGGTTTTTTTCTCAGTATTTTCTTCAATTTTTCCAGTTTCTCTGGTTTTCTTGTGGCACTTTCCTTACTCCTGGAGCTCTTACTCCTTGTGACTTCTTTAAGATTCTAGATCCTTGAAAGACTATGATGTACTGCCAACCTTCACTCCACCATCTTCTCTTCTCCACCACTTTGACAAACATTTACTGTCTGGCCTGTTTTTCCTGTACTATGGTTAGACTTCTGGAGCTATGCAGTTTGTGACAGCAATAAATCCATATATTCAGCCTCCAAGCTCACACACTTAGAGAAGTCATAGTCACAGTAGCTGTGGCAGCTGACTCATGGGTTGTTTCTTTGGTGTTGTGTCTAAAATTCATTAACAAACTCAAGATCACCTAGGTTTTCATCCTTTTAACATTTTACATTTAGGATGTAAACTCAAAATGGATTTTGGGTTTATTATGAGTTTATTTTTATGGACAGTGTAAGCTTTCTCCCCCTTCCCCATCCCACACCAATCCTTCCTTCAACTCTTCAGTCACGCAAGTGGATATGCTATAATTTGATTCTGATACTTTTTACCTGGAGTTAACATTAGACCCTAGAAGTTAATGAGTCAGCCCACTAGACTGCCTTTACTCTAGATGTCAATCTAAAGTCCAGGTTGTGACCTGTGCTTCTGACTGGCTGGCTAAAAATTGGAGTGTTATGGTTTATATCTATATGTTCCCCAAGAGCCTCATGTGCTCTTAGGTGGGGCTTTTGGAAGGTGATTGGATTATTAGAGTGTTGTAGCTGACTTGCTTTTAGGAGATGGGGTGATTGGAGGAAATGGGTCACTGAGGCCGTGACTAAGAAGGATATATCTTCCTTCTCCCCTCCCCCCTTTACTGTCTCTGCTTCTTAACTACTGTAATATGAGTAGTTTTCCTTTTCTATGTCCCTCTGCCATGCCTATTCTTCCCTGGAGCTGGCTGACAGTGGATTAAAAAGTGAGCCAAAATAAACCTCTCCTTTAAGTTGTAGATGTTGGATATTGTGTCTCAGTGACAAGAAAGTGACTAAGACAGTTTTGGTACTGACAGTGGGGTTGTTGCTGTGACTGTACTTGACCATGTCATTTAGATGCCTTTGGAACTGGTTCACCAGACGAGTTTAGAAAGATTTGAAGATGCCAGCTAGAGAAGCTGGAGAATTCTGTAAAGCAAGTTTGATGGGAGATTCTGGTTGGAGCTCAGACCAGAATGCTGATAGAAATGCAGACAGCAAAGGCCAGGTTTAGGAGGTTTCAGTTAGAAACAAAGACTCCATCAGCAGTTGGACTTGAGACCATGTGTGTTACAGTCTGGGAAAAAATTTATATTTTGGTCATGTCTTGAGACTTTATGGGAGACTGAACTTAGTGTGGCAGAATAATTAATCTGTTGGAAGAAATTTCAAGCACCAGTATTGAGGCTGTGGTACAAATACTGTTGGGGTTTTTAGCCAGGTTTATACTGAAAACCAAGAGCAGAAAGCCCATTTTAAAAGTTTTCAGCTTTTCCAGAAAGAAAGTGCCTACAAATATGAAGCAGAGGAGAGCTTGGTTGCTGAAAAGGTTATCACTTAAAAAAAAACAAGTACTTTGTATCAGGATAATAAAAATGGCTCGAGGTCATGTCACCAAGACTCCTCCCCCAAAAAGCTCAAGGGTGCAAAGCTGTAAAGCTTTCATTTGAGAAGAGTCCTGAGGTGTGCCCTAGAACTGCCTAGGGATTTGGTTGCCTGGGATGTGATTCACAGTGCTCAGTTATCCAAGCACTCAGAGGCCCCTGCAGCAATGGCCTAAGAGGGTTGGAGACATGGAGGATTCAGCAGCTGTTTTAAGAAGCTGGAAGCCATAAAACATGAAGGATCAAGGATATAGCACCAGTACAAGAAGGAAAGGTCTGGGAGCTGCCTAGAGAGTAGCTGGTATGAGTCCACACTGAAAAACTGAAGAAACTGGAGTCTAATATCCACAAGCAATGGCAGTCAGATAAGATGCACTTCTTCAAGCAGAATGGAGCTTTTTAAAGGCAGGCTGACTTTATCCTTCTTCTCTTTTCATCCCATCAAGACTATAAGCCTATTGGATGGTGCCACGCACAATCAGGGTGGGCCTCCTTCCCTCAGTTTCTTGGACTATATGCCAGTCACCTCTGGAAACACCCCACAGACACACCCAGAAGTGTGCTTGAGTAATCTGCGAGGCATTTCTTGATCCAGTCAAGTTGACAATCACGATTAATGGTCACATTGGCCAAATGTGTACAGATGTGTGTGTGTATGCACAAATATATCAGTATGTATATATTTATGTACAGTAATCCATGTGTCTCTGTGTGTATGCACACATGTATATCAGTATATATATATTTATATACAGTAATCTGTGTCTCTGTATATGCACATGTGTACTAGTATGTATATATTTATATACAGTAGTCCTCACTTATCCACAATTTTTGCTTTTCATGGTTTTAGCTGCTTGTAGTCAACTGTGATCTAAAAATACTAAATGGAAAATTCTAGAAAGAATTTATATTTTTAACAACTATTAGAGTGTATTATTCTAATTATTCTATTCCAGTTGTTTTTATTAATCTCTTACTGTACCTAATTTATTAATTAAACCTTGTATGTATATGTGTATGGAAAAAAGTATAGTATATATAAGGGTCAGGAGTATCTATGGTTTCAGGCATCCACTGAACAAATCCCCAACATATAAGGGGGACTGCTGTATCTCAGAAGATCAGGTGCTATTACTCAGATACCTGACATATCATTTGAGGACAGAAGCTCATTTTAACCAAGTTGATAGGGCTCTCTCTGTCCCTCCTGTCAGTGATGATCCCTCCATATTTTATATCAGGGAGGTGTTGCAAGGCTATGGCTGAGTGGGGAACCTTGAATTCAGACAGATCAATGTCTTATATGCTGTGTGACTTGGACAACTTCACCTCTCTAACTTTCTATTTTCTGTTTGGTAAAAAGCATGTTAAGAGTACTATGGCTACTTTATTGGTGCTGTGGCTATGAGGAATAAATGAAAATATCCAGGCAGAAAGTACAAGTACAATGCTTGGCATACAATGAACATCACATAAATGTTAAATAATATCATGGCTGTCTTGCTACATTATCTTACCTGAACCCCAAGGCTCAGATGAATAGACCTGGTATGTGTTAAATCCCTGTACCATGGGCCAATGATTGTATAATGGAGGGAACAGACATTTACTGACCCTGATTCCATGAAGCTTTTCCTTTTCTTGCAGCTCAGGTGTATGTTGGCATCATGATAATACTGATTATATACAACTGTTGGTTCCTTTACCTCCCTTATTTGACTTGGCTCTACTTTGATTGGCGGCCTCCCGAGCAAGGAGACAGGAGATCCAACTGGATCAGAAGCTGGACTTTATGGAAATACTTTAAGGACTATTTTC
The DNA here is from genome assembly GCF_000247695.1 of Heterocephalus glaber. The sequence continues at coordinate 2,546,070 of NW_004624823.1, read as the reverse complement.
CAATTCATGTGAATAGAATTGTTTTATATAGTGTTGTTCTAAGCTGAGAGTAGAGAGGAAGTTTGTTTTCATCGTATACAACTAAAGCCTTTTCCTTTTCAAAAGGAGTGTCTAAGTCCATTTTGTGCTCCCATAATGGAGACTGAGTATATTATAAAGAAAATAAATGTATTTCTCACAGTTCTGGAAGCTGGATGATCCAGTATCAAAATGCCGACATCTGCCAAGGGCTCTATTGCTACATCATCCCAGGGCAGATGCAGAAAAGCAAGAGAAGGTGAGAGAACAAAAGGGAGCTGAACTTGTCCTTTTAGAAGAGCCCCTCCCACAATAATGGTGTTCCTGTATTTACTTTGCCCTCATGGCTTAATCACCTGTCAGTAGACACCACCTCCCAACACTGTGTATTAGGGATTGAGTTTCTCATTCAAGCTCTTTGGAGGACACATGAAGCCATAGCAGGAAGAAAGCCTGCACTATGAAATGAGCTACAATATGAAATGTTCATGAAGGGATCTGGGCTCAGAGGATAGCTTAGATATTCAGAAATAGGCCCTATCCAGGGAACTAAAACATGTCCTGTTCTCTATTTCCTCTTTATATAAGAACTAATCATGAGTCCTTTTGTTTTCATTGACACTAATAAGGGGTCATTTTATTTTTTTATTTCAATATGAACATGCTACAGCTCATCAAAACTCATGATTTAGATCCATGTCACAACTATATATATGGGGCTCACCCCCATGGAATACTTGTGTTGGAGACTGGAAATTTTTGTACAAATTACTCGGGCTTCAAAGAGCTGTTTCCTGGCTTAATTTCCTATCTTCATGTGATTTCATCTTGGTTTCGGTGCCCTCTCTTTCAGGAATATCTGATGAGCTTTGGGAAGTACTGGCAGGCCACTGTTTCTAGGTGCGCTAGGGTGGCGGGAGCCCACAGAAAGTCCATGTGGGTTACTTGTCGTTTGAGTAAAGCCCTGTGTCCTCCT
>NW_004624823.1:2477398-2494582 GCF_000247695.1 Heterocephalus glaber | reverse complement strand
ATATGCATATATAACATATATGTGTGATGTATTATGTATTATAAATACAAAATAGTCAGGAGACTCCTTAGAAGTAATTTATTGAAGTACATAGCTGATAATTCTGGGGATTTGGGCATGGATCCAGATGCTTGGATGATGCCAGAATGCAGTCTCACTCCATGCTCCCTTTCCTCTCTCCACTGTACGGCCTTCGCTCTCCAACACCCTTCCTGGTGGTAAAGACCAGAGAGGCCCAGAGTTCTATGTTAAAGCTCAGAAGTGGTTCACATCAATTCCTTGTTAGTTACACTGACCAGAACTTAGTCCCATGGTGCAGTGCTGAGGGTTCTGTGTTGGGATCTTGTTTGTCAGGTTGGCAGTGTTAGGAAGAAAGGGGACATTTAAGAGGTGAGGCCTTTGGGAATTATTTAGGTCACCGGGTGTATGCCCTCTGAAGGGATCAGAGGTTCCCATGGAACCCCTGAGTTAGTGCTTGTGAGAGGGTTATTTTTTTTGCTTAAATTCTTTTATTGGTACATTTTAGGTATACAATACGTTTACATTTATCATTGGGTGCTTGTACCTGTACGTGATGCATCCTAGTTCTTATTTTTTCCCCATTCCCTGTGTGAGAAGGTTATTTTAAAAGAACAAGCCTGGCCACTCCCCAGCCTCTTTGGCTTCCTGTATGGAACTGTGATTTCTCCTAATTGAGGTGCTCCTGCCATTGTGATATCATCTGCCAGGAGGTGATAAAGTCATTGGATTCTTATCAGAACTGACACCATGCCTGTTTGGACTTTCAGTTTCTTTATTTGTGAGCTAAATAAACTTCTTTATGAAGAAGCCTCAAGTGTTTTGTTATAATAATAGAAAATGGACTGATGTAAACAGCAAGCTGTAAGGAAGGTTGTAAACTATTAGTCTTTCACTTATGTGTTAATAAATTTTTATCTTGTCTTAAAATACACACACATATACACCAATAGTGATGTGCATATATGCCTAGTTAAAAATGGACAGCCAAAAATTAAATATTTATTATTTTCAGATAAATTAATATTCTTTTATGAAACTCTACTGAAATGATAATAATGAAATTAAAATGGCAGAAAGTCTAAGAGAACTAGGGAGGAGTAAGAGGAGAAAGTGATGTCAACACAACTTGGCAAAACAGAAAACAGACGGCCAAGTGGAATCTGGCTTGGCAGTGCAGAAATGGCAGAAACTTAATGCCAGAGTGGGTAGAGAGGGAAAGTCCAGTCAGAGGTAAGCAGATTCCTGTGCAGAGGCTGAGTCATGGAAGGCGCTACCTATCTCTGAAGGTTGAGAGTTGAGGAAGCAAACCCACAGGGAGGAGTGTAAAGTGACTTTAGGTAGCATCTAGACTCCCAGATTTCCTGCCTTAGCTCCTGCAGCTTATTAGTCATCTAAATAGTGCTCAAAAGTGGACTTGGAAATTCTGGAGAACCTATGATCCCCAAGACATCAAGCTCAATCAAGGAGGCGGGGGAGTGGAGATTAAATTAATCTCTAAAGCAGATTGAGTGGAAATCTTTATATTGAATGCTAAATTCCATAGCTCCCTTCCCATACTGGGTTCCCATGATTCTGGACAAGTAAATTTATACCCTCACAGAGGAAACTGGAGAGTTCCTGACTAGAGAAACAGACTGGCCCAAGAGAAAAGACCTGCGAGAGTCCAATCTTTGGGGGCCTCCATCTGCCACAGCACAGTGAAAGCCACCAGAAAGCAAACTGTGTTTACACAGAACCGCCAGTCAGGCTCTGGGTGACAATGACAGTGTCCAAGATTCAGCAGATAGGTTGTGGTAGATTGACAACTCGTAACGCCCACCTGAACTGAATCAGGATGGTCTGGGCATGAAAGAGCCATCTGAGGATTGTTACCAATAGCCATAAAAAGAGAACTGGAGGGGAAGATCTTGGCCTGTTGATTTTCTAGGAGAAGCTTGCTCCGGATGATTTTCCTGATGCAAACTAGGCTGTTCTCATCAGAGGAGGAGCTCGGGGCCTTGCTGGCACTGGGAATAGCTGCTCTTTTCATCAGGGGAGCTCTGATCTTCACCATGAGCATCACTTCCTGGATCCAGTGTGGATCCCTCAGCTTGGTGGCACAAATCCTTCATCTCACTGGCATAGGTTTTCCGGCTTCCACCACTGGCCTTTGGGCCTTCCAGGTGCGGATCCTCAATGTGGACAAGCACAAGACATTGCCATGGGCTCTAGGCCACTGGCTGGACTTGTGGAGGACGTTGCTTTGGACTCTAGGCCTTCAGCTGGACTTGTGTGGGAAACAGCTGGGATCTAGGCCCTCAGTTGAATCCTTTGGGCTTCTAGTGTGCGGTTAATTTCTTGCACTCCTTTGCATCTGACTCTTTGGGTAATTACCATAAAATAACCTTATAAGTTATGTGTCCTGTAATTAATGTAATTCCCTTGCCAAATCCTTCTGACTACAACACATGTCAAGAAAGCCTTCAACAAGAGGGAGCATGCCCAAAAAGGAGTGTGGGAGAGATGGAGACATCAGGAGGAAACTTCAGGAAATGGTCATTTATATTTCGCAGAGATAAGAAAGCAATTGGCAATGATAAAACAAGAACAGAAAGCAATGTAAAAAAAAAAAAGAGAGAACCCTTTATAAAAAGAAAGACATCTACTACGTGGAAATGATAGACAGAGGAGGAAAACAGGCCTCACTCTGGAGGGAGCCAGGTCCTCATTCTGGGGGACCAGAGAGCCAACAAATGATACTGAAAATAAAAAAGTCAATGAGAAGCACTTTAGTCATGTAATTTGCAAATATAGATGTAAATACAAAAAGAAAAGCTAAATGCATTCCAATTATTGACTCTGGAAGTGAGACCTAAGGGTGAGATAGAAGACTGATGCTTTTCAGGGTAAGCCAATATTATTTAACTTACCATGTCTATCACAACCTTCAAATGTATTTTAACATTTTTATTGTTATTAATATCATTTAACCATATTTACATGTGCTTAAAATGATAAAAATATTAATATCTCATGTCTCACTTCCCAGTGAGACACTGAGGTATAAATGTAGGAGTTAGTATCTGAAATCATTAGTGAGAAAATTAGTGTTAATGGGCCAGGGGGAAAGCAAGTTATAAGGAAACTTGTGAACAAAAAATGGAAAGGTATTTGAAAGAGTAGTTTTAGACCTTTCAGAAGAGAAAGTAGGAATTCCTCTTTTAAGAAATCTAAGCAAATCATTCTGGACTAAGCTGCCAAATGTCTGTAGCAATTTGGCAGGTGTTGTGGAAATTGCAGAAGCTGTTTTTTATGTTTGTATATTTTAATAATAGGAAGTCTGTTTGAATAATATTGGGAAATGACTTGCTTTTTAAAGTTACAACAGGAAATGCTTTGCAGAGCTTTAAGTCTGAATCCACTAATGGGCTTCTCAGCTGCCCCCTCCCTGGCTGTCATCTCACTGAACAGTTTGGATACTTACTTTCCCAGTCTTCCTCTCAGCTGAGAGTGGCTGTGCATCTCTGTCCTAGCCAATCAGATACAAGGGGGTCTGCTTAGGGGCTTCTAGGAAGGCTTTTCCTCCCTGGCAAGGGGTCAGAGCACAAGGAGAGAAACTCTACCTCCCGCTTTTGAACAGTATAATGATGTCATTTAGGGGCTCTCTGCGGCCATCTTGCAAAACACAAAGACAAGTCCAAGGAAATTACAGGGACACCAGTCCAAAGCTCTGGCATCAACAAATCCCAAACCAACACCAGTAGCTTTGACTTAAGTTGCGCCGTTATGCAAGATCCATAAAGCTAAGGCCAGTCTGGTTTTCTGGCTCCTTTCAACCATTCATCCAAATACACCATGGTATTATTTTTAAATGTGATATTATGGTCTCGGTGATCAGGCAGTGTCCCTTATAGCAGTTGAGTGAAGAGAAGTAAAGTGATTTATTCATATCAATATGATCATTCATTACATTGATGCATTTGAATGAGATTATAACACAGCTTCTCAAGTGTGTGCCTTGACACAAATGTTGCGAGTGTGATGAATTTTTGACTCCCTCATCTCTGGGGATTGCCAAGAGAGGACTTGGGTGGCAAGAGTATCTGGGGCAGTGAGAAGTCCCTCTGGGCCTTCTTACTTGTCTATCGCCAATACACTGTACAGGTAAAATCCTTTACTCTGAGTACCATCAAGCAAAATAGGCAAGAAACCATGCCATAGGATTTACTCATGGTGTCTCTGTTAATGGTCTTTTCTGGTCTTCACAGGAACATTCCGAAGCCATTACTAACTTCACATTCCAGTGCAGGAACTGAGCCCTAGAAAATAGAGCACCCTAGTTCACACAGCCACTTGGTGGCTGAATCCAAATTTGGAATGAGGTCTCCAGACTCAGTGTGCTGCTGCAGCAAGAATAGGCAGACCCAGCACCCCCAGCTCACCATTCTTTTTGCACACTTCTCTCAGCATCTTGGTGACAGGGATGGACTTTATTGGTGAGAGAGGGTAGTGGGAGGAGGAGGGAGGAATTGAGGTGATGTGACATAAGGATGGCTTGGCCACCACAGAACTGAAAGCCAGGAGAAGGGGGGTGGCTCAGCTGACTCATATCTCTTTCCCCATGGTTGGCGAAGATGAGACGAGACCAGAGAAGCCAGACAGAAGACAGTGATAGCATTGTTCTCATGAGGTCAAATGTACTTCCTTACTCTTTGTTTCTTTAGCCTCCTGAACTCTGCTTAGATGGCATTGTGCTTATGCCCTGTGCCAGCTGCTCTTGGGGAGAAAGGGGGACCAGTTTGCTGGGAGCAGGCTAGGCTAGACATAAGCATGTATTTTTGCTTCTTTTTTTAATTCCTGGGGTTGTTTTTCTGAGACTCTCAGCCTTGGGGGCTGCTGTGGTCGTGATATTTTATCCACCTGTGAACCAGGTGGGACTCTAGGAGAAGTTTAGCAGTGTGAGTGGGTGGGCAAAGGTTGGTTCATCTTTCTCTTTTTACAGACAAGAAAAATGAAACACTACCAGGCTGAATGAATTTCTCCAAATCACAAATCTAGTGAAGGACAGAGACAGGAAAGGGTCAAAATTCTCCCTAGGGGCAGTTGAGCCAGCTGGTGGAAGGTCCAGCTTAGGAGCCTGCCACTTCCTGGGTGTTTCACCTTGCTCAAAAGACTTCACCTCTCCAAGCTGGACTTTCTTCATCTGTAAAGTGGTAATATTGAGACAGGAATTAGTGAGGCAGGAGTTAGAGTTTTATTAGATAATAAGGACAATGGCCCCCAAACGGAGTAGGAAAGCCCAGAATAAAGTCTGCTGAATCACCTCCCTGCGGGGATCTTAGAAAAGTATCTTCCAGCTGTCCTGTGGCCGACTGGGACACTGCAGAGCATGATCAGGCAGGCCATTGGCTCAGGGGGATTTGGGCTTTACATGGGCACTACACCAACATTGCATAGATTGGACCCTAAAACATATGTAGTCTGTAGGATAGAGATTGTATCACTTGTACAATGGCCTGAGCTCCCTTTCAAACCCCTTAAAAGCCCCTAGACAAAGACCCTTTGTGGGTATCTTGCTCAGGAACCCCTCCCAGATAGCAAGAGATCTATTTCCTTGCCTTTGTATCTTTTACTTCCTTGCCTTTATATTTTAAAAATAAATTTGCTTCCACCCTATGTGCTCCATCCGCAGTTTCATTCTTCATCACTGTGAGATATGATCTTCACATTTTGGTTTTAGTATCAAAGTACTTTTTCTGTAGAAATGGGAGGAATAGTTGAGATTATTCACATAAAGGGAAAACTCTAAGCACATAGGTCATGCTGAATGTTTTGCTATGGGTTGTTACTGATTCCTGCCTGTTTCTCTCCATTCAGTCCTGAGCCTCTTTCATGTGCTAATAGCTAATGACATTAAGAAGCTTTCAGTTTGTCAAGACCAATAGAACTGTACACCTAGAAAATGTGAGTTTTACTGTAAATTATTTAATAAACCTGAATTTTGTTTTCTTTTGAATTTATTCACTTCAAACCAAAAAACACATAGCACTGTTTTTTCAGCAGATCTTTCTGTTACTGTACAGTGTGGTGGCTGATAGTCTTTTCCAGGTTCTTGCTGTCCTCTCAAAAAATTGGATAGGAAAGCAAGTCACTACAAGAGTGAGAAGAAAGTGGTGACAGTCAATACCAGGTGTCTTTTATACATTCTTTGATGTCAGATCTGGGCCATCCCAGGTAGGGCTCTGAAGCAAGCTGCTCTTGTGCATGCATCCCAGCCATGATTTGACAGCTCTCCATGATTGGCAGCCACAAATGATTGTCCAGTCAGCTTGCCATGCCCTAATCTCCTGCCTCACTTACACAATTACAGCTGCCAATTTAAAACATGAAAGCTGGGCCAGGGATTTAGCTCAGTGGTGGTGCACCAGCCTTGCAAGCACAAGGTCTTGAATTCAATCCCCGGTACCAGAAAAGCAACAAAAAACAAACAAACAAACAAACAGCAAAACAAAACAAAACCATGAAAGCTGAAGGTATTAGTTTAATGAAAACTTTTAAAAAAGTGCTTTAAACTTATTCTAAGTGTATCTGTATCCATAACAGGCCACCTTGGGTGTAGTTACAGATCTTTGCCTAGAGTACTGGTTAAGGATTCTAAAAAAAAAAAAAAAAAAAAATCTCAGCAATCATTTAACAATATTTTAAAATTTTTATTAGTACATATTTACAGTACCTACTGATTACATTTATTTTAGGGCACTGGTAATGACATATATAACATGTCTTAATTCTTTTTATGTGCTTTCCCCTCTCTTCATTCCCCTCACACTCCATTTATTGGTCCCTTTCCCCCTTGCAAAAGATCGCTCTCCCTGTTTTCTATCATCTACCTTTTATTTTGCTCTTTATTTATACTTTGGGTTTCTCATATAAGATAAACCATGCAATATTTAGGATTGTATCTGATTAATATAAAAGGAAATTGGGTGAAAGGTGTATGGGAATTCTGTACATTTCAAATCTAAAATTGTCTTAAAATAGTTAAAAATTTTAAAAAATTGAACTTTTTTTTGCATCGCCAGAAATTTATGCTTTAACAATCCTTTACAGAATCATAATACAAAATACTAACTAATACACAACTGAACATAGCAAACCTTATTAAATTGGTGTGTTTATTTTATTTTATATTTGGAGCAGCTGGTATATTCCTATCATTCAACATTTTTATTTTATTTTTTATTTTTTGATACTTGGGATGGAACTTAGGACCTTGCACTTGCGAGGCAGGTGGCAGCACCACTGAGCTAAATCCCCAGTCCCTAACATTTTTAAATATTAAAGAATAGGCATTGAAAACTTTCCCTCTGCTCTTAGCTATACACACACACATGCATATACCCCCCCCCCACAGGCACGCATGTGTGTATATGTAGCTGGCCCTCCACACCAAGCATTCTGCATCTGCCAGCTCCATCAACCATGGATCAAAAATATTTGAAAGAAAATTGCATCTGTAATTAACATGTGGAGACTTTTTTCTTATTATGATTCCCTACACAACAGAGTTTACATAGCATGTTCATTGTGTTAGGTACAATAGATAATCTAGAGGTGATTAAAGGTATAAAGAGGAGATGCATAGGTTATATGCAAATATTATGGCACTTTATTTCAGGGACTTGATCATCTGCAGATTTTGGTTCCTAAGGAAGTTCCTGTAGTAGTCCCTGACTGATATCAGGTGTATGTGTGTATAGTTACACAAATGGTCACAAACTTATTAACAACTTTTTATATCTTGAAGTTAAATTTAAGGAAACAAGGGTTATGACAATAAGAAAGAATTCTTGTTCGCCTCACTCATACAACAGATTTAAAATTTTTTTTAAAATAAAAGTAATATGGGCATATAGTTGTATCTTTAAAACAAAGTAGACATAAAATATTTATGGTGAAAACTAATTGTTTTTTCCTGTGGTTGTCAGATATTTGAGAAGTGAGGAGAAGGAATGAATAGGCAGAGCACATTTACCATCTCTTTAGAGTGAGAACTAGGCTGATGCCTTCTATAATAAATACCATGCTTCTTAGGGCAAAGGCTCGAGTGGATGTGTCACCTAGAGGGTTGTAATAACAAATTTCAACCTTGTGTGTGCTTGCATATGTTAAAAATATGAAACTTAGGAACATGAGGAAAGTTGTTCCTGCTTGCCTCGTGTACTTAACTGGTGACTTAACATTTCCCAAGTCATCTCTGTCAAATTATAATAGCCTTCAAATTATAATAGCAAATTATGATCTTCCTTCAGAGATCACTGATGTTTTCTTTAATCCTTATAGCACCTTTGTACAGTAAATAATTAAATAACACTTACCTTTTGCACATGGAGAGGTCTTTAGGCTCAAAGAAGCTAAAGGATTTACTCAAAGCTGGTAAATTAATTTCCTAACGCTGCCATAACAAAGTGCCACAAACCAAGTAGCTTCAAACAACAGAAATGTATCATGTCATAGGGAACAAGGTTAGAAGTGCAAATTCAAGGTGTCCGCAGCACCTTTTTCTCTCTGAAACCTGTAAGGGGTGGGGATTCTTCCTTGCCTGTTTCAGCTTCTGTGGGCAGCCCTCTGTCTTTGGTGTTTCTTGGCCTGAGGCTGCAGTATGGTACTTTCCTCTAGGCCTCTTCATCACAGGGTATTTTCTCTGTGTGTCTCTCTCAAGTTTCCTCCTCTTAATGGATAACAGTCAGAGTGGATTAGAAATGACACTGGTGACCTCATCATAACTTGGCCACCGACTCTATTTCCAAATGAGGTGCATTCACAGATACCGGAGCCAGGGCATCAGAATTTCCTTGTGGGGAAAACTTCAGCCCAAGACAGTAGGGTAAGAAATCAGGCCCAGCACCGGGAACTAGTCCCTGTCAAGCCACTGTTTCCAAACTGAGTGTACAAACAAATGTCCCGGACATTTTGACAAAAGGCAGTTCCTGATTCACTTGGTCTGAGATAGACCCTGAGGATATGCATTTCTAACAAAACATTAGTGATCTAAAAAGCATGGTTAGAAATAGCAAGGATCTAATCCTATGCTGTCCAGCACAGAAGTGACCAGCCTCACATGGCTGTTTAAATTCAAGATGAACTTCATGGAAATTAAATTTTAAAAGCAAATTAAGTCCCTTAATTGCACTAGGGACATTTCTAGTGCTCAATAGACCCACGTGTGTAGCAGTCGCCTTCCTGGATATGACAGATATAGACTACTTTCATCTCTACAGGAAGTCTTGCTGGGTACTGCTGCTCTAGATGAGTGGTTCTCAAAGGTGATCCCTGGGCAAGCTGCATCAGCTGCACCCAGGAACTTGCTATGATGCGTATCCTCTGGTCCTGCAGTAGGGGCAGGGAAACCCAAGCTCTACAGTCCGAGCCAGCAGTTTGTGTAAACAACTTTCCAGGTGACTTTGATGCATACTCAAGTTTGAGAAGCAGTGCTCTTTTGGAGATTCTCTCCCTTCTTCATGCGGTCCAAATAAGAACATAATCTGACCATGATTACAAAAAGGCCAGTTAATGGGGTCATTAAGGCATTCCAGGAGCATAATTGTCTACTTTTAATATCAGTTATGAAGAATTAGGTTATTTGCCCTGTTTTAGCCTCTCCTCTCCCAGAGACCTGGTGGGATGTGTCCTTGGAGAACAGGAGAGTGAACTGGATGAATGAAATGAAAGAGAAAAGTTAATGTTTTTGCTATAAGTATCAGAGTCTCACCCCAAAAGAAATCCTGGGGAACCTTGCAGAGTATGTTTTGCATTGCCCTACTTGTAAAGGGATGGGCAAAGTTCTTTCATTGGTCAAAGGCTCCCCTGGAACGAGGTAACAACCTCACACTTTCACTCTTGTTCATGCACCAAAATTCCCAAGTGGTCTTTGCTCAACTAGAGCCCTGCCTGGACCAAAGAAGCCAGGGGCAGAAAACAAGGAATGTGTGGCTTAGCTGACAGAGGCTAGGCCTTAGGGGCTGCAGCAATGGTAAAGGAAAAATGCAAAGATGAGCTGGATATTGGGTTAGTTACTTTTCTCACTGCTGAGACAAAATACCCAGCACCCAAAGTTAAAGAAGGAAAAGTTTATTTTAGCTCACAGTTTGTAAAGGTTTCAGTTCATAATTGGCTAGCCCCAAGGCAGGGTGGTATGGCAGGAGGGGCATCACAGAGGAGAAACAGCCCATGGCAGGGCAGGCAGGCAGCAAGCAGCAAGCAGCAAGCTGTGGCAGCAGCAGCAGCAGCAAGCCTACCATTCCCTTTCATGTCATCCAGGCAACATGCCTTTTGATTGGTGCCCCCCACACCCAAAGTGGGATGCCTTTAATCCCAGCATCACACACTTAATCCCGGCATCACACAATCTAGATCCAGCCACCTCTGAAAAGCCCCACCTATGACCCCATGTTGCTTTAGGGGGACATGTAGATGTAAGCCATAACAGGCATAAATTGTGTCCAGGCCATTTCCTGAAAATGACCTCCCTGTAGTGCTGTGGCAAAGAGGATTAAAAAACAGAGAGATAGTTTTTTTTAAAAGCACTTTATTTTCTATTGCTATAATTGGTCAAAAATAATAGCTTAGTGTGGAAGAAAAATATTCACAAAGTTGCTAATGGCACCTGACACACAGGGGGCACTCAACAGATGGAGTCATCTTTTTCCATTTTCTCATTGCACCTTTCATTCAGAGGTCCTGATCAGTAAGGGGATTAAAAATTCACTTTTTGAGGTAAACATTGTACAATGGAATGGGGTTCTGGGAATGGGGGGAGACAGGTAGATAGGAAAGGGAAGTGGAAATAAAAATGATTAAGATGCAATATGTATATGTACCAGTTCCATAAGAAGAATGTAATTATTGTGTATTGCAAATTTATACTAATGAAAAAAAGAAACTAAAACAAATTGGGAGCAACCTATGAAAATTAAATAAAAGTTCACTTTTGGTGGCTAACTTAGTGACATGACAATACTATGAGGAAGCCCTAGTGTGCCTTTTGGTAGAAGGAAAGAAAACCAGTTCTGATGTTCATGTGCCCTGGGGGTACTGTCCCAGCATCACCCCATGATGCCATCCTATGGCATCATCTCAAAGAGCCCTGTGAAACCCAACACCAGTATGCATCCTCTGCAGTTTACACAGGGTGATCTTGGCCTTGAGAGTCTCTGAATCCATCTGTTCTTGGGTAACCCAACAAAAGATGTCAGCACGCGCGCACACACACACACACACACACACATTAGGGAAGCTGAGCTGCTGCAGAAGTAGTCATAGAGGCTAAGAATCCTAATACAGAAAATAAGTCAGGGTCCCTTGGCCATTTAAACTCTGAAAGCAGTGGTTGGTGGCATTTGAACCAGACATACCACTTCCCTTTCCCCTTCTTAATGGTCGCACTTACTTTTTCTCTTGCTCTTGTATACACCCCATGGAACAAGATAGAAAGCCCTTGGGCTTGGGAGCCAAGCTGGCCTGTTAATTTCCCAGATGTCCCCTCTAGATATGGAACCTAAAGCTACAGCTAACTTCTCAGGCATTCACTGTGGCTATCTGCAGACTGAGGGTAACAAATTCTACCGCTCAAGCCCCTCTAATGTCCCAGAAACCATGTATAGGAGGGCTATGTCCTGCAGCTCTGAATTGTATGCAATGTCATTCAGTATTGACTACTCTGGATTCCTCTATTCTTCTTTCTGTCTTTATCCATTGTCCATTCCTTGTTCTCTTTTTTCTCTTCCTGCAGCCCTTATTCCTCTCTGGGTTTGCTGCCCACTGGCCTCTTCTCAAACTGTCCTGCACTGACCTTGTGACAGCAATTGTGGATCCCTGATTGGAGAGTGTGTGCCTGAGAGAGTACGTACTGCCCAGCTCATCACATGCCTACCCTCCCTAATCTGCAACATTTGGCTGGTTTTGCTCTTCTACGCCACCAGCCTGGTTCTCTGAACACCTTTGGCTTAAGGAAATCTGTGTTCTATTTTCCCTTAAACTCTGCCACACAAAAGTGTAAGGATGAGAGGTAGAAAGGAAAGATGGAAGGAAAAGTGAGCCCTCTAGGCTTTTTTAAAAATTGTGGTAAAAAATATATAATATAAAATTTGTCGTCATAACCATTTTTAAGAGAACAAGTTGATGATAATTATTATATTCACATTGTCATTCATTCCATCATTACTGGCTGTTTCCAAAACACTTTTTATCATCCTAAGCAGAAACTCTATAATCATTAAGCAATAACTCCCAATTTCTCCCTCCCTCCAAGCTTCTGTTAGCCATCAATCTACTTTCTATTTTATACATTTGACTACTCTGGGTATGTCAGATAAGTGGAATCCTACAAACATTTTTTTATGTTTGGCCTATTTCATTTGACATACTGTTTCAAATATTTATCCATTTTACAGCGTGTACCAGAACTTCATTCCTTTTTGTGACTGTGTACTATTCTATTGTGTAGATATACTATGTTTATCCATCCACCCACCAATGGACACTCAGGCTGTTTCCGCCTTTTGACTATTGTGGTTAATGCTGCTATGAACATTGGTTTAAAAATACATTTAAATATTTCTTTCAACGTTTTTGGGTGCATACCAGACCTCTCTCTCACCATACATATGCGTACACACACACACACACACACACACACACACACACAAACACACACACAGAGCTCCTCTTTCCTCCCTACATTCCTTTTGACACAACCTCCACTTAGTCAAAAACTGACAAATAGCAGTGAACAAAATCAGAACAGCCTCACAAAACCGTTTTGGGACACAGGTGAAAATAGTACATTTGTTCCCCCTAACCTGATGTGTATTGCATGCGCTGTAACCCCAGTTCTTACAAATACATTTCATGTGTTACAATCCTTGCATTTCTCAGCAACAAAATAAGAATTTCATAAGAATTTTGCTAGAAAGATCCACAGTGATGTATTAGATTCTTGGCCTGCCAAATCAGACTTGAATCAGTAACAAGTTAAAGAGAAGTTTATGTGCCAGAATTCTTGCTGGGAAAGTCTGTTATTTATTGAAATGAAGTATTTTTATTACCAGATGGAGGGTCCCATGGGGCCTCTTTCCAAGCTCTTGTCCTGAACAAAGAATTAGACAAGACACACAGAAAAGCCAGTGAACGTGTGTTCACTGAAGGTGGCAAAGAAGTACAGCCTATAGGGAGAGAGCAGGCTGCTGAACATTCTCACAGCTGCCTCGAGGATAAGGGAAGGGGTCTTCTGTATCCACAAGCCTGGATTGGCTTCCCCTCGTGTACATTAAGGCACTGGGACAGTTGCCCTATCAAAACCTCACTTGGCCTGGTGCCACATGTAAACTGCTTTATCAAAAGACTTGCTTGGCTTCCCACCAGAGTAAATGAAGGACTGCAAATTGCTAGCACTTTTTGATTCGTCCTGAAAACAGCACCAGATTCAACTAAGGGATTGAAAATGTCCCTTTCTGGTTGGTTCCACATACAGTGCTCAGGATCTCTGGTATCATTTCGAGTCCTGGGTTCTGTGCACATTCTCTCTGGTTTTCTATAAACTTTAATACATCTGTCTGGTTGTTTATTTGATTTGGCCCAGCCTTAATTTTCTACCTCATTTTCATAAGTCACTTGGGCTACGCAGGTGGGATCTTAGAGACATGATTAAAAATGATAATAATAATAATAATAAATGGAGCCTCTTACAGGAGCCTGAATGCTGTCACCAAGAGCCACTTTGGTGTGCAGAGCTATGGAGGGGTTTGTGGTTGCCCATTCATGCACAGAGGCAAAGGGAAAGCAGAATGTCTTGGCTTGAGAGACAGGAGACCCAGTTAGCCTAGCACTGCCAGAGAAGAGGGAAAGAGAGATGATTCTCAGTCATGGAGTATCTAAAAGCAGTTAGAATTAAACTACCCTGGATTTTGCTCTATGATGTTAAATTATAAACCTCTAGGCCAGAGTCTCTCAGCCTTAGCACAATTTGAGCCAGTTAATTCTCGTTGTGGGTGCTGTCCTAAGCACTGTGGTGTTCACAAGTATTCTCAGCCTCTGCCCGAAAGGTGCCAGGAACATGTTTCTCTTACTCCTGTTATGACAAACAAAAATGTCTCCAGATGTTGCCAGATGTCTTCTGGGGTTCAAAACCACTCTTGTCCATAACCACTGCATTCTATCATCAGTTAAGTCAACTTAAAAAAAAAAGTCAACAGCCGGGTGCCCAGATAAACACTCTTTTATAGGAAGAAGGAAGTGAAGATCATTAGGAGACATTGTGCTCCTGTATGAGTGTTGTAGGCATGAGCCATGGCCAAGAGACATTCAAGTTACTAATAAGCATCTGGTACAATTTTCAAAATGAAGAGGAGACAAGAGTTACATCTTATGAAGATTCTAGTTTCTCTGTGCCCTGAGTGGACCTTGACCATTGTTTTTCTTTTTTTTTTGTTTTTTGGTACCAGGGATTGAACTCTGGTCCTTGCGCTTGCGAGGCAGGCGGCAGAACCACTGAGCTAAATCCCCGGCCCTTGACCATTTCTTTCAGAGCACTTCACCTGACCCTGAGCACCTGCCTGCATCTGTTACCTTTGTTACCCTGCAGGCTCCTTGCTCATCTCTACTTCCCAACACAATGGCTAAACTATTCTCAGCTTGAAATCATAGACCGGCAGCCCACAGGCCTGTAGCTATGTTTAACTTAGCTCTTTTAAACCTTGAGAGTGTTCACATTAAAATATAGATTTATGACTTTTCTAAGAGAATCAGAAGATGGTTCAGTAGTGGACTAGCATTGCTGCATGGCCAAGATTTCTGATTCTCAGCTTCTCTTTAGAAGAGGCACTTTCTTTCCAGGTTGCAGAACTCCCTCCACCTCCTGGGGTGGTCCTGGTCCTTTCTCTTGTTTATGTTACCTGCTGGCCCCTGAAGGCATGTGTACTCTCGGTTTCTATTATAGATGATCCTAAAGGTTTACAATAATTGGTTTTGTATTTCATGTAAAGTATCCTCCTGTTGTACGGAATAAAGAGAAATAATGGCTGCCATATAACTGTCTGAAGCAAAACTGAATTTGCTTGTTCGCCTGACAAGGGAGAGCTGTGTCATTGAAGTGTGAAATCTGGGGTCTTTCTGAACAGAAATTGAGAGGGGTACCTCTGTGGCAAAAAGGAAGTGCACCACGCAGGTCCCCAGTAAGTCTGGTGACTCACCGGTTAGAGCGTAAACTCCTCCTTGCAGTTGGTCTTGCACTGGCTGTCAGCACAAAAGCAAGCCCAGTTCTCAAAGAACCATCACGATGGCTTATGTGAGGCTCAAGGGAGCTGTAGGGGGTTGGCTCACTAGATGAGCCCGTGCTTCAGCACTGGCGTAAACTTTTTAAAACAAAGCTTCAGTTATTAAATAACTATTCGGTGTAGACAATCAGAGGGATATCTGAATGACTGAGAAAGTCTCCTAAGGTTTACTTCGATCCTCAACTCCGGAACTTCCTTCCTGGTCTAAGAATGTCTTAATGATGTTAAATGTTGGCCATTTACTATGTTCCTGCTGGGACACACATAACGCCAGCGCACCCCAGCACACCACAGGAATAGGAGGCCAAGTTGGATAGAACCTGAAGCAAGGCTTTCTTTCATCCTTTCCAGCCAAAGTAATAAATCAATCATCCCCATGGCCATGAATTTTCAACATTAAAATAAATGATTGCTCTATCTGGGACCTGATTTTAGACACAGACATCAAGCCAAGCTTCATTCTCGCTTGTCACTAGTTGACAGGAAGATTAATAAGAATTTGATGTTTTAAAAGTGAGTACTCAAAGTGTGATAGATTGAAATTCCTACTCTGTCAGCTTGGTTACAAGGCAATTGTCTCTTATGAATCCAGTCATTTGAAATACATCTGACTTGGCATAAGACATTGCTAGAACATCCTTTTCAGAAGCAAGATGATTAAGGAGACCCTTTAAGATGTCAATCATTACAATACCAAGATAGGGAGTGAAATGGGATATATTTTGATAGTTTCTAGCAACTTATTAAGTGTTTTAAAATTCTGCTCTTATCACCGTCCTTTTAACTTTTTATTGTAATAAAGTATACATAGTATAAATTTATAATTTTAATCATTGTAAGTGTATAGTTCCATGGCTAAATGTTTTTAAAAGGCTGTTAATTTACCAATAAAAAAGGTTGATGAGTGGTGGGAAGCAGGACGGATTTACTTAAGTCTGTTTTTACACATTAAAAGGGGCCCCAATCTATGCCACCAAAATCACAGTTCCCCAAATGTTTCCCTAAAAGAGCTTCTGAAATTAAAGAGACCAGGACTTGGCTAATTCTTATGCTTTTAAGAAACAGATCTTCAATTTTTTTTTAAACCATATACATGGTTAGATTATGTAGAAAGAATGAGGTATCCTTTTCTTTCTTTTTATTTACTTGCAGTTCTAAGGATTGAACCTATGGCCTCACACATGCTAGATAAGCATTCACTACCATAGCCCTACTTCCCTCGTTTTACTCTGTTTTGTGCAGTGTCTTATTAAGTTCCCCGTGCTCACCTTGAACTTGCAATCCTCCTGTCTTAGCCTCTCTGGGGTCTGGGATTACAGGAGTGTGTACCACACTTGATTTACTATTTATTTTTAAAATTTTAAAGACTATTCCTTCTCAAGGCTTGAGGTGAGAAGTGGAGTTAAACTCCAATAAAGAGGCCATGACCAACAGGTCTTCAACCAGTTTCCATCCATGATCTTTCTTGTATGCTTCCTGAAAATGATTTTACAAAGAAAAATACAAAGTTTTCCTGATCTACTTTAAAAATTATTGAGCCTCTCAAAAATGAAAGTGGAAATAGAATGAAATGCATACTTTTAATCTTTTATCTTCACATACAGGGAAGAAAGTTTTTGCTTCAGGTGTTTTTCGGGGTGTTACATCATAAGGGCCTGAGTTCAAGGAGTCACAGGTTGGTTGGACTGGTGCCACAGGAAAGCTTTAAACCCCCTCCTAAGAGATTCCCATGGTACTTCCATAGTGTAAGGCTCTGAGAAAACCCTCAATAGAAGAGAATCTGCTCAATTTTCTCAGAAGTTAGGATCATTTGCAGCATGAAGCTATTTGATCAGGATCCATAAAATACTTT
>NW_004624823.1:2437555-2474840 GCF_000247695.1 Heterocephalus glaber | reverse complement strand
GGCCCAGGAGCCTCCTCTTGTGTGCTGGAAGCGGCTCACCTCCTATGTGCTGGTGGGAGTCCATTTTTTCACTTTCTTGTGTGGCATCATTTTATAAAGTAGCAAACCAGATCTTTAAAATTACAGAAAAATTTGAGGAACTACAAAAAGCATCATCCCATGATAAAAGGCTTTATTTTTGTATTACTTTACAGTGGTATTTTTATTTAAGGAATAAATGAGATTTAAATCACTCCAGGATGCTATTTACCAAAAAGTTCTATGCCTGCAATCCCAGGAGTTACCACCAGGGGGTGGTGAGCCAATTTGGAAGTGGAGACTCCTTTCCCAGGAGGTCTCAAAAATGATGTTTGGGTTTTCTAATAAAAATGAATGAATGAACAAACAAATGAGCAGTAAATGAGTGAGTGAATGAATGAGAAAGACAAATTAGACAAAACAACATCAAAAAAGTGTCAAGGCCTCATTAGAAGTAGCATAATGTGTCCATGGATATGGACAGAGACAGAGATAGACATACACATTCTAAATAACCAGATCCTCCAGGGCCAACTTCACCCTCTTTCCTATTGTCATCCAGTCTCCTCCTCCTTTCTCAGTTCACTGGTAGCTTCTGGAGATAGTGCAGCCAGGGCACAACTTCCCACCTCAAGGAGCGGGGTCTGCAGCAATTCTGCTAGAGATTCTCCTGAGTTCAAAGGTCTTTGGTGTCTGTCCCTTCGTGTGCTCAGGAAGCCTGGGTGATCCAGGAGTGTAGTATCCCCAGGTCAGTGAGGCCCCAGTGGCTGGGATTCTGAGAAGCTTCCTTGTGGCTCCTGAGAGGGTTCCCAGCAGCCTGAGCCCATGGTTCCTGGGGAAAACCAATCGTTGCTGTGCCCGAGTCTTTCCCTCTGCTTTTCACCCCCTCGCTGGTCCTGACAGCCACCTGCCCCACACTAAGCTTGACATCTGGCAGAACTGCAGCACCCCAGGCTGACATCCAAACTTCTATTACTTGCTGACTGTAATTCTAAGTTTGAGCTTTGCCTCTGGGTCCCCCTCTCTTGAAGTTATTATATTTCTCGAAAACCCTTCTCTTACTAGGTCTCTGTATGGCTAAAAACAAGAAAAAAAGAACTAAATTGCACACAATTATGCTGTGGTCTGTGCATAACTCTAAGGTTGTAATTTGGTTTTCTACCTGAGCTCGACTGGAGTTTGCCCTCTCTTTCAAATAGGCCTTATTCTTTGAAGCCTTTTAGGTTCACAGCAAAGTTTCATTGAGAGGTAGAGTTCTCATATATCCCTGGCCTACTCCACAGCCTGCTTTACCATCAGTGCTAAACTCCTTTTAGATACTTTTTGCCTTTTAAAAAAATGTTTAATCATTTAAAAATACAATATATTTTTGAAAATAGTAATATGGCAATTTCCTGATACTTCCATCCCAGCTCTGATCACTCTCTTCATTTCTGTCTGCTCTCAGAACCTTAGCTTGCTTATTTCATTTGAAAATATTTATTTGTCAAATAGGCCTTGAAAATATTCAGTGCAGACAGCGTGATGATCTGCTGGATGTATACACTTTGGAATGATGACTACAGGCAAATTAACAATCCATCATCACCCATGCTGAATGTGATAGACTAATGGTCAACTTGGAACGCCCAGCCAAACTGAGTCAGCATGGTTTGGACATGGAAGACCCACCTGAGGATTGTTGCTAGTGGCATAAAAGGAGAACTGGAGGGGACGAGAGTATGCTGCTGATTTTCCTGGAGAAGCTTGCCACTGCTGGTTTCCTTGATACAAACTCAGCTGTTCTTGTGGTCAGAGGAGCTCAGGTCCTCACTGTCCCTGGGAATGGCTGCTGTTCTCATCAGAGGAGCTCTGGTCTTTGCCTTGCATGTTGCTTCCTGGCTCCAGAGCAGATCCCTCAGCCTGGTGGCGCAGACCCTTCAACCCACAGGCGCAGACTTTCCAGCTCCCACCACTGGCCTTTGGGCCTTCCTGGTGCAGATGCTCAATATGGACTTTCATGAGACACTGCTGTGAGCTCTAGGCCTCCAGCTGGATTTGTGGTGAACTCTGCTGTGGGACCCAGGCCTGCAGCTGTATTCTTTTGGTCTTTAGCACACAGACAGCTCTCTTGCACTCCTCTGTGTTTGACTTTTTGAGTGAATATTGTTATAAATAATTCCATAAATTTCGTGTCCTGTATTAAATCTGTTCCCTTGCAAACCCTGACTGCAACACTGTACACTTGTGCATCTTAGCTCTGATAACTGGTGCCCTTTAACCAACACCTCTTCATTTCCTTCACACCCACTCCCAGGCCACTTCTAGGAGAGTTCTACTCTCTGCTTTTATAAGTTCAACTTCTTCAGATTCCACATGTTAGTGAAATCATGTGGTATTGTCTCTCTGAGTCTGGCTTATTTTCTTTCTTTCGGTACTGGGGATCGAACTCGGGACCTTGCACTTGCTGCACAGGTGGCAGCACCACTGAGCTAAATCCCCGGCCCTGGCTTATTTTCTTAGCATAATGACCTCCAGCTTTATTCCTATTGTCACAAATTGCAGAATTTCCTTCTTTTTTGTGGCTGAATAAAATTCTCTTGTATGTACCCCAATATCTTTACTTTCATCCATTGATAGACACTTAGACTGTTTTTATATCTCAGCTATTATGAATAATGCTTCAGTGAACATGGGAGTGAACATATCTCTTCAAAATGCTGATCTCAATTACTGTGGATATATATCTGGAAATGAGATAGCCAATCATATGGTACTTCTATTTTTAATTATTTTGTGTCACTTCTGCACTGTATTCTATAATAGCCATACCAATTTACATTTCCATCAACAGTGTTCAAGTGTTTCTTTTCCTCCACACCCTCATCAACACTTGTTTATTTCCTGTCTATTAGTAATAGCCATCCTTCTAGGGGTGAGGTAATATCTCAGTGTGGTTTTGATTTCCATCTCTCTGATGATTAGTGATGTGAAACATCTTTCCCGAACCTGTTTACCACTCGCATGTCTTCCTTGGGAAAGGATCTTGTGCTCTCTTTTTAATCAAGCTATTTGGGCTTTATTGTTTCTGAGCTTGTGAATTTCTTATGTATTTGGAATATTGAACCCTTACCAGCTACTATTTGCCAATATTTCCTCTCATTCCTTTTAGGTCACCATTGCATTTTGTGGCCTGTTTTGTTTGTTGTGCAGGAGCTTTTTAGGTTGATAGAGTCTCACTTGTTTCTTTTTGCTTCTGTTGCCTATGTTTTTGGTGTTGTAGTCAAAAAAATAATTACCAAGACCAGTGGCAAGGAGCTCTTTGTTTTCTTGTAGAAATGTTATGGTATTAGAAGTTATATTTAAATCTTTATTGTACTTCATAATTTATATATAGGTATTAGACAAGGGTTCAAGTTCATCCTTTTGCATGTAGATATAAAATTTTCCCAACATTATTTATTTGTCCTTTTTTTTTTGAGACAGAGTCTCACTTTGTAGTCCAGGCTGGTCTTGAACTCACAGCTAGCTATCCTCCTGCATCAGCCTCCCGAGTTCTGGGAACATCTTTGTTTTTTAAAGACAGAATCTCATTTTGTAATTCAGGCTGGTGTTTAACTGACTACATAGCCCAGGCTGGCCTCAAATTTACAGCAATCCTCCTGCTTCAGCCTCCCAAATGCTGGGATTACAGGTGTGTGCCACCATGCCCTGCCCATCATTTATTATATATTCCTTTCCCTGTTGTGTATTCGTGACACACTGGTCAAAAATTAGTTTACCATAGATTCATTAGTTCATCCCTGGATTCTCTATTCTGTTCCATTGGTCAATATGCCTGTTTGTACAGCAGTACCATCCTGTTTTGATTACTATAGCTTTGTATTATAATTTGCAGACAGGGAGTGTGATGCCTCCCACCTTTTCTTTCTCAAAACTTTAGCTATTCAGGGTCTTTTGTGATTCCATATGAGTTTTAGGATTGTTCTTTCTATGAAAAGTATCACTGGAAGTTGAGTAGGGATTGCACTGAAAATTCTCACCCTTGTTAGGAAGGGAGCAGGCAAACTCACACAACTCCTTGCTGTGAATGTTGCTTTTATCAGAGATTTTTATGAAGCAGAGAATGGAGGTGTTTAATTCTCATCAAACAATGGGAGTCAAAGAGACAAGAAGATCATAGCCTCCTGCTATAGTAGAGTCAGCCAGAAGAAAAATTGAAGTTAAAACTAAATTCTGGGGCCATGTTAACTACTGAGGTGGCAGCTTGCTTCAAATAGCAATGCCTGTGAAGTCCAAGGAAAAAACATAGATAAGTAATCTCTTTTGGGATTGTTCCATATGCATTGTTGAAGGCTCTTGAGCTTTCCTGTGATAGCAACCAGGTCCACAGCTTCTGCTTTTGTCAGTGCCACCACTTTATAGTGGACTCAGTACATCCAGGTCACCTGCTGCACGCAGAGCTCCATGACTGCACATCCAAGAGGGTGTCCATGTGTCCTCAGTGACCAGTGTGCGACTAGGACTCTGCTGGTTGTCTCCCCATTCAGTTTTAAATCAAATACTTAGTACATTTAGTACAACTAAATTGCCCTCACTGCTGACATAGCACCTAAATGTAACAATTCATGGTCTGTCCACTATATTAAACACGCCTTATGTTGGGTTTTCTTAATCTGGGTTCATTATGAGAACCCCAGTGGCTTGTCATCACAAGAGTCTGAGGAGGAGAAACTTCCCTCATTTTACAGTTGAGGATAGTGAGTCTCAGAAAGGCAAATAGCCTGCCTAAAATTCAGATGACTGAGGCAGAATTTGAACCTGTTTGGCCCCAAAGCCTTTGCTGTGGCCTGCACATCCGTGCCCTCTCAGAATTCACACATTAGTGTAATCCCATGGTCATGGAACTGGGCGGCGAGGAGGGATGTGCCTGAGGAGGGAGGCCTCCCTGCATGCACGGGCCCAGCTCTGCTGAAGAAGCCCCAGAGAGCGGCCCTGCCTCTCCACCCTGAGACCACAGCTGGAAGGGGCCACCCCCAAGCAGAAAGTGGCTCTCGCCAGACCCCGAATCTGCCTTGATCACTGTTGCCTGGCCTCCAGCTGCAAGAAGTACATTTGCTGTGGTTGACAGTATTGTATTATAACCGCCTGGGTGGGTTGCTCACAATGCAACATCTTTAACAGAAAAATAAATTTGCCAACACTATCACCTGTGCAGCATAATGCTGTTTCCTGTTTATTTAAAGAAATGTTTATTGGGTTTGCAAAACCAAACTGGATCCTCTGAGGCCCCGTTGTCCACCACAGCAGCGGCCTTTTGAACACTCAAGCCATGTCCAGCTCAACCGGAGAGGTGCTGGGAAACCCTCCTGGGATATTGGAGACTTGTTTAAAAAAAAAAAAAGTAAAATATCTCTCTGGGAAAGGTTTCTATATCAATTATGTGCAGATGAGATAATACCAGGGTATGGGGCAAAATAAAAGTGAATGCAAATTAATTTCATGAGTTTCTTTTTACTTGTTTAGTAGGACTGAAGTAACCCATGCAGCTTATACATGCTTCTACCAGGCTCTCTGCTCTGAGGCACAGGCTATACTTAGTGCTTCTCCTTTGTTGCTTCCTTCATAGATTAAGTTTCTATTATTGGGAGTTTAGGGAGGATTTTTGAGCAGGACACTGACACTCCTCAGGAGGCCTGTGTGTGAGGTCAGACCCTAATGCCAAGGACTTACTGGGCTAATCTTCTTGAGCTGGAATTTAGTGGCCTCAGTCATTAACAGAGTTAAGCCCTTTAGTGAACCTTGGCTTTTAAAAACACTACCTGTCTTTTGGGATTATGTCTTAGGGAATTTAGAAAAGCACAGGGCATGAAAGAGTTGAAGAACAAAACCGGTTCCTATTGTGTGTCATCAAATGATGGTCCGTGTTTGAGGTTTCTAAATTTGTCTTGAGTTTACCTGGATTGCAAGCTGAGAGCCATTTCATTGTTTGCTTTCGTTCATAAAGGAAATGCCTACCACCGTCATCCTCTCTTTTTCAGCTCCAGTTGAAAGGGATGGAAAAGTACATTTGATTTGGAGAGGCTGGGAGACAGAGAGAAACCCTGCAGGGAATATCACATTCCCTCCTCCAGCTGGGAAAAAGACTGCTGCCCAAGATGGGATTTCAGCCCTGTGGTTAAATAAGCAAACAGTTGATCCATGCCAGCGAGAACAATGATATGAAAGGAACAGACAAATCCAGGTCAGCTCCCCAAGAGCAGCGGCTGGCTGTAGGGAGGCCACTCACTGCCTCTACAGGATCCGCCCTGTGTCAGCAGGTGGCAGGGTGGAGCAGATAATCCAGTTTAGTGCTCCCAAAGTCACCTGGGGACTGTTAATCCCCACTCTGGAAGTCAGACCCCAGGCCCATGAAGTCATCGGGGTTTGGAAAGTTTCCCAGGTAATTCCAATATTCAGCCAAGTTTGAGAACGGCGGATCTAGGTCAACCCCTTGTTTTTGCAGACACTGAGACCTAGAAAAGATTAGGGCACATTGTTCAGTTTCCTTGAGCTGGCCAGTAACTAAGCAGGGACAAATCCCTTCCTTTATGGCTCTTGATTTTGCAATTTGCTTTTCTTGCCTTTCCAATCCACTGTTACATTTCCTTGCCTTGCCTACTTCTAAAATGTCCTTCCTCCAGGTTTCTGCAGGGCATTCTCATTTGGATCTCACCTTCTATGAAACATTTCTTGAGAAAGACAGACACGTGTACTAGGTCCCCTGTGACCAGCGTGTCACTTCCCAATGTGTGACGTCATCCTGTGTCATCAGCCTGCCGACCAAGCTCACTCCTCCTCCCACAGGGTCCTCGAGCTCTCATGGGGGTAGTAAATATTTGTGGACTAGATGAACTGATTCTTAGCAGTGATATTCTCCCTGCTAGTATCTTCTGAGGGTATCATTCCAAAGGACGCACTATTAGCCCTCTGTGTCCGCGGGTTTCATGTCTCCAGGTTCAACCACCCTGGGATTGAAAATATTTAGAAAAAAATGCATCCATACTGAATATATATAGACTTAAAAAAAGAAACAAAATAGCATTTATCTTAAAATACTTTTGAAACAACAGAATAGAAATTTTGAGAAATTATTTGAATTCCCTACTTCCTATCTATCTGCCATATATACTGTACACAGCATATATTTTATCTTATAAGATAACCCATGTGAGAATCCACTGGACACCCCGCCCCGCTCCACTGTACAGCCACCTGGTTCCACACTACAAAGATGCAGAGGACACCGGACCACCAGACCACGGTACTGCGTCCCGCCGCTCCCGGCCCAAAGGAGGTAATCCGTGCAGGGCGCCAACAGCCCCAACCCCCGCCCCCCGCCCCGTCGAAATGAGAAAACACGTAAATAAGTCTCAAAACCAGACTTCCAGATCACCTACAGCAACCCCAAAGGGAAATGAGATGGAACACTCTGATACTCAACCACCTGGACCCACTGAACTGGCAACAAGAGGGGATCTGGAAAAAGTGAAATCAGAAATAATTTCTCAGATAACAGGAGAAATTGTGCTCCTAGTGCAAGACATGATTAATAAATCTAGAGAGGAGCTGAGGAACATGATGGAATCCCAACATAGGAAACAAATGGAATCCATAAAACAGATGCAAATAGATTTCCAGGAGATTAAAAACTCCATTGAAAGTCTACAGAGCAGAATGAGCCAATGTGAGGACAGAATTTCAGATATAGACCAGGAAAAGAAAAATTGCTTCAAAATTATAAGGGAACATGAGAAATCAATCCAGCAACTGCTAGATGATGCTAAGAAGAATAACATAAGACTAATTGGAGTCAATGAAGAAACAGGAGAGAGTGCAGATGACATAAAAAATCTCTTCACAGAAATAATGGCAGAAAACTTCCCAAGCATGGGGAAAGAACTTGGTATACAGAAGAAAAGGTCCAAAGGGGTAGGGGTAGTGGGAGGGGCAGGGGAAAGGAAAGAAGGGAAAGGAAAAATGCTGACAAATGGAAAAAATGGAAATAAAGTCTTTGTAAATAGGGAAGGGTGGAGGGGGTGAAGGGAGGGCTAGGAATGGGGAAAAAATGAGAACCAAGATGCATTATGTAAAGATACAATTCCCAATGAGAAATGTAATTGTGTTGTATACCTACAATGTACCAATAAAAGAATTTAACAACAATAAAAGATAACCCATGTGATATTTAAGCTTTTGTCTGATTTGTTTCACTTAATGTTATGTTTTCAAGTTGCATCCATTTGCCTATGAATGCCTCAAGTTTATCTTTCTTTATGGCAGAGTAATACTCCATTGTGTACATATCATATTTTCTTTACTCATTCATCTATTGATGGATATATACTGTTCTGAGATCTAGCTATTATAAATTGTGCTGCTATAAGCATGAGTATGCATGTTTCCCTGTAAGACTTTTCTTGTCATTATTCCCCCAAGCAATATAGCATACAATTTATATTATATCAGGTATTACAAATAATCTAGAGATGACTGAAAGTATACAGGAAGATGTGATGTGTATGTGCAAACTCTATACTATTTTATATAAGGGACTTGAATTTCAACATTTTGATATCCTGAATCCAATCCCCAACAGATACCAAGGGTAACAATATACTTCCAGTTATGCAAGTTGGAGAAAGTGTTACTGAATTTTGAGAAATGAATCTTTCAGCTCAACTTTTCTAAATTGCATCTGTTCCATCCTGAGAGGCTCATCTGGGCGGACGATTTGAATTTACGTCAGATGTAAGACAAGGCTCCTAGGCTATTTAAAGGAACAACATTTTGCTATGATCCAAAAATGGACTTTCATTAGATGATGAAGTTGTGGTTATAATAAGAAAGTGTCCCCCACCAAGTAGAAACATTTGTTGCCAACTAAGATAAAATTATAATTGGCCTTCTTACAGTTGAAAGGATTAACAATGTGGCAATTAAAGAAAAAACTCTCCAGGTGAATAATATTACATAAATTAACATAGGCTCAACAAATACCACCTTCAGTGTATCTGTAGGCTCCATATTCATGAATGCTATGAAATGTTATAAAGTGATTCTATAAATACTCAGAGGTCATGGCCAATTCACAAGTGCATGAATGGAAATCTGCAATAAACATGGCCCCTTCAAATCAGCACTTCTACATGTGTGCAGTTTACATCCCAGTTATTTAAAAGCGTTCCTAGATTAGCAGCAGTAGCAGCAGCAGCATCTCCTCGAAGCTTATTCAAGGGTACCCAGGCCTATGGAGCCAGAACCTCCATTTCAACAAAATCGTCAGGAAATTTATATGCACTCACAGTTTAGGAAGAATTGGTGTCTTTGTTTTCTGCTGCTACAGCTGAATACCATAGGCTGGGAAATTTATGAAAAAAGGATTTTTTTCTGGCAGGAGGAAGAAGAAAGGTGAAAAGGCAAAAGACCTTAAGAGCAAGAGAGACATGGAGCTCCACCAAATCCTTTTCTCAAGAGCCCACTCCCATGATAATTAATCTACTTCAACGACAGCATTAATCCATCCTTGAGGTCAGCGCCCTAATGATGTCATTGCCTCTTGATGGTCTCACCACCTAATACTGCTACAATAGCAATGAAATTCCAACCTGACTTTTGGAGGGACCATTCGGGCTGTAGCCACTGGCCTAGAGTTAGATTCTAGATCTCTAGACCAGTGGTTCTAAGTTAAGATTGCTTTTGCCCCAGTTGCCACTTAGCAATGACAGGAGACATTTCTAATTGTCACAGCTGAGGACAAAGACACGTGTCAGAGGGAGTGGATGTCACTGGGATCTAGTGGACATAGGACACAGATTCTGTTTAGCCTTCACAATGCACGGAACTGTCCTCTACCATGAAAGAATTCTTCAGGTCAAAAAGCCAACAGACCCAAGGCTGAGAAGCCTTCTCTAGACCAACAGATTCTAGAGTTTAAGAGAATAACATAATAATTAGTAATAAAGCAATCTAAGCCTCTAAACATTGGCTGATTAGGAGTAACCACAGTTTCCATAGCACTGAACTTTGAAAGATGGTCACAGGATTAAAAAAAGAACAAAAAAACCAGAGCTAAGACGTGTTATGTACCTGTACCAACTCTGCACAGGGAATGTAACCATTATGTATTGCAAACATGGACTAACATAAAAGTCAGTAAGAACCCAGTAGCCATGTACATAAAGGATTAGTGGCCAAAAGAAATCGTATTGTATTTGATAAGAAAGCAAAGTTTTAATGGTAAAGATATTTTTAAATAAAGAAACCCACTGTCACTGAGCTGGTCATGCTCATTTCCTGCCGTTCCCTCTGCACTGTGTTGGGGTCACAAGATTGCTTCCTGTGCTCCCTGCATGCCTCTGCACATCCTTTTTGCTGCCGGAGATGCCCTGTGCCCTGTCCTTCACCTGGCATTTTCCTGCTTCTCTGCACCCCCAATTTTTACTGGTGGCTGTCCTCTTGGCATTTCCTGTCCCTCCTGGCCTCACAGCTCCTCTCCCAGCCTCCAGCTTCTCTCACTTTTGCACACTCATTCTGTGTGTCCACACTTGGCTGGGTGTGCAATGACTAGGGTCTGAATACCCTAGGAGGGGACCGAAACATGGCTCCCTCCACGCATCAGGCTCTGTCTGGGCTGTGAATCAAACAAGTCAACAGGAGAGAAACCATATTTAATTACCTACTTAAGCAGGAGTCCCAGAAAACAGGAGAGTTGGTAGATCAGACGATTGAAGGTCAGATAGCATCCAGAGCTGTAGAAAGGAATATGAGTCTGGGTTTCTGGGGGGTGGTGAGCAAACATGATGGTGACTGTTTGTCTGGGTGACAGCCTGCAGTCTCCGGTCCTGTGATCGGAGTTAATCGTCCCTTGCTGGTAAGATTCCTGCAGAGGGACTCCTGACACTTGCATTCCTTTTGGAAGATCCTCTTCAAGTAGACAAGGAGGGCTCAGAGGAACCCCCTGGATGCTCCTGCTGTCCCCGCAGTTGCTCGGGCTCACAGAGATCAGCACACCCAAGTACTGTATTTGGGGTGGCGACTCTGGTGGCTGGGTGTTTTCAAGCTCCTCTGCCAGGCTTAAGAACCATTCTCCTACTCTGAGCTCAGTGAGCTTTTCCAAAGGGTCCTGAGGCTCCCCTAACCTTGGTCTCTTGTTAAGAATCACTGCTCCCCCTCACCTTCACATACGCCATTCACACAGAATCACCTGAAATCCCATACTTGGGAGACTGAGGCAGGAAGTTCTCAAGTCTGAGGCCAGCTTCGCAAGACTTTGTTTCAAAAATAGTATTCACTGCTCTTTGCTCCCAGTTGGAAAACAGTTCTATTCTGAGTGAAATAAAAATGACAGAGAACTACACTGAGATTTTTCTTTCATTCTTGTGTAGAACCAGGCTATATGGGAGGAGGTGGGTAGAGTTAAAATGGAACAAAAGTAGCAGCTCTGGTGTTTTACAAGAAAGAAAACACCTGGCCAGGGCCGCTCAACCCCCAAAGGTGACGTTTGAGCAAATAATGTTTTAATAAAATGAAGCCCTACCTGGATTACAATTTTGCTTTAAGGTGCCGCAGTGAACAGGAATAAGACAGGGGACAGCAAGAGCACATTAGGCCTCTAAGATGAGCTAGCAGCGACTTTGGTCAGAACATGCACTTACACACATTTTCTGATTTATTATCTGAATAACAAGAGTGAAAAAATGAGTAATTTGACCTGAAAAATATCTCCTACTTGAAGTAGGATATGTAATCTACCTCAAAAGCAAATGTTAATGAACCAGAGACATAAAAGGGGGGTAATTCTGAGCTTCAGAAGAGAAAACAAATGCTGAATTTGGAGCAAGGCGATGTCCTTACCCGAACTCATTACTGTTATTGACAATTAAGATAGCAAAGGTGGCCCCTAACTCCCTCCTGCCTGCTCCTGTTACATCTTATTACCACACAGAGCCTCTGTGGTCTTTATGTCAGAATTGCTTTCAATCGTGTGCTGACAATTTGCTGGCTCATAGGAGACTGGGATTAAAAACAAAACAATGAGCTATTTCAATTGCATTTCAACAAAAATGGGACACTGCTGTTTGCTTCTCCCCGCAAGCCAAACATCCAAGGACACCATGAGATTGACATTTGAACATGGGCTGAAGCTGACTTAGTCTGTTTGTTGACCCCAACTTTTTGGTTCCAAACTCATTCTGAGAGTGTCTTGGAATTAAACAAGCTCTTACATAAAAGCAGTTAGCAGTATGTTGGCACACGATATGGCCTCGATAAATGTTAGCAATTATGAAGGTTTCACATCATATCTATCATAATACATTTGTATAAGTTCAGAGTATTCTTTTGTTTTTTTGGTACGGGGATCAAACTCGGGACCTTGCACTTGTGAGGCAGGCAGCGGAACCACTGAGCTAAACTCCTGCCCCAAGCCCAGGGGCAGAATCACATCAGAATCTTTGCAGAGTTCATTGGATCCCCTGAAGGATCCAGGCACAGAAATAGGCCTGGTTGATCCCTTTCTCATAGCTGGTCTTGGGTTCTGAAGAATACAGAAACAGAAAGAAAAGAAAAAATTAAAGAAATCTTTTCATCTGATCTCTGGCACTAAATTATGGGATTTCTTTTTTTTTTTTACTGTCTATCAACAATTGCCTTTCTTAATAATTTAGGTAATATTCTGGGATTACTTAAAATGAATTCTCCTAGATTTTTAGCTTTCAAAATTCAAGTGAATATATTTCTGTTTCCTATTGGGTTTCTTGACTGAAGGTTTTGGTTGGGAATATAATGCTAGACAAGAAAGACACAAAATAGTAGTAACCAAAACAACATGAAGTTTTCTTTCTCTCACATAACAGTGAGAGTAGGTAGTCCATGGGTAGTATAATGGCTCCATAATTATCAGTTGTCATTTTATTTCTCAGGAAATTCCTCAGAATTTTGGCAGCCATTTCCTTCCCCATTCCATTCTCACTTGGATTGTTGGAGCTGGGGTGGCCATCTTGGATCATGGGATGGAAGACACATGAATCAGAGGCAGAGCAATATGATGGGAGGCACCTGGAGTTCCTGATGACTACGTTGGAGGAATGAAGTTGTTTTTAGTGTGTGTATGTGTGTGTGTGTTTGTGTGTATTTATAAATACTCTTATAGATGAGTCTTAGTCCTTGTCAATGATATATTCCTTACAATAAATTCCTACATGGTGTGGTGGTTAAGCTTGACTGTGTCAACTTCATTGGTTTGGTAGCCACAGAAGGGACTGGTGAAGCACATTTCTAGGTATGTCTGAGTGGGATGTGAGGGCATTACTTTGGGTACTACATTTAGTCCCTGGCCCCTTCCTATATGGCACTCATCCCCTACTCTATTTCCTGGCTGTTATGAAGTAAGCAATTTTATTCCACCACACCCTTCCACCATGATGTTTCTGCCTTTGGGCCAACATACTAGGGACTGAATCCCCTGAAACCACGAGCTAAATTAAACCTTTCCTTCTTTAAGTTGATTGATGCTGGGTATTGTATCCTAGCATTGGGAAAGCTGACTAATACAATGAAGAGTTGCTTGAGAAATAAAATGATGGGACTGGTAGATGATGCCAACTGCTTTCAGAGAAATTTTGCCATCAGCAGTGTATTTGTGGGATCATTTCCCTACATCCTTGCTGAGTCAATTTGGTGGCTAAACTGATAGTTACACTACAGTATCTCATTTTTTTTTTTTTTGGTACCAGGGATTGAACTTGGGTCCTTCCACTTGCAAGGCAGGTGGTGGAACCACTGAGCTAAATCCCCAGCCCTAGTATCTCATTTTAATTTGGATTTGAAAACTAAATTGGATTTGGATTTAAAACTAAATTTTTGTTTGTAATATTTTGTTATAATATTTTTATCGATCATAGACTTTACCCTAATTTATCTAAAGGTTTTGTGTGATTCAGACTATGTATAGATCCATATTAAACAGCACTGCTCACATTAAAGAAGTAGCCAAGGGTGCCCAAAGAACCCAGTAGCTGAGGGTAATTAAAAATAAATTATATTATATATCTTTATTTTGTAGAGTACATTACAAGAAAGCCAACTCATAGCTGCTATTCACATGTCTTAAACTCTCCTCCCCCTTGTCTTCAATTCTCTTCTCCTGCATTTCATATCCCAAACCGCTAAATCTCAGTCCAGTGGACATTATCCCTCTGCTGACCTTCTCTATTCCTCCATCCACTTATTCTGTAGATTGAGTTCTGCTCTCTCCCTTCAACCTCTCTCCTACAAGTAAAAAGAGGGTCAGGGAAACAAACAGGAAAAGCAAGCTCTTCATGCATGCAAAGTCCCAAAGGGAGTATTCTTTCCTCTTATGAACTGAATGCTTGTGTCCTCCCTACCCCAAAATTTGTATGTTGACATCTAATCCCCAATTTGCTCTCCCTGACTCCCTCATTCTACATCCAGGTGCATCCCCACAGCCAGGCAGCCCACCCCTCATCCCTCTGAGCTTTTGCTTTCCTCAAAACAAAGCAAAAAACTCTGGCAGAACAAATGTGCCAGACTGGGGAAGGTGGGTTTTCAAAGTTCCCTAATGGTATCACAGTCTGTCCCCGGGAGAAGTGAAATAAATCTTGGTGTCTTCATTTATGCCGCAGTAGTGATGCATTAGCTCATACAAGACCTTGCCTCCCTTTACAATCTCGCTATTTCAGAGATTGGCCACAGATGTGAGCCCCAAAGCCACACTTTTAGGGACAGTTACCCGCAGTGTCCGTTTTTTCTGTGTTTCTCAAGGTTCACTGCCCCAAAGAGTGCCAGAAGGAGCCAGAGCCCTTCTCTGACCTACCTGCCTGTAGAGGTCCTTGTCCTGCTAGGGGCTGCGAGCTGTGCGAAGAGCATTTTCTCCCTGTCCTGTGTCAGTCACCGTCATGTGTGATGAAAGCAGCCTCAGCCCATGCCCAGAATCTCAGAGGGTCTCTCCCAAAAGTGATTTCTTCTGTCTCTGCTTCTCATTTCTCTAGCCAGAGAGCTCCACCTGGAGCCAGGAGGCTGGGAGAGGGGCAGATTTAGAAGAGGGTGCTTTCCCCTTGCCCTTGCATCCCTCTCCCCAGGGCAGAAGGTCCTTCCTTCCGGGAACAGCCTCCCCCTGTCCTGTGGGGACAATGGATACCACTCCTTCCGGTCTGATCAGTGGACTTGTTTTCTGCCGGGACCCTCTGGCGAAGTAC
Organism: Heterocephalus glaber; assembly: GCF_000247695.1. The sequence continues at coordinate 2,459,586 of NW_004624823.1, read as the reverse complement.
ACAGCAACCTTCCCCAAAAACTTTTTAAAAATGTATGGAATAAAATACTCAGGGATCACACAAGAAAACCACTTAATTACATAAAATTATTAACGTATATTTAAAAGCAAAATGGTAATAAAAAATACATACATACCTTCTACTGTGTTAGATAACAAGACTCTTACAGGTGGTCCAATAGAGCTGTGATTTCAATGATGAGGGTAAGTGATATTTATTGACATCTGTAACAACTTTAATGTGATATGAAAATAACTATGATTTCTGCTAGTGACAAAGTTATTCAGGGACACTGCTGGTCCCTATTGGGTTTGTTGCTTACATTTATGTTTGCATAGTAATCTACATTCCAGTCAAGGCCAGTGAGAATACAGATGGAATTTCCCCCATTCCAATATATACGCCACCCCCTTGTACTGTTTTCATACTCCCATCTGTCCCCTCTTCTTCCCAAGGTCACAATGCCTGTTGTACAGTCCACATCCTTTGCAGATGACAGTCTGGGGGTCTTTAGGCAGGTCTGGACACGAGCAGGAGTTATAAATTGTTTTCCATGCACTTTCCTTTTACTCTTGCTGGTCAGAGTCACTGATCTCAGTGTGTTTGGGGCACTGGGGAAGGAATCGAGTGACTTGTTGAAATCACACAGAGAAAACACGGTGACCTCCCTGGTACCAGACTGCTGAAAGCAGCAGTTAGAGAGGCTGTGGCTGCGCTGGCCATTAAGACAAATACTTTGAACAAATTAAATTTAACAAATTTTATCTGTGCAAAGGACAGTCAGAGATATCATAATCGGAGATCACTCGGAAACAGGACAGGTTCAGAGCTCCATGGACAGTGAGCTTTTATAGACTGAACACAAAACAACATAGAGAAATCATTTGACTGCTATGCTTTTGTGTGACTTGGGAGTAGCCTGATGTGACTACAGCCAGCTTGGCCATAATTATATTTGTCAGCCAGGTGAACTTGGCACCCAGCCTCGGCTCATAGGACAAACAGTCATTAAGATAGTTGAGCATGTTCTGGCTGCTGATGCTCAGAATGTTTCTTCACTGATGCTGGACATGTGAATAGTTTTTGAGACAGTGCAGGTATGTTCCCAGGGACTTCGGGCCACCTCTGTCTTCCTTGGAGTACGGGGATCTTTCTGTCTTGCTACTCTTCTGCCTGTACATCCCTAATAAGTTTCACTTTGCACAATCCTGAATCTGTCTGCCTTTTAAAAAAATTTCATGCCATCTTCTGCCTTTGGTGGCCAGTTCTCATATCCTGTTTAGCAAGTTTCTCTGAAATATCGGGCATGGTGTGATTGGCTGATGCATGGGTGTTTGTTAGAAAAGTATGCTCCTAAGTTAGTTATGGTTTCTTACCTAAGAGCTGATAGTACAGACATAGCTTCAAGCCAATGGTCTCCTGCTTACTTAATTTAACATGGCTAAGAAGTCTTAGCTTGGTCATTAGCTGAGAGACATGGAGGGGAAAAGAAAAGAAGAGGGATGTGACCCTCGACCGGAAGATGGGAATACTTAAGAAGCCTCTGGAAATGCTGGGGCCATTCAGAGGGGGACTACTGTCTATCCACAGAACAGCAGGGCTTGCTATAGACAGAAGAGCTCCTCTGAGCTCCTCTACCACATAAACAGTGGCTGTGTCCCCCAGTGATGGGGTTAGAGGCCATTTATATTTTCTTCTGGAAGTTACCTTAACCAGTCTAAAGTTAAATTTTCTTGGGCCAGGGATTTAGCTCAGTGGTTCTGCTGCCTGTCTTGCAAGCTCAAGGTCCTGAGTTCGATCCTCAGTACAAAAAAAAAAAATTAAAGTTAAATTTTCTCTACTGGACACATAGACGTTTGTAATAATACTACTGGACGGTTGTAATAATAAAGAGAAATTAATAAAGATGACCTTTCTTTGTGTGAAGGTTTGAGGCAGGGATTTCATTATATAATCCAGATGGGCCCTAAACTCAACTGTGTAGCCCAGACAGGCCTCAAATTCTCAGTGACCCTCCTGCCTCAGCCTAACGAGTGCTGGCATTATAGGTGTACACAACTGCCCTTGGCTTTACTTTTCAAATCCTCTGTTAAATGTCTATATTTCTTTTTATCATTAAAAGACAAAATGGAATAAAATGATACCAAGGCAAAAGCAAAAAAGAAAGATAAATAAAAAAGTTAAAAGCCTAGGGTTCTTGGTCCATGTCTCATGTGTTCTGGGACTCTGGATAACTCACTGTTCAATGGGGTGTGGTCCTCAGCTAGGAATGCTACAGAAAATAGCCATGGAGCTTAAGCAGTAGACATTTATTTCCTTATAGTCCTGGAGTCGCAAAAGGCCACTGAGTTACACCCCTAGGCTAGGAACTGAGAATATTACCCTTAATTGGGAAGTGAGCATACCTTTCCCCGGTGATTAGAGGGTTCTGGAGCAACAACATGCTCTCCACTGCAGCTGGCTGAGGTGTAGGTGGGTGGGTGGTCAGCCTGTGTAGACCTGGATGAGACACCTGGGCAGATGCATACAACTAGGCCGTCTTCCTGCCTCCTATCCCTTCATCCGGACACAGCACTCCCTTCCAGGTCCTCCCACTATCCCACAAATCAGGACCCAAAAGTTTGTCTTCATAGCTCAGCCAAATGCTTTTAACAATGTTTTGGCTACACCGTTTATTCACCCTGAGTTGTGGAAGAGACTCCCACAGGCTTGAAAGTTTTTAATCTGTCATTCATTAGCAAACAGTCAAGCAGCAAGGTAGGGACTGGTGCCCAAAGAACTGTGAGTAATAAACACATCAGATCTGAGAGTCGCTGAGATGACCCCTTCTACCACCACCGGTCATTTTTCCACCCCAAAGAAAAAGGCAGGGACGAGACAGACTTGAGAGACTTTGGAGGAAAGGGCAGAATAAGCAGTGTCTTTTCGGTAAAAGCCTAACCGCTGTTACTAACAACTCTTGCAACCAAAGGCTCACGGACCAGTGAAGATCTGCTTTAACCTAGCTTCAGACAAATAGGTCTGTGCTTGTTTTGTGGAAATTCTGCTACCCTTTCTTGCTCAGTCCGACCACACTGATCTGTGTGTGTGTGTGTGTGCATGCTGGGACACAGAGGAACAGAAGGCAGAGTGAGAGCAAGATAAACATGATCACAGAATTGACAGGATCGCCCATCTTCCTACTGACCCAGCTCCTGCCCAGTCTCATCAGGAGGGTCATTACCTCCTCCCACAAACTTTGCTGTGTTTGTTCCTTCACTGTTCTGGGCCTTGGACACTGGGGATGCCAAGGGGGATGAATTAGACCTTGGCCGCCAGAGCTTCAGAGTCTAGAAAGAGAGCCATGGTGCCAACATCCTCATGGGTGCAGCTCCTCCAGGCCACTGGGCTCACCAAGCACAGTTCATGTGGGTGTCTAAGCTCTGTCCCTCCTACATTCCCGTGAGTAGCCAGGGCCAAAAATTCCCCAAGCTCGTTTTGCGTGAGACCTTGCCTGGGCCCCACGTGGTTTCCCTGTTCAACCGCCCTGCCCCCTTATAAGGGGCTTTTCTTCTCCCCGCAGGTTTAATGTGTGGCGCCTCTTCCCCGTCACAGTCTGGCACCTAGGTCTTGGTCTCTGTTAGGAGCTGAACCCCCTCCCCCCACTTTAGGTTGAAGTCCTCTCCCTGAGAATCTCCACGTGTAAGAATATTTGAACTTAGAGCCTTCAGAGGAGATTAGATTAAAATGAGGCCCTTCGGGTGGAGGTCTAATCCACACTGGCTGGTGACCTTGCAGGAAGACAAGGCCCAGGAATGCATGCTCTCAGAGCAGAGGCTGAGGGAGGCCCTGGGAGAAGGGGGCCATCTGGAAGCCGAGGGGAGAGGCCTGCACTGGAAATAAAGCACCAATGGCTCAGTGTTGCACTTCCAGCCTCCAGAACTGTGAGAAAACAATTTCTGTGGTTTAAATCACACAGCCTGTGGCATTTTGTTACAGCAGCCGAAACGTGCTACTGTAGGCTCTGACTGTGTTTAGAGAAGCCACAAACCAATAAGCAGTCTTAGCTCTGCTATCTAATGGGGCCATGTATGGTCCCGGGATGACCTGGGCATAAAGAAGCTGATATTTTTACATGGTAAGAGATGTGACTGGATGAAAGGGTCTGAAAAAGATAAGAGAACTGAGAGATTGGCTTTGGCTGGATGGGCTCAGGAAAGTGCCTTTGTTTTGTATTGCAGCAAAATGGCTGCGACTGGACACTTCATAAAGAAAACAAGTTCATTTAGCTCCAAGTTTTGGAGTCTGAAGGTCCAAGATCAGGTGGCCCCGTCTGTTCAGTCTCTGGTGAGGGCCCGCTGGCTACACCACAATATGGAAGATGGCGGGAGCAAGTGTTTCATGAGAAAGATTCATCCTGCCCTTGAGAGAAATAAAGTCTCATGAGAGCTACAACTGACTCCAGGCAGCACCAATCCCTTCTGAGAACAGTGCGCTAATGTCCAATCATCTCTCACGACACTGACCCTTATAAGTTCCTCCTCTCTTCCATATCGTGGCATCAGGGACCAAGATTCTGGCACAAAAACCTTTGGGGCACAAATCATGTCCACCTATAGAAGAAAGGAATGGACATATATGTCAGGAAATGCTGTACAAAGGAGGAGAAAGAACCACAGCGAGCCTAGCAGGATTCTAGGCAAATAGTGTAGTGTGCATGAAGCCTCCAGTGTCAGCAACAGTGTGTGGTGCTCAGTCTTCTGAGAGCCCTGTCTACCAAGGCAGGAGCAGCAGGCAGAGAGACTGGGGAGGTAGGGGGTCTGGCGTGTCATGAGAATCTGCATATTATGCAGTAGAGAATAAAGAAGTTTTGAAGTACTTCAGACCTCATTTAAAGTAGACTTCCAGCCTGCAGAACTGGATTTCAGAAGGCATGATGGTAGGTTTGAAGAATTCCTTCTGAAGACACAGCTCTATGTTTACATTCCCCAGAAATGTACACAATCCTTTTCCCAGAGGATGGCCCCAGGGACAGGAAGCTATTCAGATTGCCTCTCAGTTCTGCTCTCTGACATGAAGCATGGAAGTCTCACCTCCTCCTGGACTCTGTTCACCTCTGTGTCTTCATTCTCAAGTCTTCCTTTGCATCCTGGCAGTTCTATAGCCTCATTTTGGACATGCCATGCTGGTGGCCTGCCTTGGGACAGCTTGTCACCCACAGATCACACCACAGTCAAGTAAATATTAGGGAGTTTCCTCTTTTCTGTCTACTGTCAACTCTCCCAAAGCTAATTTATTAGCTTCATTGTAGGAAAGAGAAATACCACCTTGACAAGTAATTGATAGTGTCTCAGAAGGAGGACTTCCAGCAGGACTGTTCATAGACTCAAGTAGCATGAGGTCGATATTTCAACACAAGAATCCAGCTGATTCTAGGCCCGCCCATCACTGCTGCTCACCTGGACTATGATTCTTGTCCCTGATATGGAATTGTTTGCTGTCATCCTTCTCTGCCCCACCTGCCCTGTCAGGCCCAGGTGGAGAGTAAGCCGGTGTTCAAGGGTCTCTTGACCAGTGATCTACACCAGTGTTACAATGAGGCCCTCTTCATACTACAAAAAATTTCACAATAGTATTCAAATGAGAATTTAGTATTATAATAAATGTATTTACAATAAAATAGAATTAGAATATTACTACACTGTAATGGTATTGAAAATATAAGAGCATTTATAATGAAGTATTTATAATGAAATAGTACAACTTTGTGATAGAATTTACAATGAGTTATTTACTAGCATTCAACCTTTCCTTGGGCATGGTTTACTGTTTTATAAAGGTTTTGTTGTTGTTGTTCTCTCAACCTATTACTATTTTAAGTATTTTTGTCCAATTTGGGAAATACTTTGTCACAGTCCTTTGCCTTTCTCCCTTATAAGATTTGAAGAAATTTTACACAGACTAGAGTCTAGATATTTTCAATTCCAGCCAGCATACACACCACAGGACACATTCATATCATTACACATCTCTGGCCCTGTATCTCTGTGTTGTGACACGAGGTGAAATCAGCACAGAGGATAGAAAGTGTATCCCTGAAAATTCTCACAATGGGAAGACAATGCCAACACAGAGACAACTGAGCCACATACATTCTCCCCCCAAATGCAAAGCAAATGTACCCCAAACTCCACTTCCCTCAGCTGTGTTCTTCACTGGCTCCTGATTACTTCCATTAGGATCAGAAGTTGGTGGAGGGAAAGTTGGAATGTGAAGAGATGGCAGACCTAACCAACTGCAGTTACAGAGTGATACCTCTGGACATTTTACAAAGCCCGACAACCACGTGACCACTGCTAGCGCCTTCCCAGGAAGGGGCCCATATAAAAGAGTCCTGATGGGCTGACAATCATTCACTTTGGAGCAAATCCAGCTCCATTTCTCCCACTGGGAAACACAGGATATCAGAGAATGAGGAGGACAAAGCTGGGCTATTTAATCCCCTGGCTTCCTCCCTGCAGGATTATGACAGGCTGGCTAAACCCTTCAGCTGAAAGTCACACCTCCTGTGAGGTGGCACTGTCTTACACAAAGGTCTCAGTGTGTGAGTTCTAGAAACTGCTCCCTCCTCTCTGCCTTCAGGGTTAGGGCTGGTGGCAGCCCTCCCACTGAATGATCCTTTTCAATTTCCCTGTACTTTAAATAGTCTGTATACTAAACTTTCATCACATTGACTATTTTAATTGTCTTATCTGTTTTGATACTGGTACATAGAAGATTCTGAAATGTTACTGAAGAATGAATGAATAATAGAAAAAGCGAGGACTTTGCAAGTGAGTTAGAGTTGAAAACCATCCTAGGAGCGTAGTCAGGGGAGCCTGGCCCATTTCCCACCATCCCCATGAAGCCCTTTTGACATCCTGACATACAGAAGAGCAGCAAAATCCTGTCTGTCACATGTTTCACAGACATGCCAAAAGTATGTGGCATTATCCACATGAACTGAGAAATGCAAGTCGTGGAACTCTTGAGGTTGTCAAGGAGGACACTGAAGGCGTCTGGTAAGTTACTGTATTACTCAGCTCTCCATTGCTGGGACAAAACACTTTGTGTGCACAACTTAAAGGAGAAGAGATATATTTCAGCTCACCATTTCAGAAGGTTCAGTCCATGGTTGTTAACTCCAAGGCAGAAACAGCCTTGGAAAGCTGTTTAAGAAAAGGACACAGCAGGGCCAGGGATTTAGCTCAGTGGTTTCGCTGCCTGTTGTGCAAGCGCAAGGACAGGAGTTCGATCCCTGGTACCAAAAATAAATAAATAAATAAAGCATGTGAAAAGGACACAGCAGAAGAAAGCAGCCAGGAGGCAAAATGAGCAGGAAAGAGCCAGAGAGGAAAAGGCCAGGGACCACATATAGTTCCAAAGGTCACATCTGCAGACCTAGTAAGGCACACTCAGAAGTGTGCTTTACTAATCCCCCAGGCCTCTGTCAAGCCAGTCTAGCTGGCAGTCAAGATTCATCATCACAGGGAACTGTCGCAAAGTAAATACAGGGTCTGTGAACTTGAAGCTGCTTCCACATTAATTGTGGGGAATGTTGTTATCTCCCCACCTCTCACCGACTCCCAAACTGACTTGTTTAAGTTTTATGTATGAGGATGTATCTTACGCTTCTTCTATTGCAAATATGCTTCTTTATCCTTCTGTGGCCAACAGCAATCAAGGTTATAGTCATGAATATTCACTCTGTCCAGTTGCTCTGTAAGAGATTTTCTTAAAGCAATTTAACAATGTTGCTTTATCTCTCAAGAGAAGTTTCCATTTTCATTAGACTTTAAGCTTGGTATCACTGGCAACAAAATGTTAAACCAAAATACAGTCCCATGCTTGAAGATTTACAGTGGAATATAACATATCTTGAAATGAGAATGAGAAATGATGCTTATGTCATCAAACCAGTGACTGCTATTGCAGAAAATATGACAGTCTGATCTGAAGAAATACTGATCTGCTATCAGGTGGAAGTTGCTATTTTAACCCAGTCAGTTTATTTAGAGAAAAAAATCTCCAAGGTTGTACTTCTCCCACTGTACGTCAGCCCTGCTTCCCACATCCTTCAGTTCTGATGTCCACGGCTGATAACGGAGATTTCTATCATATCCATAGTTCCCAATTCAGCTAACTCACATGTGGGCAGTGAACCTTGGAAGAGGTGAGAAATGTATTAATTCTCTGGCTGACATGCTGAGCTTTGTAAAATTGCTTCTTTGAAGGTTATGTGCTTTAAGATCAGTTTATGGTTATGAAGATAGATTTTCCACATTCATTTATTCATTTATTCAAAGTCTCTCACACTTTTTCTCTCATATGATTAATGGCACTAATAAATGGGAAATTGAAGTTATTGGTGTAATCGGGGTCATAAAACAGAAAAAGGTTCTCTGGCCTGCTCAGAAACCATACTTGAGACCATGTGATTAGCACTGTGTCCTTACCACAGGTTTACAGCTACCTCTTATAACAGGACTCTCCGGATTGTGTGTGGTCTTTCTACAACAAAGAGAGGCACAGGCTTTAATGTATTGAAAACAGTCTCCAAAGTGTACTAATCATTTTACTCCTTAAAGATAACTGGATTTGGATTCCTCAAATAGAAAAATATCAGGTTGTGTCCAAGAATATAATGGAAGTAAGAACTGAAAACGCTTATATTAATATGCTCTGGAAATATTTCCCAGGAAGATAGGTTGTAAAGCAATAAATTATTTAGCTAGTTGCTTCAGAGCTTTCGGAAAACTAATTCATCCAGGAAACTGCTCATGTGGGAACAGCTTTCTTACCAGGTAATGGATTATTCACCTGAGAAGTTTCCCTATCAGGCAACAGCTTACTCATCAAAACCCTTTCCTTGCTGTGTCCACCAATCCTACACTATTATATCATCAGCTGGGCCCAGTATTGACTGGTTTCCGGTGTTGAAACAACAGCTTTATGTCTCCTGAGCTGCTGCCACTCCTATAGTCTTCCTTGAAATCCTCCTTCTGAGACACACTCAGTTATTTGTCAAGGTGCTATTTTTCTTTACTACAATGAGGCTAATAAAATTGGGAAGGTGATCACATAGTGGAACTCTGACCTCATCAACAGAAAAATCCTTTGATAAGTTCATAGCTGAATGGGCTGACAGGAAGTGGGGTCTTGGTGGAGGAAATAGTTTACTGGGGGCTACCTTGGAAGGGTCTATCTTGTTGCAGACCCTATCCTACTCTCTGCTTCCGGGCTGCCACAAGGTGAGCAGCTTTGCTCCACCATGCACCTCCATTAGGATGTTCCACTTTATCACAGCCCGCAGCAATGGAGCCAGTTGACCAAGACTGAAACTGGCAGCCAAAAACCTTTCTTAGAGGGGAAATTGGGAGGTGGAGGGGGGAAAGGGGACTAAAAACAATTAAGATATCTTAGTTACTTCCTCATTGCTGGGACAAAATACTCAACCTCACACAAGTTAAAGGAGGAAAAGTTCATTTTAGTTCACAGTTTGTAGAAATTTCAGTCCATAGTCAGCTGGCTCCATGGCAGGGCACCATGGCAGAGGAGAAACAGTCCATGGCATGCAGGCAAGAAGCAGCAAGCAAGCTAGCCTCCCTTTCCCTTTAAATTCCATCCAGGATACAGCCTATTGGTTGGTGCCACCGATACCCAGGGTGGAACTATGCTAAACCAATCTGTGAACTAATCTGGTCACCACCCACCTTTACTCTAATATCCCACACCTACTATCCAGCCACCTCCCAAAGGTCCCACCTATGAGTCCATGACATTTGGACATTTGGGGGAAACCTTTTCCAAAATGAATATAATTAGTATGCATTCCAAATATGCACAAAAACCCTCCCCAGTCAAAATAAATAAAGACATCTTTCCTCCTTTTTCTATCAGAGGCATTTTATTTTATTTTATTTTATTTTTGAGACAAGGTCATGCCAAAGTTCAGACTGGCTTTGAACTCACTAGGTAGCCCAGGCTGGCCTCAAACTCACAGCAATTCTCCTACCTCAGCCTCCTGAGTGCTGAGATTACAGGTGTGCACCACCATACCCAGCTATCAGAGGCATTTTGTCACAGTGATAAAAAGCTGAAAAACATATCCAAGTACCTCAGAATGTAATTTTATTTGGCAAGAAGCCTTTAAAGAAATAGTACATTTGAAGAGTTGAGTCCTAATACAGGATGACTGACATCTTTATGAAAGGAGGAAATTTGAGCATGGGGACAGATACACTCAGAGGGAAGATATTAATAGGAAGACACACGGAGAGAAGATAGCCATGTGGCTGGAGGGACTTATATAAACTCAAGAACATCAAGGCTTAGGGGCAAATACCTAAGCCAGAAGAGGGAAGGAAAGATTCTCCCCTAGAGCCATCAGAGGGATCATGGCCCCACCAAAACCCTGCTTCCAGACTTCCAGCCTCCTGAACATGAGATAGCAAGTGTCTGTTGCTTAAAGCTTCCCAGGTTTTGGTACTTAGTTACAATAGCCCTAGGAAACTAGTATGCCCAACATAAATTTAAAGGAAAAAATGGTTACATGAAGCACCTCATTATTTTTATTATATATGTAATTCATTTTAATCTGGTATTTAATGTGGTATGATACAATATTAATAGATAGAAGTGTAATACTGAGTTTCTAATTACCCAGATGGACTTTACATTAATTCTTATATAAATCTTATTAATTCTTATTTACATGAATTCTTACGTAAATCATTTCCCTTTACAACTAATTTTGGAATAAATGATATTTTCCTGAAATATGGCTCTGATGTATAGCACGGAGACCTGGATCTGCTCTGGAAAGGGTGTTTTACATTTGTTGAAGTTGTGGTCTTTACCCTTTTCTGCAGATAGGATGATAATTTCAAAATGTTAACTTGTCCAAGGTCATATCACTGGTAAATACTGAGGTCGTCTATAAAACTAACTGTCATTTTAAAACAAAGTTCACCTTGCCACTCTTCAATTCCATTATTACAGGAACTAGTCATAAGGGTCAACTTACACTAGGAAATTATCATAAGACTAGTTCCCAAGGTCAAGAATGAGAAGAGGCTGCTTTGGAAAAACAATATACTGGTGGCCAAAATATTTTGCTCAACTTTTCAAAGAATTCTATGTATATATATTTAATATAAAAAGATTTAGATTTAAATATAGGGATGTCTACTAGGTATCAGAATTTATCTGTAGGTAATGATTTCAACCTTTATACCAATGGAAAAAAATCTATTGATATGTATTAGGATTATAAAATGTTCATATTAAAACAACACAAATTGTATCTTACTGACATACAAAGGTTCTTTAGAATTCCCCAATCTTCCCTCATTCACTTCTAGAGATGATTTAGTAAGATGTTAAGTGATGAATTTCCTTTTGTACCATTCTTAACCTCAGTGGTTCTTAAGCTTTAGTGTAGAGCAGGTTTATTATGCAAGATTGTACATGCCACACCAGTGGACTATACTTTATGAGTCATTTAAGAGATTTTCAAAGATCACTTAAATTACACATAATATTTGCTTTTGTGTGAACCCCTGATGTAATGTGCAATTTCATAACGGATTCTGTGAGTCAGCTCCACATTTTATGTTGCATTTCCACTATCCAGTATCAGAAGGGCAACATGATTGTAAAAAGCTCAAGCCTAAACTAAGTAAGATTAATTTGAAGAACGCAGAAGGGAATTAGTACCATCTAGGAGCTAGTATGAATTCATGGAAGGAAAAATCCTCTGACATAAAGTTCACTAGGTTTGTAAGCCTTTCATTAGGAGACTGCTTCTTTGATCTGAATTTTTACAAAATGATTGAAAGAGAATCTTAAATATCCTTAAGGCAAAAGATGAATTGTGGGTTAACTCGTCATGAGGTGAACCTATCAATTGTTGACATACTCTCATTTAAGGGCGATCAGCTTCATGTTAGAAGAAGTCACTAGAGACAAGTTAAAAGACTCTGTCCTGACTTTCTTGCTTAAAATACCTGAGGATTTACAGAGAGTTACAAGGAACATAAATTTGTCACGTTTGCAGATTATGTCAATCTGGAAGGAATAACTCATGCCTAGCTTAATAGAATTAAAATCTGAAAATAGATCAGTAAACTAAAAATGTAAGTCAAACCTAACACTATAAACTATACTACTAATGAGTTGGAATGCTGCCCCAGGATCCCTAGGCCAATGAAATAAGTAAAAGAATGTAAATGGCTGGGAAAGATTTATGGTCTTTGGTTGGCTGAATCACCAGTGCATAGAGGATAGTGTAAACTGGAGCTACAGTGGAACAGCAGAGAGAGTCATCTGCTTTCTCTGCATTTGCTTGTGTCATCCTTGCCCAGAGCCATTATTCGGAAGAGTGGAGTCTAATAGAAACATCGACAAAATGAACAGCACCCAGAGAAAAGCAAACAGAAAGGTGACAACCCTGAAAATCATGCCAGATGCTTCATATGATAAGAGAAGAGTTAAAGGGGACATGACAGCTGTCTTTACACATTTGTATGTTTGTCACCAAGAAATATTCAAATTCATGTGCATAGCACCTGCAGAGCAGAACCAGCAGCTGCAGCGACAATTTAGAAGGAAGCTGATTCTGATCCAAAAACAAAAGTATCTTGCTAGAGCTGCTGAATATGGAGCAGAATGTCCCTTTGCCCTGTAGGTTTTCAAGCAGCTATGAATGGTCCGTGCTTAAGAAAATCTGGCCATCACTCACATTTCCTACTTAATGTTCATCCTCTATTTTTTATTTTTCTAATCACACTTCACTCTTACTTAGCGGTGAGCAGGTGACCCAATTAGAACCTTAGATCTTAGTGAGGGCCTCTCCAGGACAATTTTGATCAGCTTTTGATTTCCTGATCAGAAATGACTGATCTTCCCCCTCGTTTTGTCTAGAATACCTGCAGAACCCATCTTGAAATTAAGAGTAAAAGACCAAGAAAATCACAGAGAATCAGTTCTGTCATCACTGAGCTGCTAAACCAAAGTGAGCAAGATCCCTTAAGATCCCTTGCTGTGTAAGAAAATACATCCCTATTTGCTTAAGCCAATGCAGGTAGATATTCTGTTTTTTAGCCCAATGCACTGCTAACTAATCCTGGAAAACAGAATGCAGAGAGCAACAGCAGCAAGTTAGAGTTCTTCCAACCCTGATTCTTTCAGCCCATAAGCTAAATTTATGAGCTTAAAATTCCTATATTGAACCAACAAGTTCAATATAGCCTGAATGTGCAGTATGTAGACTCTAGGTGTTATGGTTATGTTTAGATGTTCCTCAAGGCCTCGTGCAATCACAGATGAAGCTTTTGGAAGGTGAGTAGGTTATGGGGGTGTATAGTTGTCTTGCTGTTGGGAGGTGGGGTCTGGTCAGAAGAGGCAGTCGCTGCAGGAGTGGTCTGGAAAGGTCTACCTCCCTTCCCAGTTCCTTCTTGATCTCTCTGTTTCCTCACCAGTGTACCATGAGCGGTGTCTCCTTGGCCATGCCCCTATACTGTGCTGTTCTGTGCTGTGCCACCCTGTCTTGGAGCCAGCTGGCTATAGACTGAAACATCTACAAACTGAGCCAAAATGAAAACTTTCCTCCTCTAAGTTGTGGGTATCAGATATTTTGTCTCACCAACAAGAAAGTAACTAAGACTAGGGTACTAAGAATAATAACTTCTCTCTTATATGTGTACATTACCAAAGCCTCTTACATTTTGCTGAGAGTTCAAAAATACTCTGGAAGCCTACAGCAATGTTATTGTAAGGAAAGATGATTTTATCTATGAATGAGTTTGATCCTGCAATTCTATTTTGAAATCTGTAACCACTGTTTCAGATCCAGATCCATATTTCTTTCAAAGGACTTGTATTCTTTGGCCCAAGGAGTGTGAAGGGGTTGGGGGAAGCTCCAACAAGTGCTACACATTTAGGTCAACATTCTCCATCCATCACCACCACTGAGAGGGAGAGATTATGCAGCATAGAAATTACTCAGGAGGTTATTCAGGGGAAATGGAATGGGCTCCAAGCAAGAAGGAAATCTGAGGAGATCCTCACTGAACAACTTCCTCCGAAGATGGCGTCTCCATTTCTGTGCAGTTATAGGAGCATGATCCTGGTTGGGTTGGAGATCTGGAACCCTCTTCTTAAGAGGTTTCCTGACACAGACCTATACTCAGAGAGGGCAGGCAGGGGATACAGGAGTAAGACTTCATAGCACCACGTCTGCAGGATGATCCCTGAGCAGGGATGCCAGGGTCAACTGTGGAATCCTAGGAGCGCGGTCTGGTAGAGGGGAGCCAGACTTGGACCACAAGGGGAGGTGGCCCTGTCTTGGTAGTGCCAAGGGCATCAGCACCAAAGATGAGTGAGGAGAGAGAGGAGTTATCCTGGGGACTCAGTCCTGCTTTGTCTATGGTGATGATTTCTCGGGTAATTTAAGGAGGGACAGAAACCAGATCTCCTTAAGAGATGGGGGGGAAAAAAACCCCACTAGAAACATAGCTGGGAAGTCTAGTTCACATTCCAGGAACTTAGTTGTGGGCTTGAGCTGAAAAAAGCTTCCACTGTTACTCAGGTATGAGATTTGTCAGCAGCAGCAGTGGCAGGTGTGAGCTCAGTAATTAGAACATTGTCTATTAAGTCTTTTAATAAATATTTCTCAAACTGTGAACCGCAACTCATTAGTGAGTTGCAAAATCCACTTAGTGGCTCTCTAGTAGTGTCTTAGGTACTTTCTTGCTGCTGAGATACAATACCCAACACCTACAACTTAAAAGAAGGAAGGTTTATTTCGGCTCACAATCTTTAGAGGTTTCAATCCATAGTCGGCTGTCTTCAAGACAGGGCAGCTTGGCAAAGGAGAAAAAGCTCATGACATAACCACAGGAAGCAGAGAATGATCAAGGGAGAAGAGAGGAAGGAGAGAGATATATCCTTTCAGGCCATGCCCCCAGTGACCCAGCTCCTCCTATCAGACTTCACCTCAAAATATCATATGTAGCTATAAATTCATGAATGGACTAATCCACTGATGAATGTCATGCACCCATGATTCTAGCATCTCCCAAGAAGCCCCACCTATGAATGCATAAGGCTTTGAGGTAACAGCTAGATATAAACCATAACATTCCATTCCTTGCCCCCAAAAGACTATGCCCATCTGTTTATGCAAAATGTATTTAGCCAATCTCTAACAGTTGCCAAAGTCTTAACAGTTTCAGCATTGCTGAAAAATCTATGTCCAAATTCTCCTCTGAGATTTAAGGCCAACTCTTCTCTGTGAGCCCCTGTAAAAAATCAAAAACATAGCTAAACACTGCTGAAATACAAAGGCACGGGATAAACATTCCCATTCCAGAAAAGAAAAACAGGTTCAATGCAAGACTGAAATCCAGCAGGGCAGACATTAAATCCCATAGTTCCATGTCCAGCTCTGAGGTCAATTTGGAGCAAGATATGAAGTCTAAACTACTTGAGTGGCCCTGTCCCTATGCTACTGCTGGTGGTTGTAGCCCTCAAGGTTTCTCTCTTGGGCTGCTTTGTTCACTGCTTGCAGCTTTCCTTGGATGTTCCACATTCCTAGCTTCTCCAACATTCTGGGGTTCCATAGCACTTTCAGCTTCACTCTCATAACTTCACACACTACGCTCTCAGAGGTACATTGCCCAGCCTCCTAGGCCTCCTTCTGAAATCTATGTGGAAACCTTCCTGACCTCACAAGTCTTGCATTCTACATATATGTAAAACCAGCACCATGTGGATAATGTCAAGGTCTGCCATCAGCTTAAGCAATTGCCCAGCTGTTTTACATCTTTCTGGTAGTTGCAGAGTTCTCAAAGTGCCTGGATGGCTGAAGATGGTGAATTGAATCCTGGGGAATCAATTCCCATTCCTTAGGGTGCTGCCATTCTGGAGCACCATGCCTTGGGGCTCTCTGCTCAAAACAAAGTCTTTTACCTCTGCAATTTTGAACCTTCAAAGGTGGAGGCCTTGCTAGTTCCTCATATACCCTCAAGGCATTTTTCCTATTGTTCCAAAATATTTGGTGACTTTTTAATACTAATCTTTCCAACAACCAAGCTCTCCACTACTCCATCTTTGCAGGCCCCAACTTTACTAGAGCTCCCTTTCTTGCCAAACTAAGAACTTTTCTTTTTTCTATTAAATTCTTTTATTGGTACATTGTAGGTATACAACACAATTAAATTTCTCATTGGGAATTGTACCTTTACATAATGCATCTTGGTTCTTATTTTTTCCCCATTCCTAGCCCTCCCTTCACCCCCTCCACCCAAACTAAGAACTTTTTACATCATTCTGCTGGATCATTTGTTCTTTTTTTTTTTAATTGATAAGATTTTAATTTACAAGTTTAAAAAGTCATTTTGAGGCTCATTTCATTCACGTTCAGTACACCCAGCTCATCATCAGCTGATCATTTGTACTTGATTTCCAATCTAGAGTTGGCTAAAGCCCTCAAAGCTACCCAAGCAACAGCCTGAATGTTTGGCTGCCTTGAAATTTCCTCTACCAGTTTAATTAGTCTGCCACTCCTAATATCAGTCTCCTATAGTCTCAGGACATGAGCAAAATGTAGACAAAATTTCCATCAAAGCATAACACACATGGTCCAGAGTCCAACTGACAATGCAGTCCTTGTTCCCAACTGAAACATCCTAGCATAGTCTTTACCGACTGTATTTCTATCAGTAGTCTGTTCTTCTGAGCTCTGACCAGAATCTTCCATGGAGCTCACTTTGTAGACTTTCTAGGGCTACTTCTCCATCCAGCGTCTCCAAACATTTCCAAACTCCTCCAGTGAACCAATTCCAAAGGCTTCTGAACCACATGGTCATGTAGTGTTCACGGAAGTGACCCCACTTCCCTGGTACTAAAATCTGTCTAAGTTATTTTCTTGCCGCTGAAACACAATAACTGACACCTACAACTTAAAGGAGGAAAAAGAAAAAGAAAAGAAAACATCAGAGTATATTCCTTGTAGTAAAGCTAATACGCAACTTTTACTACTCTGTGTGTGTGTGTATGTATCAGATTTTGACCTATGAGTCATACTTTATTTGATAATATAATCTTTAGAACATTTTGTATCCTATTTCATTTTCATGATTGAACTAACAGGAAGCAAAATGATCCAGGACACTGGCTGATATTAATTAAACACACATCTTGGGATGACATGTTCTGCTTTTCTGTTGCTCTTTTGGCTCATATAAATATTCATACTTTATTCAGGGACAGGATTGTTCGTTCTTTTGCTGGTCATATTTTCTTCTTTCTGATCACTAGTGATTAATCTCCTGGAACATTCTCTACCTCCATTTCTATAGTTCTGGTCACTTGATCTAATATTCATCCTTCCAATCTGATATACTCTCTGGTGGTTTTGTTAAATTAAATGATCTCTTTTCTTGAAATGTTTAGGGGTGACAGTAGTGTTCCTAGCTTTTTTCACTTTCTTACCAGGGCAGGTTGAAGACCTTCATTTATTTCCCTTGGTTTTAGAAAATGCTTTTTGAAGATCTCAAATAATACAGCTTCCAGAACCTCCTGACAGTTGTTGGTTCTCGAGGAGAAAGATTCTGAAAAGAGGAGAAGGAAGAGCTCTGTTTGAATACATGTTACTTCTAAGGAATTATTATCTGTTTTAAGATAATTAGGGGAGTCATATCATAAAATTAAAATCAAGAGAGCTCATGATCCCTCCCAGCCTTGCCTGTTTTTTTGGTCTGGAAGGAGCTTTGGGATTCCTGGTTATGTAAAGCCTCCAATGTGAACATAGCCTAGGGACTTTTAAAACACACTGCTACCTTATGGGAAGGAAGAGAAGAACTGAAGTTATTTTTCACTTTTTAAAAAAATGTAGCAGTGGGCTATCAACTTTTGTTGGAGCCAAAGACTCCCTAGTTTCTACCCTCATGTTGAATGAAACAAACCAGACTTAGTGAGGAAAAGATCAAATATTTCTTTAATATGTGGAATCTAAAAAAATGACAAGAAAGAAGGTAGATAATTATTAGACAAGCAGAAGAAAATAAGAGGAAGGTGAAATGGTGAGAGTGCAGGTAATAGAAGGGATAAATATGAGCAAAACACATTATACATCATATTGAAATCCTCCCAGAATGTGAAACTGGCAGTGCTGGTAGATGGTGAAGTAGAGCAAAATATTTTATGTACATGCACAAATCTACCAAAAGGTAACCCATTAATCTGTATGCCAATAAAGAAGAGTGGAAGAAAAAAAAAGAGTGGAAGAAAAAACTCATTTAAGTAAACACACACACACACACACACACACACACACAGATTTCTTGGTCTATAACCTTCGTATAGTACCAGACTCTCAACTCCAGTAAGACTTTAATCCTTTGCTTCAGTTCTCATCCTGCCTGCTGATCAAATTCAAGCTTCTCTTGCCCCAGTCCTGCTCTGACTCTCTATTATTCTTTCACTTTTAACTTTGCATCCTTCCGGTGGTGCCAGGTCCTCATCTCTGCAGCCTGTCACTTAAGTCTTGCCTAAGTCATTCTCCTTTCTCCTGCAGCCATGTGCATTTTGTTACCTGTTCACTTAGCCTCTTTTCTGATCCATCACCGGGATTATCTGCCCATAGCTCACCTCTGCTGTCTCCTCTTATTGTCACTAATAAACACATTTTTGGTATTATGCAGCAAGAAAATGTTGGCTGTTAATGTTCCACCAGTTACCCACCATATTCTGCTGAAGTAACTTTGGCATATTTTTTTCTGATATATGTAACCAAAAGGAACATGATAACATTAATTTCCATTCTAACTCTAACTGGCTAGGGATGCTGACTTAATCTTTCTAGTCCTTAGTTTCCTACTATGAAGAGTGATTTCTGATTTCTGAGGTTTCCTTCCACATCCAAAAGTCTTGAAGCATAATTCTACTGGAGTTGAAAAGAGACTCAGAAGACAAAAATATCCAGCCTTAGAGACAATCAAAATCATGAAAACTCACAGAAGAGAACATTCTTCCAAATTATACGCTTGATAAATGATCAGTATCTAGAACATATAAAGACCTCTTACAATCCAATAATAAAAAGACAAATAAGCCCTTTTAAGAATTGGCAGATCTGAAAAGATGTTTCTCCAAAGGAGTCACACAAATAGTAAATAAACACATGACATTGCTTTGTGATCTTTAGATTCAGATCAAATGAAGTACATGAAAATATGCCCATCACCATTAGCCACTATGGAAATGCAAATCAAAACCACAGTGAGATACCATTTCTCACCTACTAGGATGGCTATGATTATGAAAAGACATGTTAGCCAGAATATGGCGAAACTGGAAGCTTCATACACTGTTTGTGGGCATGCAAAATGATGCAAACATTATAGAAAATAATCCAGAAAGTCTTCAAATGGTTAAACACAAAGTTACCATACATACTCACAATTACATTCCTAGGTCTATACCCAAGAGAAATGAATCTGTGTCCACACAAAATCTTGAACATAAACTTTCACATTACGATTACTCATAATAGCCCAAAGGTGGGAGCAATTCAAAAATACATCTAATGATCAATAAATGGACAAAATATATTATTCAATGGAATATTATTCAGCCATAAAAAGGAATGAAGAACTTACCTAGGTGAGGCTTGAAAATACTATCTTAAGTAAAAGAAGCCAGATACAAACAAACAAATATTTTATAATTCTCTATTTATATGAAGTGGTCAAAATAGGCAGCTCTAGATATAGAAATGGGATTAGTGGTTGTATTAGGCTGGAGAAGAGAGAAAGAGACAGGAAGTTGTAGGAAAATAGAGCATAATTGGGGACATGATTATGATGTTTAAAGTTTGAGCCAGGAGTACTGCTAGTTTTATGCTCATCCTGGGCAACTTAGCAAACTACCAAGACCTTGTCTCAGAATAAAAAATAAAATAAGAAAAAGGCTGGAGATGTAGCTCAGTGCAAAGGTCCTGGGTTCAAACTCCAATAGTGGGGAAGAAGAAGGAGGACAAAGCAGGGGAAGAAGAGGAGGGGCTGCTGATTGTGGAGATGGTGGCCCAAATCTGAACAGATTAGAAAACCATTAAGTCATTGTGCTGTTCTCTTTAAGGGGTGAACTGCATGGGGTACCATCGATATCTCAATGAAGCTGAGTGTATTGACAAAGCACATGGTGAGAGATGAACGTTTCCAGAAGAGATAGGACATTCAGTGGTGATGGAAATATCCTGTGATTTGTTTATAGTGATGGAGACTAGGTAATAACTATCAACTGGCCAAACCTCATTGAATGTATGTAAATTAATCCTCAATAGAGCTATTTTTTTTTTTTTTTTTTTGCAGTACTAGGATTGAACCCAGAGCCTTTGCATTGAGCTACATTTCAAGCCCTTTTTAATTTTTTCTTTTGAGACAAGTTCTTCCTAGGTCACTAAATTGCGCAGGCTCAGCTCAAACTTTCAATCCTCTGACTCAGCCTTCCAAAGTGCAGGATTATAAGCATGTGCAGCCATGCCCAGCTAACGCTGATTTTTAAAAATGTCCAGAATCCTGGAAACTAGGCCTGAATGTGCCCAACACCTGCTATCAAGCTGTCAGGAGCCTCTTTGCCTTCTCACAAGGAAGGAGACAGTCCCCATTGTGTGATGTGCGTGACATCCAGTACCACATTACCAGCAAGGCTTGGCTGCGCCGAGACAGAAGTGGGACAGGAGATGCTAACCCAGGGTCGCTAGGTCCAAGCCATTACAGCACCAGGAGGCTCCTTTTCTCCAGGCTCCTGGGGACCTCAGGCTGGGTGCCACTTTCTCGTGTGCCACTTCCTCCTCAGGTGGGGTGGGTGGCTCTCATTGGCCTTGGCCTGAGTCCACTGACTCACCTCTGACTTCCTCGCACCTCTCTGACCTCCCAACTCAGTGTCACGGTTCTTCCCCTCTGCTTGGGACACCTACCCTTTGTTTTGGGTCTGCCTTCCTAGTGCTCTGCTCCCATTTTCCTTGCTGAGTTTACTTTTCTCAGCTTTTTACTTTTTTGAGTGAGCAAGAATTCCAACTCCTGAACCTCAAAAGAACTGCTGGGAACACCCACAACAGACCCTCCCTCAGAGCACCACCACTCAAACTTGCCTGTCTGAACTTTCCTGGGAAACATGTGCCTGAGTAGCTGTTGTCTAGTAATAATCCGGCCAGACATCATGATGCATGTCTGTAACCCCGGGACTCAGGAAGCTGAAGCAGGAGGGTCGTGAGTTTGAGGCCAGTCTAGGCTATGCAGCTAGTTCAGGACCAGCCTGGACTACATGGAGAGACCCTTTGTCAAAAATAAACAACAATAAAAAAGAAGAAGAATCCATATTTACAGACTGATAAATGTCTGGCACTGTTTTATATCCTCTTCAAGTAATCTTAAAGGTATAATGCACTTTCCTTGTCTTATAGATGAGGACTGATGCTTGGAGAAGTGAACTGCCCCAGGTCGCACCACTGGGGAGATAGGATACATGGTAAAGGCAGCAGTCAGAGCTCAGAATCCTGTTCCACGGGCTGGAGGTACAACTCAGTGGTAGACATAGTGAATCCTGGGTTCATTCCTTAGCAACCCACCCCCCAAAGGAAAAGGAAATGAATTTGTTATACTCAGGGATAAGCATCTGTACATTGTAAACAAGTGTAAGGAAGATACTATCTAGAAATGTGTTTTGGTACAGTTCCATGTCCTATAAACTATTTCCCTTCAAACTTCTCACCCACTCAAACAGTTTAGGAAAAAGACGAATTCGCAACAGAGCAACAGAATTGCTTCTCAGGCTTGGCTCCTGTCTTAGCAATTTTCTCATCGCTGAGACAAAATATCCAACACCCACAGCTCTTAGGGAGAAAGGATTATTTTGGCTCACAAGCTCATGGCCAGCTGGTTCCAAGGCAGAAATAGCTCGGAGGAAAGGCCTGGCGGAGGAAAGCTGCTCATAGCATGGCAGCCAGG